>OY720029.1:12755170-12875731 GCA_963082485.1 Eudonia mercurella | reverse complement strand
TTTCGATTCATCATTGAGACCACATTATTAAACTTTAATATCCAACATATACGGTTTTTATTTGCCACCACGCTCCAAGGTGTATCGCATAGTTGTACTATAGCATTTGTCAAATTTTACTCTTGCCTCATAAGAAAATACTTGTGTATTTTAATCGAATTCATAGTTTAATTTCTGTATAACAGTGTAACAGTGAAAAAATCATAATGGTTAAAACTATATTTTGTTCAACTTGCAACTTATCCGTTAAAAATAATTCTTTCTCTGCTCATTTAAAAAGTATTTTACACAAGAATAATAGGTCTGTCGTTGAGAGCGAAGGTATCGAAAAAGTTCATAGCGCTCTTCGCGGTCGCATAGCGTCGTACCGGATTCGATGCGAAGACGTTATCGGTGACGATGAAGAACGTATGCGTGTGTTTACTCCTGCTGAGTTTTTAACACAATTACGCTCCCGCGTAAAACTTTTACTCTTAGCCCGAATCGAGGCTTATGCAAACATTAAAGTAAATTTTGAATTGTTTTCTGATTTTTTTTTTCTGCATAAGGATGATTCGCTTTCAATTAAATCTTTTGCTACTGAAAACACTATCTTACATCAAAGTTATAATTTTGATGAAATGTACACAAACATTAGCCGTAAAATTTGTAAAAAAGTTGAAGAATTTGAGGAAAGAGATAGTGGTTGGGAGGAAAAGGTATTGAACTTGTAAAAAAAGTAAAAAGAAATACAGATTTAGTTTACTGGGATGATCCTAACGAGTTAGTAAAACGACTGAAATTACTGTTCGCATCACGAGATGCTGGTAACACAGGGTTAGATAATGAAATTATTGCAATCATCGAGGAACTTCACGAAGCCGGTATCATAAACAAAGAATAAAAACAAATAGCATCGGGAAATTTGTGCAGTATACTTACAGTAAACAAAGCATCGGGACCGCAATGAATATAGATAAATTCGGTCATCACGTTCATAAACGTTTACGATTATCTGAACATATTGATATCTATAACGATACGTTACAGAAGTCTGAAACGGGAGAATACGATTTAAAATCATCCAAACTAAAAAGGCTTGTCGTCTCCAGACAAGGACGATGAAGCTGTAAATAAAGCATATTTGGATAAAACAGTTCAAGAGCTGAGAAACGAAATAAACCAAGTTAATAGTCGTGTATTAATTTATTTAAAGAACTTGGAATCAGCGAGAACAGACCGTTTATCTTCTATGTTTTACTCAAAAATAGAAATAGACCGTATGGTTCAAGCCAAACAAAAAATGAGTAAGAAAGAAATTGTAGACGAACTTCACAGAGCGGCGAAAAGAAATTTTCCACGTCGAAGTACAATTATAAAAAGAATAGATGATTTATGGCAAGCAGACCTTATGGATTTTCAAAAGTATTATTTATTTTCGCTTCATCTCGAAAGTCCAAAATTTTTACAAACAGATTTAGGCAAAGAATTTTACAATGAAAATTTTTAAACAATTGACGATAAAATATAACATAAATCATTACTCCACTTACTCTGTAAAAAAAAGCTGCAATTGTTGAAAGAGTAATAAGAACTCTAAAAAGTCATCTTTACAAATTATTTAGCATCTGCGGTAAATATCAATGTTAAAGGATATAAATATGTTTTAGTCGTATTTGATACTTTATCGAAATATGTGTGGGTTAATCCTTTGAAGTCAAAGAATAAAAGTTGTGTTACAAATGCAATGCAAAAAAATATATTAACCGCTTCATCTCGAAAGCCCAAAATTTTTACAAACAGATTTAGGCAAAGAATTTTTACAATGAAAATTTTTAAACAATTGACGATAAAATATAACATAAATCATTACTCCACTTACTCTGTAAAAAAAAAAGCTGCAATTGTTGAAAGAGTAATAAGAACTCTAAAAAGTCATCTTTACAAATTATTTAGCATCTGCGGTAAATATCAATGTTAAAGGATATAAATATGTTTTAGTCGTATTTGATACTTTATCGAAATATGGGTGGGTTAATCCTTTGAAGTCAAAGAATAAAAGTTGTGTTACAAATGCAATGCAAAAATAATAATAATAATAATAATAATAAGTATATTTATTTGCCAAAAAAAAAAAAATATATTAACCGCTTCATCTCGAAAGCCCAAAATTTTTACAAACAGATTTAGGCAAAGAATTTTTACAATGAAAATTTTTAAACAATTGACAATAAAATATAAATATTGCAATAATGGCTAAAAGTTTAAATAAATGTTTTATGAACCTACATATGTTTTATATATTTTATAGTTATAATTCATTTCGCTGCGCTTGTGACATCGTTTGGTCAGCTTATTTCAGAAAACAAGTATATTTATTTGAGTGATTAGCAATGATTATTAAGTGTATCTACACTACTCAAACAGTAACAGGCCAGTATATTATATAGTTTATGAACTCAATGATTATATTTCATAAAAATAAATCAAAAAATCTGCAACAATAATTAAAAAATTAAAAAACAAGGAGACACAACCATGTGCTCTAACTAGTTCTTGTTACGAATTTATTCTTACGATGGAAAAGTAGCTTACCTATTTGCTTACCTTACAAAAGTCAACACCGCTGCATAGAGTAAACGTGATAAGTGAATTAAATATTCAATGTAAACCATTCCTTAAATCAATGTATGTACGTGCTATTTTTTTTTTTCAATGAAACAGTTTGAACCGTGACGCAATGAACTTGCAATTAAAGTCATAGTTTTGCCGTCCGCGTAAGTGAACAGTGCAGTGCAGGTCTTGAGTAGAGCCGAAAACTGGATAGATGGACGGTCACCCATTATCAACTCAACATGTAAATCATGTAAATCATGTAAATTCTTAATAAAAAATATAATTACTGTAACAGATATCAACTCAACATGCAAATCATCTAAATCATGTAAATTCAAGCAAATTTAACATAAATGTAATCAATGAAAGTTTTTATTATAGTTATTTAAGTTATACTTAATAAATAATATTAAATGCAAAAAAAAAGGTTGTTTTTATTTTTCCTACTTCTAAAATGAAGAACAAGTCCTAACTTGTGTAATTCTCAAAGCGTGGCTGCTGCTGGGTCAGCTATGGTTCTGGGGCACGGCAGTGCCCCACCAAGTCGAGCAAAAAAAGCGGCACGGCCGTACCATCCTTTTCTCGAAACAGTTTATCTATAACTTCGTTGTGGAAGTAAAACTAGAAGCCTGAATTTTCAGTAACCAAGCAGGCATTGTATAAACACGGTATATTTCAAATGTTATTCAATTTGCACCAGTAGTTTAAAAATTATAACAAATCAAAGTTTCTTAATTTTGTCACTCACTCGTACGAAGCTTCAAATTAAAATATTTTGCAATTTCGGTCCAGTTTTCTAGATACATCAACTGCATAAATAACTTTGTAATCCCATATAAATGTAATAATAAAATGGAATATAAGGTGTACTCTAGGTGGTACCGGAATGGAAAAAAAGTTGGACTATCTACAAAAAGAAATGAGATGCCATCAAAATCAAATTGTAAAAAAAAAAAAAATGTTATGTTTTAAATAAATAGAAGAACTGAGTTGCGAGACTTGGTTTTTTTAAAGTTTGTTTTTGATGACATTTACTTTTACACACAAACTCGCACATAGGCACTTAAGAAATAGGTCACAACATCAAGTCCAAACTTGTTTATTGCAATGTCAACTATAGGTTTCATTTTACATACAAACCCACACAGATATGAAGCATATACGAATGGTATATATATATTCGTATTATTTCAAATCGTAAATTCAGTTTCAAATAATATCACGATTAGTATCATCGTTTTAAGGAAAATTGAACAACATGGTAAGTAAAGTATATTATCTAAATCAAATATTTATACCTCATCATCATCATCAACTCAATTTTTATGTCCCCACTGCTGAGTAGCTTAACCTCAGCACTCGCAGACCGGGCGCGTTAACCACTACCTTGTAAATATTTATAAAAACTATCAATTTTTTTCCTTTCAGAATAAGTCTCAGAAAAATCAGCTCCCATGCGAAGAACAGCATCGTTCACCATCTCCACCGATCTTTCAACACGCGCAAGATCCACTTGAAGGATGGTCGGAGATGTTCCCGCCTTTGGATCTAGAGCCCGAAGAAGAGTCACCTTTGCTGCTCAAGATCCGAAGCGCTCGCAAAACACGAAAGAGGATAGAAAAGAAAAGTTCTTTCATAAAGCATCACCACATCCCGCAGCAGTCTTCGTTCGTTTTAAAAAGTATGCAGGCAAAACCACGACGCCTAATAAAAATTGAAATTATTGATCTCGAACGAGAAGCGCTCGAAGATGATGTCATGCTGTCTGCGCAGTATGTGGTTACAGAAGATATGGACCAAATTATGGACCAAACAGAAGGTCTCATAAATAACATATCTAAAAAATTGTGTGGTTATAGCTATAGTCTTTAAAGCTACCAATAATTTTTTCTGTAAATTAAAGTTCTCAAGTAGGTATTTATTATGCATAATATTTCTAGTTATGTATAAACCTACAGAGACACATTTTTATGAAAACTATAAAAAATTGATAAATAATTAATTTTATTGTTTATTGTTTATAATAAATTAAACAATTTTACTATTAAACCTATTAGCTACCAATTGTACATGTTTAATTTTTTAAAATAAATGTTAAATGGAGAAAATTATGTTGTTTCATTGTTTAATACTATGAAAAGGTATTTTATACAATAAAAGAGGTCAGTTTTTATTAACTTATTTATTGAAAATCTGCCATCGAGATATTATTTTCTAAAATCCATTTTCTAATGCATATAACATTTTTTAATGCACAATATTTTATGTGGTTAAAACAATTGTATGCAAACATATCTTTACAGTAAAGTTTAGTTAGAGTTTCTAGATTAGGTATACCTTTATCACTTAAATCTAAAACATTTTCATGCCCACATAATTCTCGCACCCATTTAACTTTTTCTTCTCCTTTTACTATGATCTTGCGTTCTTTGAAGTAAGGTTTAATGAGTCTTTTAAATTCTCTGTAGTCAATATGTCCCTCACTCCATCGGTATCCTCGGTTTCTTTCTATCCACCAAACATGTTTCCTTTCTTCAAGAGTCAGTGTAGAAAATGGATATGGAGGTTTAATTAAAAATATTTGAGTGTGTTCTGATGTGCCTATAACTAATTCTTTGATTATGAATTCATTTTTCTCATTTTTAAAACCTTGCACATCCACTATTATAACGTCTTTGAAGAATTCGTCGAGAGATTCGTTGTTCGGTCTATTTCTCTTGATTGGATATGGGGATGTATCTTCATCATCGGATGTTGGGAAGTAATATTGTTTATAGGTGTTTTCTTCGTAATCAACGGTGTTACCCATGCAACATGTGAGCTATAACAATGAATGAAAAGAAAAGTAAGTATTAAATAAGAATACAATAAAAACAACAGTATGACACGCACTGGAGAGTTGGTCTCTCAAAATAAGGAAGAGACACAAAGAAAAAAGTAAATTAATGTAATACTTACATCCATACTGTCTGCCATGTCCTCGGGTTACTAGGTTATACTTTGTGAATGGTTGAAGCACGACTTCGTAAGAACACAATAATGCGCATGCGTTTTATATTAGTTGAGATCCTTAGAAATGTTTCTTGCAACAACTTGCCTAAACGACCAAATACATTAAGATATCGGAAAGTAATGTCAATTGTTAACGAACAATGGAGGTGATTAGATAATGAGAAAGAATTGTGGACGGTCCGACGGTGTAATCGCCAAAACACAGCGATAGTTAACAATAGAGGCAATTAGATAAGGAGCAAGGGTCGTCTTATTGTTAACAATAGAGGTAATTAGATAACGAAGAAGGACCATCCGTGAGTAACGTAACTCGGAAACGGCAAGAGATATCGCTCTGGGACCCAGCGCAATCGATTCAAATGGGGGGGTTTTTTTTTTTTTTTTTTTTTTTTTTTTTTTTTTTTTTTTTTTTTTTTTTTTTAGGTTTGGTCGACCCTTGAAACGACTTTTCGGCACACCAAACGACTTTTCGGCACACCAAAACAGGGTTGGGGACGCGATGATTCAGTGAGCCAGAACTGTCGAATACACACTACTTATATTTTGTAAAATGGATATAGATGGTTGGGGGGTAGGGCTTGTTTAAATTCTAGCTAGCTACCATTATCTTATCTAAATGTGTCGCCGATACATCAATGTTAGTAGCTTTGTGTGTTCTGACATTTAGTAATAATATAGACAGCTCAGTAGTTGTGATTCCGGTTGAAGTGCGCTTTCACTTTCGTCCTTATCATCTCTTAAGATCAGGTGAGAAGATGGCCAAGTACTTTTCCTTATGAACCCGTAAGGAGTTTAAATATAGGGCCTATCCAAAACTGTCAATTTGCCTCCAATAAATAATCAACCATATTCCATCCTCATAAAGTTTAAAGTCTATTGAGGAAATGTGGTAGTCTGATCTGCAGGCACGATAATCTTTTTTTTTATTGTAGTGTTTGTATATTAATAACAACTTTTCAGGTGGAGGTTTCGCTCTCTCCTACGCAGCCAAAGAGACAGGGCTGAACGGGAAGATAGGAGAGAAATTGCAGTTTATGCAGGGCCTTCCGAACACTCTCGTTTTACTGATTATGACTACTGTCATTTGTTTCGGCACCAACTTCACGTCGAATGTGGCGATCTGTAATATAATGGTACCATTGGCGATGCAACTGGTAGGTTGGCTGTATTTTTTTGAGAGAGTTTGAGAAAGCATTTCCAGCGTAACCGGACTTTTTTTGGGGCGCTGTGCAATTTAAAGGGTTCCTCAAGCCATATAAAACGAGACCGTCAGAGGTCTTCACTTCACTAGTGCGTGTCCCCATTCCCTATTGGATTCTCCGAGGGGATTGGATTATTATTAATTATACGAGTAATAGCTTGTTAGATTAACTGTGTACAAAGAAATTAAAATAAATGCTGCAGTACGATAATAGGCGAGATGAGAGGAGAAACAAAGTTATATAACCAAGTATTTATAAAATATTTATAAAATACAGTGAAAAAATTAAACGCCCTCCCGACCCAGTCAGGAATCGAACCTGGGTCTTCCGCAATCCGGGCGGCTGCACTGACCGCTATGCTACCGGGAAGGCTGACGTAAGCGCTGAATTTTGTCACTGCTTTTTAATTTTTGAGTGCTTATAGCGGCACAAACCAACCACAAAACGACTTATAGTTTATACTGGTACCCCCTACCAACCGTCAGGTTACAAAGTAGGTGTCAGACATCCTTATGTAAAACACAAGGGACCATCTGCGTCAGGTCATGACGCCAGATCAGGACGCGCCGGAGCGCATTCTTCATCCGGTACTTTTGAGACTAGTGTCTCGAGCTAGTCGCCCCGTGGTCACGTATAGTCCACTACCTATTATCCAGATAGGTTACCGGAGCTGTAAGCTCGCTCACTTCTCGTTGCACTAAGAGCACAACTCGCAGATTCCACTGCTCGGGCCGTCGGCTCTAAAGTCGATTACCAAATGTCCTCTTTGGTGGCGGAGTTGTAAGCCCACTCACTTCTCAGTACCCATCCAGGCACCTTGCCAATTCACAATCCTACGCGGTTGGCTGACCGGAGGTATTGCATCTAGCGGGCACCTCTACTAGTTATCCAGACTAGTGCCGGAGATGTCGGAGTTCTGCTCAGTGAAAACCACCGAACATAGCAACCAACTATGGGCAACTCACGTGCCCCGCAAGCCCTTTCGCATCGGGCCCGTCGAGACCACTACACAGACTCGCTCGCTGTGCACGAAATGGAAGCCTGGCCAACAACAGCCAGGCAGACGAACATTCCCACTTCTACAGCTAACCACATGCCACCACGTGTCCAACCCATGTCCGGGACCTGCCGGAGACGCCCGCGAAGGCATAACCGGCAGGGGGCCTAGGATCCGGAACTCCCGTGGTACCCTTGAAAAGACAGCCGGACCCGTAGTTCCAACTGCCATACCCTACCTATCAGAGTCAGTAGATAGGGACTCCAACTGTCATACCCTACCTATCCAACTGCCATACCCTACCTATCCAACTGCCATACCCTACCTACTTATAGCGGTACAGTGGTGCCAGATGGCACCACTTTGGATAGATATCCAAAGGTTATTGCAACAGCTTTTTTTCACTGTGTGCGTGCGCAGAAACTGGCCATTGAAGCGGACGCAGTGCAACGCCGAGTAGAGCGCGCTCGTCAACAGGCAGAGCGCGAGCTCGCTTGTCAACTTGTCATATTTTATAAATATTTAATTCAGCTTCAGTGCAGCAATTAGCACTTAAAAATAAAAAGTAAAATTTATATGACCCAGCATTTTTTTTATAATTATTATTATCATCAGACCATTTTTATGTCCTCACTGCTGGGGCAAGAGCTTTATGTATGAATAGGGAGTACGGGCCATAAACCACCACACGGACCCAGTGCAGTTTGGTGGTTGTTAATGACTACTAATGCAGTCAAGACCAACGGCTTTACATGTCTCCCGATGGATGAGCTCGATGTGATAAACTTTTGGTCATCCATCAGATGACCGGCTTTTGTATAAGTTGCTTAACCCTAGCAATCGCAGACGGGCCCGTTAACCACTGCGCCATCCAGCTCCTCCTACCTTCTTCAATAATTATACTTATTACGATATACAATATGTTGATTTGTATTTGTGCTATATTTGTAGCAGCAGTCATATTGCTTATAGGTACATATTACAAATAAATTATTAAAAAAAAGAAATAAAAAATACATATTTTAAAAATCTGTAAATAAGCAAAAAAAGTAGGTACATGCGAAAGCGTAAACTTACGGCATAGTAGAATAAAACAAGTATGGTATCTTCATACATACGCACCGAGCGCGGCTTGTATGTGAGCGCGGCCGAGCCAGCCCGTCCATACGCATCGTCGCACGCACACACTGATAAGTTTATTGATGCTAATGATGCACCAGTCACGCGCGGCTGAGCCGTACCTAATGCCGCCCGCGACTGCGTGTTTCGTCGCTGCGCCGCTGCCGTTCGTAGGTTATAAATGTTATAATTTGTTAAACGTAAGTCAAGGTCAACGATGGCTACAAAAAAACAAGAGATATTGCAGTGTAGGATGTCTAAATAGCAGCTTGTCAAATCTCGAATTTTCTTTCTTTACTTTACTTACCGAACTAGAAAGGTGAGTACCTCCTGCCTAACCTAACTACATAATTTTGTGTTATTTACTACCAAAAGAGTTAAGTTCTGCTGCAGATTTCGTGGATTAGAGAGGTAAGTAAGTACCTACAGATTTGTAAGTTTAATTTATTAGATTAGACGGTACACCCTACCGCGAAAACTAGGGACTAATTAGGTACAGTCAGTCTAAACACTTTGGACTTTGTACCGCTCTTATGTTGTGGGCATCAGTACTAATATCGAACTGCAAGTGATTACCGTGATGTGCTGTTGACCGTACCTACTTACCTATTTGTGTTGTACAGTTAGCAAACTACGTTTAGGTAGATCGGGGGTTCTCTGGGATTCATGAATTCATATTTCTAAGTTCCATTCTAATTAAAAGCGACAGCCCTACAAGTTTAGGTGATTATCGCTCGCTCGGATGCCGAGTCACCACGTTGTATTCTACTATGCTTACGGCCTGGCCACGGGAACCGGCCGGCCGGCGGCGGCGGCGCGAACGGCGCGCGGTGGTTCCAGTTTTAAAATAGGTGGACGTAGCATCAAAAGTCCGAATTTCGATTTGATTTTTTTTTCAGTATAGTAATACAAACAACATTTTGTTTTAAACAATTCTTCGACAAATTGATAGTTTCCGAGAAAAAAAATATGTATTTTTTTTTGTATGGAGCGAATTAGTTAATGATTTTTTTTTATTTTGTGAATATGTTAGGTGTTTGGCGTATAGACCATGGTAGTACAACTTAGAGCATTAAACCAAATGGAGACGCCATGCGCACTAATTTCTATGAAAAAAAGTCTGTCATTTTCTGCGGGGGACGAGGTAATGCACACAAATACCTACAGTTTCACACTGATGCATTTTTCAATGACGTCGCTACGCACGCAAACAACAAAATTATTATACACTAGCATAAACTAGACGCACACTAATAAATTCACACACAGGTATAACCTGTCCGTGCACGAGTCTGACGGCAACTTTATGTAAACGTCGATAGTGCTTGACACTATCGATTTAATTTGTCGATACCAATAATAATGACATAGCCCGAAAAGTTGCTAAGCTCAAGTGCCCCACATCGCTCGCAGGACTGATGGCCGCTGGGGCGGAACAGTCCTCGAGTGGTGACCGTTTACCGGAAAGCGCAGTGTCAGCAGGCCTCCAACAAGGTAGACCGATGATTTGGTAAAGGTCGCGGGAAGCCGCTGGATGCGGGCTGCACAAAACCAGTCGTATTGGAGATCTTTGGGAGAGGCCTTTGTCAAGCAGTGGACGTCTTTTGGCTGAGATGATGATGATGATGAATATTAATGTAATTCTTTTTTTGTTTAAATCAGACTCTTCAGTATGGTTAATTAAGGTAGACACTTTGCTTTTCTTTATCGTTAAAATCGACAGTTATTAATTAGGATAAGTCCAAATTTGCAAAATATACCTATATAATTTTATTCCATTCCAAGGAGAATTGTTGTTTTTAAGAAAAGCTGCAATCTTATTCTTTCATTATGGAAAAATAGTTTGCTACCTATCTAACCGAGACTCTCAAACAAGAGGAACCAAAAAACTGAACAACATGTATAGTACTTTCATGCTTCCATAACGCAGATCAATTCTTTTTTCTAGGTAACGTAGGGTCTTAATTTTTTCAGATTTCCAAATGCAATTATTCGAGAGATTTTTTTATTTCTATATAAGTTTCCAAATAAGGCTGAATTTAAAAGCAAGAGACTTAAATTAAAACAAACATATCAATATACAGGTATGTACCGAACTCCAGAATGATATCATACAAAAGAACAGCGAAATATACCTAATGCTGTTAAGGTTTAAACTGCTTTCTGAGGTTAAATCTTTGAATGATGCAAAGTTCTTTAATGCATCAAAGCTACTCTAAGTTTTCATATAGTTTAAAATAAAAATTGGAATAAAAAACGTAATCTTATAGTTTTAAGTAAATTCTATGGTGTAGGTGTTGTTATTTCTGTCAGAAATTAACTATTATTTTGATGCTTATAATGTTGTATTAACTTAATAGGTTTTTTATTTTAATTTTTTTATTTTTTTGTCATAAGTTAAGCGGATCTTTAATTCACAAAGGAGACATAAATCAATAACTTCTTTTGATGCATACAATAGGCCACCACGACTTTTTTGGTATGTTAAACTTTTGTCATTTGGCTCCCCACCCACATAAACTCTTTATGCATGTACTGCGTTTAATTTTTTAGTAGAAAATACTACGAAGCCCGCTTTATATTCCACTACCTTTTCTCCAAATGGAGTTAAGTATGTTCCGATCTCTAATAATTTGTTTTTTTTTTTTAATTTATTTATCCATATTATTATTTTCCTATAATAGCCAGAATAAACATTATGATGAAGTCGATATCAATATTTTGTTTTTGTACTGTCACAGCTCTAACTTTGTTGCAGTGTGGCCAATGTAATTAAATTAAAATTTCCTATTTTCGGGATAAGTGACGGGACGTAAATATAATATATTAATGAAGTAGACCGATCATAAACATACAGTTTCATAGTATCGAGAATTTTTAATGCAATTAAGTTGAAAAAAAATCGGTAAAAACAAAATAAGTTACAATTTATAAGTAGTGATCTATCATTAATTAAATAAGCATTTATAGTAAAAATACAGTTTTAACTTTATATAACGTGAAATATAAATTGTAATTCAATGTTGGCTCATTCAACTTTAAAAGTTACGCAAAGTTGCAACTTGACGTTTTAGTGGCAACACTTTTTGATTAACAATATTTTTCAGTTTTTTGCAAATTTTGTGCATTATTCAATAATATTAAGACAAAATAATAGTTACAGATGAAAAGTAACGTTATCCTTTTGTACAATCGACGTTTCTGATCGCTTTTTACGTGAAAACCCGCTGCAATTTGGCATTTTTTGCTCAGGTCTTATCGCGTGCACCGTGATTTGCAAATGACGCTGGAACACGCTGGAACTAGTTTTATATAACGAGTATGATCGGCGGTCATACTCTTTTGGCAGAGGGGAACGCCTGACAGTGGCGTCTCCAGTTGGTTTAATGCTCTAAGTAGTACAAGGTAATGGGAACCTAAAAAAATAAAACATGTGCAACCACTTGCGGCCACGCGAGATTTGCGATGTTGAAAATTTTAATTTTATTTCATACATTTTATAATCAATGCAGCTTCTTATTTAATAAAAAAGTCACCGTAGCTAGCTAGCTTGCCTACTTCTTAACTGATCTTTAATATTTGTAAAACTATTATGATCGGATGTTAGTGACGGTACCTAGTTGTTGACATTGAATGGGCGCCTTTGACTTTCAAAGTAAAAAGTGTTGAATAGTTTCGGCGGCCTGGTTAGAACCACATTAGCTCAACTGGAAGAGCACCTGACCCGGTATGTCAGAAGGGTGCAGGTTTAAATCCTGCTTGTTTGTCATTTTTGTTTTTGTAAAAATAAAAATTATAATAATTATTATGTAGATTGAAAAAAGTAATGAATATTTATACTTATTCTTACATTATTAAACTTTTCTGCTAACATATCAATGACTTCGGGGTCAAACGGCTTTTCTTTTGTGGTAGTAAGTGAATTGCGCATTAAAGCGTGTCTGAAAGTAAAATAGAAAAAAAATTACAAAAAGTAAATTTTGTTTTTTTTTCGGCGTTCCCAATCGTAATTTTTTTTTTTAATTCGCGCAACTCCCTTTTATTTTTTGACTCTGTTTTATATTAAGGAAGGTGTAGTGCGTTAAAAAAGACAAACCAATTAAAAAGGCCTTTGGGCAAAGGGGTTGAGTAATTTTGTATGTATGGGTTTTTTTAAATTAATTAATTACCGACATAAAATATACTTCAACATAAAAATAAACGCAAAATCGGAAACCTCATAGTTTCTGAAAAATTGCTTATATGAAATACGAAAACAAAATTAAAAAATTAAATTTTGCTTGTCGCGCCTAAATTTTTATTTTATTGGAAAGAACTTGTCAAGATATAAAAAAAATACCAATACAATAAAAAATACTATGATAACATTTCCTAGTATTGGGCAGTTTTTGAGATATCGACTTGTATATGTTTTCGTAAATGTGGAATTGGATTTTCAGTATATTTTCATTTAGTATTTTAGGGAATCAAGATAGTTAGAAAAGTACAAAGGAGCAGATTATGTAACAAGAGCAACTTATATACTAAATAATTTTATTGTTTTTAAATAAGAAACAGCTCAAAATCTGCCCATGATAGACTTATTGTTTGCACTAATCTTATGAATCGCCTAAGTCTTGGCTAAGGGGGTGCAGCGCGGACGCAAAACTGCGAGTTTCAAGTTTCTTCATGATATCGAGCGAGCGGCGCGTGGCAGTGTGGTTGACAACGGTACACGACTCGACTACGAATACGCACGCACACTAATATCTGTACAGAGTAGGTTGGTGATTTAATTAGAGCAATGTTTACTTTCGTAAAATCATAGGCGTTTGGGTAAAAAATAATAAGTCTTAATATTTTCATAATTATATTTTTTAATTGAATTGAGGAGCTCGATGGCGCAGTGGTTAACGCGCCCGGTCTGCGAGTGCTGAGGTTAAGCAACTTTCGCAAAGGCCGGTCATCGGATGGGTGACCAAACATTTATCATCTCGAGCTCCTCCGTGCTTCGGAAGGCACGTAAAGCCGTTGGTCCCGGCGGCATTAGCAGTCGTTAACAACCACCAATCCGCACTGGGCCCGCGTGGTGGTTCATGGCCCGTTCTCCCTATCCATCCAAAGGGAAGGCTCGTGCCCCAGCAGTGGGGACATGAAATGAGCTGATGATGATGATGATGATGATGATTTTTTAATTGAAAAATAAGACAACAGTGGCCTGCGGAATATCAATACAAACATTTTGATGTCGGATCATTGTTTCATTTGTGCTATATTTACAAAGTTTCTGAAGAAATAAGTTTTTAGATATCATTACTTTTACGTTTTGTTTATGCAATTTCTGGGTATTTGTTTCAAACTATTTAAGCATAATTTAGTTAATTATTGTTTAGTTTCTTTCTTAACCGACTTCAAAAAAGGAAGAGGTTATCAATTCGGTTGTATGGTTTTTTTTAAATGTTTGTTACCTCAGAAGTCGGTGCCTGGCAAGGTAACTTTAACATTAACATTTAACGACATACTATAATATAATCATAATAGTACATTCAATCTTATGCATGAAATTTTGACTACAAACGCGGACTGGCACACCGACTCCAAACATTTCGTTGGCTGGCACCGGCACCAAAAATAACAATAATTGTACCTATATATTTTCCTAAGAAAGAATATAAGATTGAGTATAATATAGGTTAATTGCAAGTAAATTGAACAAACTAAACTACGCAATTATTTTTTACTTTTTAGTGCAATTTTTTCAGTCAAATTATATGGAGTCGGTTTTATTTTTTGTTAAAATATTGTTTTCGCTGTAGCGAATTGTCCGTGGCCAGCGCGTTAGCATTCTACTATGGCGTTAGGCCACTTTACGTAAGGTCGTCGACCTAAAACTAAAAATACTTTTAATACCGAGCAAGTAATAAGGAACCGATTACTCAATTAATAAAACGATTTTGGTGTAAATCAGAATAGCGACGGTCGTCTGACAAGAATTAGCGGTGCGGACCATAGTAGGTAGATTAGAGCGCAGCGGGCGGGTCGACGACCTTACGTAAAGTGGCTTAGGCTTACGCTTACGCACACCATATGTATCAATGTACAGTCAAGGGCATAAATATATATACGTTCCCAAGGCGTCAAAAATATCTGTACAGTTGATTAGTCAGAAATATCTGTACGGTAATCCGGTCAAAAATATGTAATCATTTTATTAGTCAAAAAGATCTAGACTTTTACATGGCCATAAATAAATGTATAGTGTCAGTCAAATATATGTAGGCAAATAGGAAGCCATAAATATCTATACACTCAACTCTCACATACATAAGAACAAAACCCAAGTCAAAAATATCTATACAGTCTAGGGCAGGGATGCACAGACTTATTGAGGCCATGGGCCACTTGGGCAAATGATGAACCAATGGTGGGCCACCAACACAAATTAAAAACATAAAAATAGACAAAAATTTAATTAAAAAAATAATATACTAGTGGCGTAGTACTTGGCGGGTTACTTGCATATTGCCGGGGGGCCGCATGCGGCCCGCGGGCCGCGGTCTGTGCATCCCTGGTCTAGGGCATTAATATCTATATACGCAACTCTCACATACATAAGAACAAAACCCAAGCCAAAGATATCTATACAGTCTAGGGCATTAATATCTATATACGCAACTCTCACATACATAAGAACAAAACCCAAGTCAACAATATCTATACAGTCAAGGGCATTAATATGTATACACGGACCTTATTGCCAGTGGTATAAAGGTGTATAGATATTTTTGACGTCTTGGGGACGTACCTATATATATTTATGCCCTTACTGTACACATAATTCGAATTATCATTCACATTAAAACTATTTTTAAGAGGTTTATATCAGCACTTCTGTATAAATACTGGTCACTTACCTACTTGTACGAGAGGGAACCGTAAGATACCCTACGTCACTTGATACTAAGATAAGCGCTATGGCACACGTTCAGAAAAGTGATGCTAAGCTTGGATAAATTAGTCAATGGATACCGATTTGGCCGAAAGTGCAAAAAAAGAGGCTACTTCTTGTGAAAAAAAACGTGACACTTTACATCATTTGATACCGATGTAATACTTACGGCATCAGTTACTAATTCATATGTAGTGACATATAAAGCCAGTCTGCCAGTTCATATCTGGCCGAAAGTACTTGGCAGACGGTCTCAAAGATGACGATTGGGGTCCCTATTTTACGTCATCTGATACAAAGGTGAACATAGTGGCAGATGTTAGGTATCAATCCTACGTTTAAGTATAAATTAGTCTGCCAAAGTTATTATGGCCGAAACACCCCCATTATGTCAACCATATTTTGTGACGATACTAAGAAGAAAGTTTTTCGATTATTTTAGGTTTGATTTATTTTTAGACATTAGAATAGAATAATGTTATGTATTTATTTATGTTGTATTACATTATTATGTTACTCTTTAACATGTCACTGACCTACAGTATTTTTTATTAGTTCTATTTATTTATTTCTTAAATCCTCTCATAAGAGTAGGTCGCAATGCACGAGTCGAATAAAATAATATGAAAACCTCACATGATTCCCGAAATTTTATATATGAGGCGTTATCTAATTCCCATTAGTTTATTCCAATATTTGCAGAAGACTAAAACGGATTGAAATGGATCACGTTTATTAGAAGTCAAAAATATACAACAATTAATATGAAAAAGACTAAACTTAATCCTTAATCACTACATTTGTCTGACGAGCTACAAATATCACTACTTTCGCAATAGCCGTCACCCAAGTAGGAATTTTACGTCCTAAAGACGTTATACTAAGGTCAGTTACAGACGTAGCGGACGTCCCATGGTGACGTCTGGTGGCTCAGTTAATGACGTCATTATGTCACGGGCACGCGACGTCATACCGTGACGTCGTGTGGCTAATTCATATGTAGTGACAGATAAAGCCAGTCTGCCAGTTCCTATCTGGCCGAAAGTACTTGGCAGACGGTCTCAAAGATGACGATTGGGGTCCCTATTTTACGTCATCTGATACAAAGGTGAACATAGTGGCAGATGTTAGGTATCAACCCTACGTTTAAGTATAAATTAGTCTGCTAAAGTTATTATGGCCGAAACACCCCCATTATGTCAACCATATTTTGTGACGATATTAAGAAGAAAGTTTTTCGATTATTTTAGGTTTGATTTAATTTTAGACATTATACCTAATAGAATAATTTTATGTGTTTATTTATGTCGTATTACGTTATTATGTTACTCGTTAACATGTCACTGGCCAACAGTACTTTTTTATTAGTTCTATTTATTTAGTTCTTAAATCCTCTCATAAGTGTAGGTCGCAATGCACGAGTCGAATAAAATAATAGAAATCGAAAACAAAAAACCCGCCTGCGTAAAAAATAACAAATAACTAAATAGAAAATCAACTGAAAAGGCCGGAACAAGATAAAAATTCAATTTATGCAACATCATACATAACACACAGTCGCACTGTGTTTTTTTGGGACTCAAAATCGGACATAGCTCTCATATTTTAAATACGTATAGATATTTAAGCATGCATAAATCTAACTCCCATTTTTTCCTCATTTATAGTTTCGCAGAAAATCGAAGAATCGAATCGAAAAAACAAACTAAAGAAATTAAAGTAATGAATCTTATACAGTTATAAGCCACTTCTAAAAGACATCTAATTACGACACAAAAAAATTCTAGTTGTGTTGAAAATAAAGTTATTTCAATTTACATTATTTCCTTTTTTTTTCAAAAACATCTTCATATTATAAAAATGTTTTTCATGAATAGGCTAGGTTTAATTGTGTTTTTTATTCTTATATTTTTTATATATCGGTAGCCCGTGGATTTAACTTTTTATGACAATTTCCCCGATTTCATAAACTACACATGTAAAAAATAAATACCATGCAAATGAATCAAAATATATTTAGACAATAATTTAAGTATTATTTTATTATTTGTATGTATGGGGTTTTAGCTTAGCCTATTGAGGATGGACTCCTTCCCATACCACATGAAGTACTTCATCGGAAATGTGACTCGCCCGACGCAACAACTACATTAAGTAGAAATCATATGAAAACCGCCAATGTAATTTCTGAGGTTAGGTAGGTTCATCAGCTCATTTTATGTCCTCAATACTGGGGCACGAGCCTTCCCTATGGATGGATAGGGAGAACGAGCCATAAACCACCACGCGGGCCCAGTGCGGATTGGTGGTTGTTAACGATTGCAATTGCAGCCGAGAGCAACGGCTTTACGTGTCTTCCGAAGCACGGAGGAGCTCGAGATGACCATCACCCATCCAATGACCGGCCTTTGCGAAAGTTGCTTAACCTCAGCACTCGCAGATCGGGCGCGTTAAAACCACAGCGC
Organism: Eudonia mercurella; assembly: GCA_963082485.1. NCBI lineage: Eukaryota > Metazoa > Arthropoda > Insecta > Lepidoptera > Crambidae > Eudonia > Eudonia mercurella. Next base: position 12,857,413 of record OY720029.1, on the reverse strand, counting down.
CATCGAGCTCCTCCAGGTAGGTATTGGCAGACAGTAAAAACAGCAGGTGGGGATGTTATTGTCAAGTTTTACTTTGATTCTTAATTTGAAGTACATGTAAGTCATGTTATATAAAAGTCGGAAATTTTTTTCATGTTGGAATGGAATGAAATTTAAGAACAGTCTTCGTGGCCACTATGTGGTTAAATGCGACTTCTAAAGATATTGCTTAAAACTTTGGGCAACAGATTATGGTTCGGTTATTAATGAGAATAACGAATACGAACCTTTCTGGTTCGAAGGTGATCCGACCCCTTTAAATGTACAGGACATCACAATAACAAGCGACGATGAAAGCAGTGACGACTATTGCGAAAGTAGTGATATTTGTAGCTCGTCAGACGAATGTAGTGATTAAGGATCAAGTTTAGTCTATTTCATATTAATTTTTGTATATTTTTGATTTCTTATAAACGTGATCCATTTCAATCCATTTCAGTCTTCTGCAAATATTGGAATTAACTAATGGGACTTAGATAATTCTCATATATAAAATTTTGGGAATCATGTGAGGTTTTTATATTATTTTATTCGACTTGTGCATTGCGACCTACTCTTATGAAAGGATTTAAGAAATAAATAAATAGAACTAATAAAAAAATACTGTTGGCCAGTGACATGTTAACGAGTAACATAATAACGTAATACAACATAAATAAATACATAACATTATTCTATTCTAATGTCTAAAAGAAAATCAAACCCAAAATAATCGAAAAACTTTCTTCTTAGTATCGTCACAAAATATGGTTGACATAATGGGGGTGTTTCGGCCATAATAACTTTGGCAGACTAATTTATACTTAAACGTAGGGTTAATACCTAACATCTGCCACTATTTTCACCTTTGTATCAGATGACGTAAAATAGGGACCCGAATCGTCATCTTTGAGACCGTCTGCCAAGTACTTTCGGCCAGATAGGAACTGGCAGACTGGCTTTATCTGTCACTACAAATGAATTAGTAACTGATGCCGTAAGTATTACATCGGTATCAAATGATGTAAAGTGTCACGTTTTTTTTCACAAGAAGTAGCCTCTTTTTTTGTACTTTCGGCCAAATCGGTATCCATTGACTAATTTATCCAAGCTTAGCATCACTTTTCTGAACGTGTGCCATAGCGCTTATCTTAGTATCAAGTGACGTAGGGTATCTTACGGTCCTCTCTCGTACTATACCTACTTAATGATAATAATGTATTCGAATGCCAAGTTAACCTACTTTAAAATTTATGTATGTATCTACTTCTTTGTGATGTTTATATGAAAATGATAGCTTAAAAGTAGTATAATACCTACGCATATATTCAGAATAGACTAAATATTATTTCTAGACCTCCATATTTTTTTTCACGAACGTGTATTGAAATAATTATTATATACCTACACTGAGTCACACCGGCATTTAAGAACAAATCTAATGGTACCTCGTAGGTTAAAATCCGTTCAGCCGTTTAGGCTACGGCGGGTGTCAACAAACAGACATACATACATACATACATACATACATACATACATACATACATATGTACATACATACATACAAACATATGTACATACACACACATACATACATACATACATACATACATACATACATACATACATACATACATACATACATACATACATACATACATACATACATACATACATACATACATACATACATACATACATACATACATACACATACATACATACATACAAACATACATACATACATACATACATACATTTTGTGCTTCTGAAGGCACAATTCGTAACAAAGTGGCTCTTATGAGCTAAAAATACTAGCGCAAATTGAAAATGTGGTCTTTTATATTATGCAATAAAAATCTAAGTGTTCTTTTTAACCACTTGTGTGATTTTACGAAATCAGATAAATTAGCGAAATCGAAAGAACTTTATTATTATTAACCTACGTCAAGTACTAATATGTTACAAACAAAATTCAACATCGGACAAACGGTAACGTAATATTTACGAGAAAAGCCACATGATAATCTTGTATGGTATATGGCTGTGAAGCAGAATCTAAGATAATAGGGTGAAAGGTAAAACAAATGACACGTCAATGACGTCACGATCAAAATGAAAAGGACAAAGCGATCATGACAGAACGGTACTCTTTTCGGTGATTGTCATATTTCAAAATTAGAAAACTTGTTTGTTTAAATATTTTTGACTGATGTATAGATATTTTTGACTGTATAGATACTTTTAGCTTGGGTTTTGTTCTTATGTATATGAGAGTTGCGCGTATAGATATGAATGGCTTCCTATTTGCCTACCTACATATATTTGACTGACATTGTACATTTATTTATGGCCATGTAAATGTCTAGATCTTTTTGACTAACAAAATGATCACATATTTTTGACCGGATTACCGTACAGATATTTCTGGCTAATCAACTGTATAGATATTTTTGACGCCTTGGGAACGTATATATATTTATGCCCTTGACTATACCTACTTTGTTGCTTATTATAGATTTTTAAAATGTTTTTTTTTTTATAATTTATTTGTAATAAGTATAAGCAATATGACTGTTGCTATGAATATGGCACAAATGCAAATGAACATATTGGAATTGTTTTTCGTTGCGATTTGCTCTCTACTGTTCTAGGCATTGGAGCTTAGAGTTAACCCTTTCTGGTATTGCCTCGTTGGTGGCTTCTGCGCTTCCTTCAGCTTTATGATTCCCGTTGGGACTCCAGGAAATCTTGTAGTCCAAGGTGCGGCTAAGATACCAACAGTAAAGATGGTAAGATCATAATATTTATCGTGTAGTATCATCAGTATATAGACTTAGACTTAAAAGTTATTATTATTATATATTTATTTTTTTCGCATATTTTTCAATGAATCAAAGATTTTTCAAGGACTTTTTCAAGGATCTATTAACACATTAGCAACCAGATTTAACTATAAAATCTTTGTGGTTTAGAAATAAAAATAAAGATTTGTCATTTATTGATGTGTAACATCTTTCCGCTCGCCTTCTATATATACAATTTGTGGGAGTGATTTCATAGAAAAGGGACGGAAGTAGGGTCGTAACAATATGATCCTGTAACTGTTACGTGTTAGTCGGGGAAGGCACCAGTGATGGACACTTTAAGCCCAATACAATGTCCGTTGACCAGTGTGTGTTGCCAGTAATGACATACGGGACTGAGGCGTGGTCGCTCACTATGGGCCTTATCAGAAGGCTCAAGGTCACTCAAAGAGCAATGAAGAGGGCTATGCTCGGGGTTTCTCTGCGAGATCGAATCAGAAATGAGGAGATCCGCAGAAGAACAAAGGTAACCGACATAGCCCGAAGAGTTGCAAAGCTCAAGTGGCAGTGGGCAGGGCACATTGCTCGCAGGACTGATGGCCGCTGGGGCGGAAAAGTCCTCGAGTGGCCACCGCGTACCGGAAAACGCAGTGTGGGTCCAACAAGGTGGACCGACGATCTGGTGAAGGTCGCGGGAAGCCGCTGGACGCGAGCAGCACAAAACCGGTCGTTGTGGAGATCTTTGGGGGAGGCATTTGTCCAGCAGTGGACGTCTTTTGGCTGAGATGATGATGATGACAATGTCCGTTATAGGTTGTAATATTTGTGGGAGTGATTTCGTAGATTTATGTGATCGTAACAGTGTGATAGAACAAAAGTGTGACATGTCTTCTAATGAGTCATTCTCTTTATGATTTTTAAATCTATATTCTATTTTCCATTGTAATATTAATTTCAACCAATACGTGTAATACAGCCGGTTTCTCGAACGCTGATCAAATCCCAAATCAGTTGACAAAGCAATTAACTTGACACACTGTTCAAATCAAATCAATGATATCTTACGATTATCAAATCAGTGTATATTTTCATTCAATCATTCACTCCTAAACGTCAAAAATGTTACATGCTTTTGCTGCGAATCTTTGTTTGCTTACGTTTGAATATTGTATTGTAAAATATTTTTGGAAATCGAAAGAAAACCAAGCTGATAATTATGACGGTAAAGCTATCAGCAGAGGGAAAAACTATACTGAAAGAGAAAAACTAATACTGAAAGAGAAAAACTAATACTGACTGCTTTAGTTGACAAGTAAGAGCCGTTTTCCAATTCATTTCCACCAATTTTTTCCCCTTTGATTTCTCCTTTAATTGCTTATAGAAATATTATTTATAAGTATTATTCTCAAGCGAAAGGGGCCCATACACAACATATGTGATCCCGGGCTGACGTGATGATTAGTTTGGTGACATTCTGCCTCCATGCCTTGGCGAATTTTGAATATAAAAATAATAGGAGCCCTGGCATATTTTCATACGAATCCAGGAGGTGATGAGTAGCAGCAAATACTAGCTGCGATTTCACCAGTTTTCAACCACCCGTTTGCCAACTGCTTCATCACTTTGATACCTATACCTCCCTATTGTAGAAATTATTACGTGTATGGGTAAAGAAAACGAGTATTACAATTTGGTAGATACTAAAATTACAAAAACACAAATGGTGAAAAAATTTCCACGAGCAGGATTTGAACCTGCACCCTTCTGACATACCGGGTCAGGCTCGTTAGAACCACGATAGCTCAATTGGAAGGGCACCTGACCCGTTATGTCAGAAGGGTGCAGGTTCAAATCCTGCTCGTAGAAATTTTTTCAACATTTGTGTTTTTGGTAGATACTATTTTAATTCATAGTCAATAATTGAAAATAAATGCAAAAACGTCCTTGAGGGTCCAGGTGTGTTTTCCTCACCAGATCTACTGCTGCTGCTCACTGTTACATTCGTAAGCGACATCCTAAAATATTAGAGGTTATTTTAATTTACAAGTATATTTTTTATTGATAAAACGAACCATTAATATTGTGAAATATAATAAAAATCAATTTATTTAGGAGTACCAACCTGTTGAATTTTTGGACGTACCTGGTTTAGAACTAAGCAAAACACATTAATATGTAGTAATTATTTCAGATAATTACCTAGAGCGAAATCACCGATTAGTTGATAGTTGATTTGACAAGCGCTTGACTAAAGAAAAATGCCTAATTAGCGTTCCAGAAACCCATGTTGATGTTTGACAAGCGATTTATTTCAATGATTGACAGACTTGTCAACAAATCTCTGTTCAAAATCAAAGTGCGTAATCAACGTTCAAGCAACCCAAATTACACTTGATTAGAGATTTGATCATTGATTAGTTAATTATGAAGATGATCAGCGTTCGAGTAACCGGCTGATAGACTTTTAAACAATATTTAAAAAAAAGAAAAAAAGGGAAAATAATAAAAATGTCATTGTCAATTCTATATTATATTTTCTATTGTAATATTGATTTTAAAAGGTGAGATGATAAATGTTACACATCATATGCGACCACTGTAAGGCTCGTTCATTTTTTTCTATTTTATTTCACTACTAACATTAGAATATTGTTTTCATTATTATTGTAATATATTATTAAACGCAAATTTTATTGCAAACAAATGCGCGCAGAAAGCGTCGATAGCATAGTTAGTAGTGCAATGGGTGCGGGTTGGAATACCGCTCGTGGAATTTTTTCCTTTTTTTTCTTTTTTACTTCTATTGTTATAATTATATTAAAATACTATTGAGCAGTTCCGCTGGTGGATTAAAATCAGTCCCCAATGCCCCAAGTATATTTTTCTATAAAATGTATCTATGTGTAGGACGAGATCCGGTGAACCAAGCGTTTGAAGAAAAGAAGGGAATTTTAGATTAAGAATCGTATATTTATAGATGTCAATATTAAGGTCTATTTAAGGATCTCGTCCTACTAGGTACGTCTATAAAAAATAGATACTTATATGTTTGTATGATGTCACCATAGTAAAAAATCATTTCCTTAATAAGATATTTTGACCTGAGGTATGTATAATATACATTTCAAATCTGTTGGTCTATCGGGGACGATTTGTAACTTGTCTTCAACGGTAACCATATTACAATTATTTTCAGATAAAAGCTGGATTTGGGCCTACTGCATTGGCTTCCTTCATAAGTTGGGTTTTTATGGCGTTTTGGGCGCCTGTTGTATGGCCGTCACTATACGAAATGCCTAGTTGGGCGTAGAATATTTAGTAGTAAAAGTAGCGGGTAAGACGGGGTACCCAGAAAAATTCACAGTTTCAATCAAACACTCACCAATCACTTTCGATCATGCAACGTTCGATGCGCCGCCATGACACTTGCCAGTCGCCCGGCCATTAATTGTTTGCAAGTGCACGCGTTACTTCAAATTGCTTATCATATATTCTTTTGGTTTGACACGTGACTGTGGTTCAATAAATAATGTTGATCTCTCTGATAATTCTCATCACCTCATCTAACCTCAGAGTGGTATCCCATCTTACCAGCACCATGGGGCAAGACGGGGCAAAACACCATTTCTTTATTTTGATTTCGTTTTCTAAAATGGATAACTAAAAGTTCCTAATGTCATCAAATATAAGAAGAGTAATAAGTAGTTGTTAATTAAAAATTAAGAAATATGATTCGTCTCACAACGTATTTTTTTTTATTGATCTTTAAACCTTAAGTACCCCATCTTGCCACCCTTTCCCCTATAAGTTTTCTTAGAATTAAATAACTTATGTTTTATAATAAATATTTATTATTAGCGGCCGCCCGTAGTTTCACCCGCGTGGTTCCCGTTTCCATAGGATTATTGGAATAAAAAGTATCCTATGTGCTCACCCAGGTTATAAACTATCTGTATGTCGAATTTCATCCAAATCTATTCATCCGTTGCAGCGTGAAGAAGCAACAAATATACGCACATACATACAAAGTTCCTTATTTATAATATTAGTGTGATAGATAATACTGTAGCGCTTGTTTGAGATTTGTGAAATAGGATTGAAACAAAACTAAGTTAATTATAAAGGTATCAGCTGACTAGACCGTATCACCGAACGACCGTGCTAGGAAAGTATCGGGACAAAAAGATCTTATTTGTATTAAAAAGTATGAGACTATGCCCAACATACCGTTCCGTCACCGACCAACACCGTCGCGCACCATGCACAGACCGTCAACATGTGTTGGCGAGAATATTGTGCCGGTGCAAAGCGCGTAGCGTAAAACGTTTTCAGTCCGGTGCAGGCAGGCGGCGAAACGGTGAGCATACGCGATATAACCGCGTTTAATGACTAAAGCCGTTATTAATGCATTACCATTATTTTAGCCTTTTTTACCATCAGTTCAACAACAATTTTCTAATGCTCATCCTACCTATCACCTCAATTACACCTATGTGTAAGAAATTATTTTCTCAACAATATATTTAGCAAGTAAACTTCCTTACGCGTCTGCTTCACGCGAAAATACATATGAACTGCTACAAATGAGAGAACGGGAACTATACTGAATGACAAGCGGATACTACGGTCATGATACGCTGCTGATAAGTTGTATTAGGGTACAGTCTCCTATTAAATGCTATACGCGGCGTCCGACTTCAGAGTAAACGTATACCGATCGGCGTCTGAACGCCAGGCACAGCGTCAGCGGTAAATACATCTCGCGCGAACGACAACGTTTCGTTCGCAACAGGGTGCCTAATGTGAGTTTTTTTTACTATCTGTACTCATTCGATTACGCTTACGAAAACGAAGATAAGGACGGCTTTGAAGCAGCGCCTCTTGGCGACACACAAGAAGAGTTAAAAAGAGAGGCTGAACAAAAGCTAAGGCAACCGAAAAAAGCTCACAAGACAGATCAAATTGCAATTGATAAGTTTATACAGAAAACGCAGCTAGAATTATTAAATAACGGCATATAAGTAGGTCATTTCTTAGAAATTGTTAAATAATTTTATGTAAATAAAAATACCCAGTGTGTTATTGTCATTACCTTTATTAAAGTGGATCCTGATGAACTAATGAGTTCACGAGGATAATCTGGAGGATCAGGCTAAGAGATCCTGGTGGACGAAACGCAAATTCGGAAGATATTCAACGAAATAGAATAGAATAGACTATAATTTTTTGCACATCTTCATGCGTCTAATTCTTTAGATAGGTACTTAGTGTGTGTACTAATATTATAAAGAGGAAACCTTTGTATATATGTATGTATGTATGTTTGCTACGAATAAACTAAAACTACTGGACCGATTTAAAAAATTCTTTTACCATTAGAATGCTACATCAGCGCTGAGTAACATAGGCTATATTAAAAATAAAAATGTCCACCCGTGCGAAGCAGGGACGCGCCGCTAGTATAATAATAATGAGGTGAATGTAATTTTATTTTAATATTTTTATAGTGTGTGATAATTGCATTTCTGATGTACTTTTTTTTCTAAAAAATGATAAGTTAAGCTGGGTACTATTTGTCAGATTATTTATATATTCTGCTCAATGGTATTAGTTATACAAAAGTATAGTCTACAATGAAATTGCTTTACCACTTCAGAAGTGAATTTTGTTAGCATATAACAAAACAACAAGTGCTATTGTTGTTAGTGACAGACGACCAGTATCATGTCATGCGCGGTGAACTATAGTTCAAACCTCGTTTATAATGTAATAATCTTCGTTTCGTTTTAAATAAATAATGTAATATAATATTAAATATAACTACTTTATAATGGCGAGGTTCGGGTTAGTACTCTACAATGAGCCTTAGCGAAATTTTATTGTAATGGAAGTTTTTGTCAAAAGTGATAAAGCAATTTCATGGTCGATTACATAAACGTCGACGAACGACAAAATCAAATCATATTTCATTATTGACATTGTTTTCTAAAGTTACCACAACCACAACACGTGCGCGGGCGCTAATTGTATGAAAATTAATAGTTTAATTCACACGGGTCACATTTTGCCATCATTATTGACCGCGTGTTTGATACCGACTACATCGCAGCCACGTCGCAACCACAACGCAACCACCAGGAAACAAACACAACCGCATGAAGCTGCAGCGACACTAGTCACACGTAACCACATCTTGACCACCCTTAGTCGCGAGACGGTGTGGTGTGGTTGTGGTGCGTGTGAAACAAGCCTTACACTTCAACTTCACATTGAATGAAACAAATTTTAGTTCAATTTTAACATTTGATTTTTGTTATCCTGACGTTTCGACCCCTTAACAGCACCTGTGGCCTAAAGGAGGATTTATATAGATATATATAAAACTTCCGTACGTGTGTATGTTATTGAACTCCTTCTAAACGGCTGGACCGATTTGGATGAAATTTTCTGTGTGTGTTCAAGTAGATTCGAGAATGGTTTAAATTTACAATTGGACCCGGTTGGTGTCGCTGCTATAAGGGTCCATCATGGGATACGGGTGTTCTTAAGTGGACGAATGATTTGTTGGTTTTGTTGTCGTGGAAACTGTCAAAGCAGTAGGAAGTCCGCCGGTCAGCTAGTTGAAGTGATTTATGTTTAACTGCCATGTGTTGTGACACGTAAATAGGTTACAAATATAAGCAATGTTAGCTTTAACATTATTCATTTGTTAGATTTATATGTATAAGATTTTCAATAAAATGTTTTTCCTAATATCCAACCTGTTGTTTTCTTTGATATGCCAACGATTTTTCTATTATTTCACACGTCATTTTCGTCTGAAGAAAAGCATTCCATACAAATTTCCAAAATTTTGTATAGAATGGTTTTTCTTTACATAATTACTTTACTTATTATAATAAATAATAATAATAATAAAAGCTCATTTACTTTAAAATTAAATGCTGTGCCCGTTTATCTATCTATTTTTTGCTTAGAGCATTAAACCAACCGGAGACGCCACTGTCAGGCGTTCCCCTCTAAAAGTATATAACCGCCGATCATATCCGTTATATAAAACTAGTTCCAGTGTGTTCCAGCGTTATTTGCAAATCACGGCGCTCGCAATAAGACCCTGAGCAAAAAATGCCAAATTACAGCGTGTTTTCACGTAAAAAGCGATCAGAAACGTCGATTGTACAAAAGGATAACGTTACTTTTCATCTACTATTATTACTATAACTATTATTTTGTCTTAATATTATTGAATAATGCACAAAATTAGCAAAAAACTGAAATAATATTGTTAATCAAAAAGTGTTGCCACTAAAACGTCAAGTTGCAACTTTGCGTAACTTTTAAAGTTGAATGAGCCAACATTGAATTACAATTTATATTTCACGTTCTATAAAGTTAAAACGGTATTTTTACTATAAATGCTTATTTAATTAATGATAGATCACTACTTATAAATTGTAACTTATTTTGTTTTACAGATTTTTTTTCAACTTAATTGCATTAAAAATTCTTAATACTATGAAACTGTATGTTTATGATTGGTCTACTTCATTAATATTTTATATTTACGTCTCGTCACTTATCCCGAAAATAGGAAATTTTAATTTAATTACATTGGCCACACTGCAACAAAGTTAGAGCTGTGACAGTACAAAAACAAAATATTGATATCGACTTCATCATAATGTTTATTCTGGCTATTAAAGGAAAATAATAATATAGATAAATAAATAAAAAAAAAACAAAATATTAGAGATCAAAACATACTTATCTCCATTTGGAAAAAAGGTAGTGGAATATAAAGCGGATTTCGTAGTATGTTCTACTAAAAAATTAAATGCAGTACATGCATAAAGAAAGAGTTTATGTGGGGAGCCAAATGACAAAAGTTTAACATACCAAAAAAGTCGTGGTGGCCTATTGTATGCATCAAACGAAGTTATTGATTTATGTCGCCTTTATGAATTAAAGATCCGCAAACACTTAACTGATGACAAAAAAATAAAAAAAATCTAAATTTAAAACCTTTTAAATTAATACAACATTATAAGCAGCAAAATAATAGTTATTTTCTGACAGAAATAACAACACCTGTACCATAGAATTTACTTAAAACTAAAACATTACGTTTTTTATTCCAAAATTTTTTTAAACTATATGCACACTTCGAGTAGCGTTAATGCATTAAAGAACTTTGCATCGCTGCTTGCATTATTCCGCTGTTCGTTTGTATGATATCATTCTGGAATTCGGTACATACCTGTATATTGATATGTTTGTTTTAAATTAAGTCTGTTGCTTTTAAATTCAGACTTATTTGAAAACTTATATAGAAATAGAAAAAATCTCTCGAATAATTGCATTTGGAAATCTGAAAAATTAAGACCCTACGTTACCTACAAAAAAGAATTGATCTGCGTTATGGAACCATGAAAGTACTATACAATATGTTGCAAAATTACCCGTTATACCTAAAGGTTGTTAAAGTACATCCTATCAAGAGTCCTCTGTAAATTTCTTAAAACCTTTGCATTAAGATTTAGTTTTCAGTAAAAAGAGTTATTTTAATGATTAATAAAAATATCGACTATGTTAAGGCACATGACTATTTCAGGTTCATGACGTTATGTTACCTACCAGGAGTAACGACTCCTGTCTACTCTGTACCTATACCACAGAGTAGCCTATACCTAATCTCCAGACACTGTATTTTGTGCTCCTAGTACATACACACTGGATATTAGATATCCCAGATTTGGTGAACGTTGCCTCATCCGTCCAAATGACCCGGTTCACATAGCTGCGGTCAGCTTCCAGCTGCCGCAGATACCACTCGCAGAAGTTTCTTCGGGGAGCAAAATCACCTGGTGTTAACTCCTGTGTACGCCGGTAGTGGTAAGGGTGTTGACCGTCAGCTCGAAGAATCCGCCAAACTGTGACATGGTTCATGCTTAGCCTCGCCGCGGCACGCCTCGTCCTGATGGTTGGTTCGTCTTCGAAGATTTTCAACACCTCTTCTTCTCGCCTTGCATCTTTGGACGTCCACTGCCACGTGAACGATGAAAGGATCCCGTGGAATGCAAACGTGTTGTCATTTCACGAAAACATTGGTATGATGGTAACCGCCGCTGGTCAGCAGGTGCTCTGCCTTCAATGAAACGTTCATGGTACAAGTCACGAGCGCAAGCTAAGTTTCCATCAGCTCGTCCCACGCACAACATCTCGTAGTAATCGGAATTGAAGAACATAGCCATTTTCGCAATTAAAGAAACACACGAAAAACACACATATGGACGACTAAGGGCGGATTTCACCAAGGTAGTATAAGTCTTATTCCGAGAGTAAATCGCTAATTACTCGAGAGTAAACGAACTTTTCATTTCACCAACCTTTAACCCAAGGATAAATTTACTATACTAGAGTAACTTCTTATACAGCCGATTTCGGCCGAGTAAGCTGTTATTCGTAGATTAAGTTGCGTCACAATAACTGTCACTGACAAATTTTATAGATAACCTAACAAAATGTCGTTACGTTTGAATCAATTTATTGACTAATGACGATAATAATATATTATTATTTTGGCCGTCGCCCAACATGGTTTAAAGAAAGGACAGTACTTTGAAGATAACGACGACTACGACTTCGCCATATAAGATTCCGTTTGTCAAAAGCGTCTGTGTATAATTTGCTAAAAAATTGAGCATCGTCTGGAGTATGTTACAAATAGGTAGGTGAGTTGTATGCGCTCGTTGTATTTACGTATGTACGTACCAACAGGTACCTACGTATTAAAGAATTACGCTATTCATGACTTCTTATTGCTTTACTATATTTTCTGTCAACAAACAATCAACATAACAGAATATTTGAAGTTATTCAAAACGTCAAGTAGACGTATTACACTGGTTAATTAAAAATACGCAGCGTCATATTGCTCAGGCATGGTATGAATGTACTTTTATGCTTGGTGGTTAATATTTTCGTTCGTTTCTTTCGTTCATCATCACGGAGTAACTATGCGAGAGTAACTTACCCATAGATTAATCTGGTGAAATGAAACCAAAGTTAGCCGTAGATTAAATCATAAGAGTAAAGATATACTAGGATAGCTACTCTCGTATAAATTGGATGTTGGTGAAATCCACCCTAAATGAAATAAAGAGAAACTCAAAAATTATGACACCGGCCTGCCTGTCAAAATTCAGGTACTTTAGAAAAAACCATGGTACGCTTTGTTTTACACGGATATTATTTCGTCTGAGATGAGAGTTTTATTCTGAGGTTTTAATGCTAAATGTCAAAATTACAGTATTTTTGCGTACCATAATCTTAGAGCATTAAACCAACATAATGGAAGTACATGGTACGAAGGCCTGTTGAAAACTTTCTTATGAAATTAAAATCTTACAATTAAATAATAATAACAATAATAACATTATTTGTTCAATCATCATCAACAAGGCTTTTACGTCTATTACAGACGATTCATGGCGTAGTAGTACATTACACAAAATTACAATTTACTTCATTGACAATCAAATTTTATTAATAACTAATTTACAACATCATATAATATGATATAATATTATAGTAATTTTTATCGGATGTGTATTTATTTATCATTTTTAGTGTAAAACAAAAAAAATACACATACACATTGATTTATGCGCGAATACCACTATGCAATTTCCTTCTGCCTAAGTGTCTATGATTCTGACTAGTTCTGACCGCCTAGTAGTACGAGGTGGTCAACATTTTGTACGGATTTAATAATCTAATTTGGGTTCTTAATGTTAAAGGACACTGGCCTAATTAATCATAAAAGACTGATTACTATTTTGATATTGTTTAACTGTTAGTTGTTTGTTTAGTGTAGGTAATCTACTTGTGTAAAAATAAAACATAATGTTTATTTCTGAGTTGGGCTTAAAATAAGTAAAATAGCAAACGAAAGATAAATCGGTGTGGTGTTTTGTATTTTTTGTAATATTTTTAACCTGTAGTATTACACGGCTCAGCTTCAGCAGCTTGATCAAATTGATTTGTACAAAATAAAAAGCAATCTGCTTTCAAAGCACGTGTTAGAAAAAATGTTGTCAATCTATGCGGTAAAAACCTAAGTTTTCTGTATTTGGAGTTCCGTACTCCACGTTACGTTACTGTCGTGTTTGCTTTAACAGATTGAATTCTCGATCTTATTTACATACCATTACGATCTATCTGTTAAAACTTAACTTAAACGCGATAGTAACGTTTGCACATTTTTACAAACTTACATTAGGGGTTCTGACGTCTGTTGAAGGCGGCACAATACGACACGTGATCGGTAGCCGATTATTAAAATGAAACCTTTTGCATGGATCTACTCGCGTTTATTGTTACTTGGTTTACAAAAATTATTTCATTTCAACGTGTAGTGTTTGCGTAAACTTTAGAAAACAATGTCAGGTAATCAAAAGAAAGATACAAGCAAATGCGAAAAGGCAACTCCTCTCTGTTGCATCTTGGGATGATCCTACATGGCAAGTGAAAAATCACCCACATAGCTATCCCATTTATCAACCGATATGTTGCGACGCTATAAAAGACTGTGTAATAATAAATAGGTATCCATCCTTTGTTCCGTTAGAGTAAAATGATTGGATCAAGGAATCACATTGTCCCATACAAACTTTGCCCCCCTTTTTCACCTCCTTAGGGGTAGAATTTTGAAAAATCCTTTCTTATCAGATGCCTAAGTCACACAAAGAACACACCCTCCAAGTTTCAGGTCTCTACGATCAGCGGTTTAGGCTGTGCGTTGATCCGTCAATCATTCAGGACAAAGCATTTTATATGTATAGATGTTAAAGTGGAATCAGCCATGCTAATGATCGTTTATTTTAATAATCCGTGACAAAGTATTTTAACGGCTCTATTTACCGAACATCTTTGATTGGCTATATCTACTAAACGCACCACTGAATCAAGTCAGTTTTTATACAAGTTTTAAAATTATTGACATCTTCGAGCAGCACTTAAGAACGGATTATGATACTGACATCATAATAGGTCTACTCAATGCTCAGGCATTCGTTCAAGAATATTGTTAATGAATTCGATAGGTACTGCTTGTGCCCTTTGTTCGCTTTACGACAGATTCGCTTTAAGACAGATTTACTTTAGGGCAGATTCGCTTTAGGGCAGAAATAGCGTGACTATATGCAAATGAAAAAAAATAGATTTACAAACAAAACATCTTTTAAATACTTTTCGTTCCCGAAGTTTCATTTCGGAGAACGTCTCACGGAACAAGACACACGTGTTATGATGATTTTTTTTATTTTTAAGTGCTAATTGCTACATATAAGCTGAATTAAATATTTATTTATTAAATTAAATGCCTACCCGACACAGTCAGTGCAGCCGCCCGGATTGCGGAAGATCCAGGTTCGATTCCTGGCTGGGTCTGCCAGGAATTTAATTTTTTACGACCGACTTTTTGTAGGACCGATAATCGGAATGATTTTTTCGCCGAGGTTTTAGTACCGTTTTTTCACCGACTTTTTGTAGGACGTGTGCTGCAACATAGCATTCTATACGTTTCACCTTCACCGTCTAAAAAATGAATCACCGATTATTGAACATGGGCAAGGACAAGGAAAATCTGATAAGGAAAAAATCTATTCAACAAAAGGATAAGGTTTGTTACGAATAATTATAACTTTTTTAGAGAACAGCAGATATACGATCCTCTTTTCTTATCAACATTTAAAACCCGTAATGTTGTTCTATTTGACATTGTTTAAAACTTATGGCCATTTTGTCTGAAAGAAGAGCGGTGACGCCTCTATTTAATAAACAGCAAGCTCTAAAACATTTAAATATTGTTGAAATTTAGCTTTCGGAAAACTTAGACATCCATAATGTTGCTGTTGTGAGTATTGATCTTCCCTTTTGTTACTAACGTTGCATATTTTCTTTGCATTGCGAGATTCAGAATATAATAAAAAAATTAAGCACGTTTTATTTTAGAAATTTCAAATCATAATTAATTGTGCTTGCTACATACGTACCTAGTAGGTATTGGGTTTAAATCTTTACTTTTTAAGTGTGTTAAAGTAGAATGTAAACACATTTATTGGAATCACATAACAAGCCAACAATTTAATATAAACAGCAGGTATCAAATAGAAAAATAATAATTTATTGATTGCGCCCTGTTATGTGATGCCACTGTGCACAGCTGTGCAATATACGCAGCAAGTGGGGCTATACCTCATCAGCTCACTTTTATGTCCCCACTGCTGGGGCACGAGCTTTCTCTGTGGATAAATAGGGAGAACGGGCCATAAACCACCACGCGGGCCCAGTGCGGATTGGTGGTTGTTAACGACTGCTAATGCAGCCGGGACCAACGACTTTACGTGCCTTACGAAGCACGGACGAGCTCGGGTTGATAAAGTTTTGGTCACCCATCCGATGACCGGGTTTTGCGAAAGTTGCTTAATCTCAGCACTCGCAGACCGGGCGCGTTAACCACTGCGCCATTGAGCTCCTCAACTACTGTACAGTCTGTACATTCACGAGTATTAAAATGTTTATACTTTGGAATAGTTTTGACTCTTATTATATCGTATTAGGAGTTACATTGCTTTCATGTTAATGTTTGTGACTGTACACAGCTGTACAAAGTGGACGACAGAAAGTAAGTATAACCGAACTGTGCCCAGTCGTAGTCGGTTGTACGGCCAAGTTATTTTCGTTGCAAGTTTACGAATAACTACAATATTTGCCATCATACTCAATATTTTTCCGCCTGAGTTAACGGTGATATGAATCTTTGATACATAAACACTTTGATGCATTGGTCATCATCATACCTAATTGGTTTTTGCTTTTAAGTTCTAAACCGGAGGTGCCTTTGACAAAAGCCGACAAAATAAAAATATTCTTCGCTATTCATTGGAGAGGTGTGGCCACATTAATAATACCACTACTATTGCTGCCAATAGTAAAACCAGGACCAGCAATGGTATGAATACAAGTAGTTTTTAGTGACTCCCCATAGTACCGACTTTGCTACACTCCAGCCGTAAATTTAATGTTCAAAATTTGAAAAAAAATAACAAGGTTTCGAATAAATTCTACGAGCGGGATTCGAACCCGCACCCCATGACATGCCGGGTCAGGTGCACTACCAACTACGCTATCGTGGCTCAATCCAACTCGCCGAAATGAATCAACACTATCAACTCTTACTCTGTAAGCCAAAAGAGCCGTATTTGAATACGGCTCCTTTGTCTTATTCCTTATTCCTTATTGATATCGACAACTACGTCATCAATATCCGATCTTAATATTTTTACAAATATTATAGAATCGAATCCCACTTGTGAAATTTTTAACACTTCGTCTTTTTTACAAATTGTAATTTGTGCGCAACAAAATTTGCGTAAAACTATATTCGATGTTGGTAACATAATGCAAACCACATTTTATACATGAACACATAAAAATATCAGTTGTTTTTGTGTTTAGTCGACCTCGAAATTACTTTATACTAATTGTGACAAAAACTTTCAAAATAATAAAATTTCGCTAAGGCTCTTATCAATGACATTATGTTATTTGCTCTTCCAACCTAACCAACCTTGTAAAAATATACTTTTAATTGTAGTGATGACTTTATTTCAATGATGAAGGCCTTTGCCCAGCAGTGGGACAGTCATGGGCTTCAATGATGGAGGTGTTTGCCCAGCAGCGGGTCAGTCTTGGGCTATTTACTTTAACTACTTACTGTTGTTAATATCATAACATAATATACGCAAACAACATTCATTTAGGTGTTAAAGCAATTTCATGGTCGGCGTCACTTTTAACCGCCTCTGAGGGCTAGTGGTTAAGACCACCAGTCTCAGTCAGACCTAGAGATAAAAGCCTTCTGGCTCACAATGTCTAGTATCCTAAATAGTCCAGTGTGTCAAACTGTCCAGTGTCCCATGACGTCCAGTCCCATAATGTCTAGTATCTTATAATGACTTGTGTCCAAAAATGTCCAGTGTCTAATTAGAGACATTTTGATAAGTGGACGTTTTGAGAAAACGATATTCTGCGAAATTGACGTTTTGCGAAATGGGCATTCTGAGAAATGGACATCTTGAGAAAGAGACATTCTGCGAAGTGGACATTTTGAGAAAGAGACATTCTGCGAAGTGGACATTTTGAGAAAGAGACATTGTGCGAAGTGGACATTTTGAGAAAGAGACATTCTGCGAAGTGGACGTTCTGCGACTGAGCCTTCCTGGGTTCGATTCCCAGGGGTACATGTTTGTGTACTCTGTTTGGTTGGTGGTAGGGCTTGTTTGTCCACCTGGCTAGCCATCACCATCTTATCAAAATATGTCGCAATAACATCAATATTAGTAGCATTGTTGTGTTCCGGCAGCTAGAGATAAGATAGCCAGTGCTTGTTCCACCAATGGCCTTATTATCACTTAACATCAGGTGAGATGGATCACATGAAGGCCAAGTGCTTACCCGTGAGATATAAATTAAACATAGAAATGTTTTTCATTTAATTTTATTTAGTTGAAACAGAGATCGCAGCATGCATGAATGTTTTTGTTTATCTTTCTTCTTCAAGCTCATTATCGTATTTTTATTTTGCAGGAATATCAATGGTGCGCTTATACTTTGGTTTTGATGGCAGCATATTGGGTGACTGAGTGCATTCCCTTGGCTGTGACATCATTTTTTCCACTCATTATCTTCCCGATAACCTCGGTTATGACGTCTGCGCAAGTTGCCAAGGCATATGTTAACGTAAGTGGACATTCGTTGATCTACACGACACGGTCAACCCGAGCCTTAGCTTTAACGTAAACCATTTTGCTACTACTTTTGAACAAGCTTTTAATTTTTTATAATAATTGTTACAGGATACCATTCTAATGTTCCTTGGCAGTTTGATTCTGTCGTATTCCATTGAACAATCTGGTTTGCATAAAAGATTGGCCTTTAACGCTATAAAACTGATAGGATATTCACATGTCAAGTAAGTAAGCATTACTGTATTTTATCTTTTTTGGTACAACTAAAAGTTTGTCAAAACATTGTAAGAACGTGAATGCATTTATTGGTTGGATTATCTATTCGCTGTTTTTACATACCTACTTTATATTTCGAACCCTTAGCAAGATCCATGACCACTACCTCTGCCCTATGACACTTAGTGCGTCCGCTGCGTCAAGCGGGCGCACGGCGCGGGCGTCCGCGCAGCGTGCCTGTTTCGTGTAAATTCATAGAGCAGTGATGCGTGACGCGGGACGCCCGGCCCGTACGGGCGGGCTGCCTATGAACAACCTGCAAAAACAAAACAAAACCGCAAGCCGCGCGGGCGTCCACACCGTGTGCCCGCTCGACGTAGCGGACGCCCTTAGAATTACGTAGAAAAAAATAACAAAGCCTTCAGTGTCGGCAACCCACGTGACACCCTTGGCAAGTTTCCATGATCTGACGCAGCCGCTTTCATCAGGCGGGCCGTGTTCAGTAGCCGGCTTATAAAATATAAATTTTTTAATGTTTTCATAGGTTACTCTTTGCTATATGTACCGTTACAACCTTCGTTTCGATGTGGATTACGAATACTGCAGCCACAACTATGATGGTGCCTATTAATTTTGCAATTTTGAGAGTGTTTGAAGGTGTAAGTACAATACACGCAGTTTTTTATTGGTTAAGTTACAAAGGACAAATTACGTAATATGAACGAGAGCAATACCGATAATAGAATTATAAGAAGGATCTTTAAAAAGACTAGCAAACAGTTTGAACGCCATCAATGGTGTTTTAAAATAAAAAAGTTAACTATGTCATAATCGATTTGTACAAATCTATGAGCAAATACGATGGTGGATTAAAAATCAGTGTTATGTGTGACTTTTGAAATCTCTGCATTTGTAAGATATACTCACCGTACTAAGTGGTTTTGATTGAGACAAAGGATAATAGGCAAGAGCGTAACCAGGCACCAGGTTACGCTCTTGCTTCCAGGATGCTAGTTTGGGCTGCCCTTGTGGAGCAGTTGTTATTAAGCATAGAAGCCCATTCTAAGTCCCAAGTCCCAAGTCTAAATTCATTAAGAGAAAAAAGATATCTGAACATTACCATATTTTTTTGGTTTTACATATTATCACTATGTCCTTTTCACCTGGATGTTTACGTGTCACCAAATACCCTGTATATGTACCTACCAAGTACATTTAAAAAAATACAGCGTGGGTAGGAGTATACCGACAAATTATAACCAAAGATTCTAATGCCTATTTGGACAAAAAAAAGTAATATAAACATGGGCCAGTAAAGCCTAATTTTCGAGATATTAATTTTTTAAGTAATTCACAAGTTCAAAAAATCTCAAGGGTAACACGCCCTAACTATTTGACGTAATCACACACACCTTCACACAAGTACATAGTAATAATTAATAATCAATGTCTCACACTGACGTTGACTTCATTCGTCGTTTATCGTATTTTGTCGGAGTCTTTCGTGAAGTTTGACGTTTTCTATTTCACTCTTTGAACTTAGGTTTTGTTTACAAGGAAGTACTGTCGATAATTATTATTTTTGTTCTAAAAATAAAGTAAGTTAATTACGCAGTTTTAGACCCAAATTGATATAACATAATTTACTCGTAATACCACCAGGAATCCTTGGTTTCAATTTGTCGGTATACTTCTTCCCACGTTGTATAGAATGTAATAGAATACAATAGAAAAATATTTGGGTCCGGCCGTTACGCCCTCGTTCCGCGAGGCACTCGGCCGGGACGCCCTCGATTTTCAAAATTTGTTTGTCCGCGCCGCCCTCGGCCGCGACGCTCATGATTTTTATTTTTGTTTTGCAAATTTCTTGAGAAAGTACTGTTGC
Source organism: Eudonia mercurella (assembly GCA_963082485.1). Lineage (NCBI taxonomy): Eukaryota > Metazoa > Arthropoda > Insecta > Lepidoptera > Crambidae > Eudonia > Eudonia mercurella. The sequence continues at coordinate 12,836,675 of OY720029.1, read as the reverse complement.
GATTAAAATTGTTAAAAGAAAATAATAAAATATGTTAGTCTGAACTATGTATTTTTTTTGTTTAAATATGTATAAGTAAGTTGAATTGTATAGAAATATTAGGTGAAATAAAAGTTAGTTGATTTTGTTTGTATAATCATTTATTTTTTCTCAATCTGAGTCGTTTTGAATATAAAAATCTACAAACTAATAAAATTGAATAATCAACAAGTAATTACATAATTTGAGCATGCAAAATCGTTCAGACGCCTATAAGTCTACAATACTACAGCAGGTAAATGAAATATGTAAAATATAAAAATTTAACAAATCAAAATATAGGCTTTGGGAATATAAAAAAAACAAGAAATACCTATTCATTCAATGAAATTAAATCTAGATCATATTTTTGGTTTAGTTCTCACTGGGTGTGTTACAGATGGTGTACAATGTTTTTACTTTAATATACAGTAGGTATTTGCACAGAGGTAAAATGTAAATAAATTATTTAGATAAAGTATTATATTATATTATAACAATAAAGTATTAAGAGTTACCAGGTTATGTTAAATTTGTATACTTAGAGGTAAATAAAATATGTAAAATTATAAAAATCAACAAATCAATATAGACTTAGGGAAAATAAAAAAAAAACAAGAAATACCTATTCACTTAAAGAAATTATATCTAGATCATACTTTTGGTTCAGTTCCCTATGGGCAGCAGATGTAAGTACCGTGTTTTTACTATAAGTACTTGTACAATAAAATATATATAAATATAGGTAATATATTAATATTTATAATTAACAATAAAATATTTGTCTGTAACTAATTTTAGATTGCAAAAAAACTAAAAAGTTAACAGTAAAATATGACCATACAAAATCAACTAATTGAAAATATCAAAAAGTCAAATTTTTTGTTTAAGCACCACAAATGGGCACATCTTTTGTAAAAAAGAAATAATCGACAATTTTTTGTTTTCATAGTCTTCTGTCAGTCTAGTTATTCGCTTGTCATTATCTAGACTCTTGATGGTCCTTTGGTTTATCGATTTTTCTTTTATTCGTAATCTGTATAAATATTTACACATATATTAATTAAATAAATAGATATGATAAATTAATGAAATTAAATTATACACAAACATTAATAAAATAAATAAATATGAAATAAAGTGAAGAAATCGGTAGATGTTTTTTTACTCTTTCTTACTGTTGTACTAGCGCAAAATACTTACAAAATGAAACATGATGCACAAAATTATCGTAAAGTCATGTTGAAATATACTTAATTAAAAACACTTCTATTCACAACAGTACTTCCTCAAATTTTGAGTAAAAAAAAGTTATTTTTTACAACCGTGGGCGTCGCGGCCGAGGGCGTCGCGGACAAACAAATTTTGAAAATCGAGGGCGTCCCGGCCGAGTGCCTCGCGGAACGAGGGCGTAACGGCCGGACCCAAATATTTATTAACAACACACATAAATACAAAAAAAAGAGGCAGACGAAGAAGAATAAATTTTTATTCAGAACTTTTACAGGGTACAATACAATGAGTGTACGATAACAGTCACAATGGTTTCTCAACTGTGTCGCAGCTGTTAGCGCCCACCTCCAAAAATTTTAGAGGCATCAGAGCGTTCCGAATATACAGTGTGTGGCCTAGAACCGGGGATAATATTGAAAACATAGATTATATAGGTCACTATAGTAATTGAATCATTATGGTCTTATCTAATTAAAATCAAAACTTTACTTTTTGATTTTTCCTAACAAACTTAATCGTAAATTCAATGTAATGCAAACAATGCAATAGTTTCGCTCAACTCGATCGATCGAGTTCATTCTGACAACGTGTTTTTGACAAATTATTTATACCTATCATGTGGTGTGACACAACTTGTCAATCTCCTGTACTACGACATTGACAACGTTAGCGATAATATCGTTTTGCAATAATACACTGATTATGAACTGTAATTTTAAATTCTTATTGTATTCTTATGTCATGCATGAGTTTTGGTTAACTGGAATCTAGGCTACACACTGTATAGTAACAGTGTAAAAATACGACCAAGCGTTTATTATCCACGCTAAAGAGTTTTATTTACAAAGCGAACAGAACCAAGAGTAGATATGAGAATGATTCGTTTTACCTGCTATAATCATCTTGCTCTCCCTTCCCCTGTATGGTTCAACCAAGCTAATGGCTCTTTCTATGTTTGTGCATGTAAATAAATATGAAAATAGATGCCGCAATGCAAGTATGTGGTGACACATTGCAATATATAGGCATAGTAAATAATCGATGCTTTTGTCTACAGCAAAAGCTTCTAACTATTTATGAAACAAACTCACAGGGCGATAAGTTTGCATCCGACGTGACGACGTGCTATTTCTGCGCTGCTACTTATTCTGCGACAATTGGTATTTATACTATCAACTTTGTTTTTTAGAAAAGGTCAGCCGTGTTTTGGAAATGGTTTCAACGACAACGACGTACGATATCGTTATGGTTTACGTTATGGGAATCGGGCTGCAGATCGTACGCTCATGCGCCAGGCATATTTAGAGCGTCCGCTGCTTGGGGGGCTATTCCAAATTCGTCATAGAAGATTCTCGTCACGCCTAAATATGAGTCGAATTTCGTCGCTACTATTTTAATTTAAATTATTGAGAGTCGAATCTCGTTACACCATTTTTTTAATACCTGGCTCGGCAAATGACTCCACTCCACCTGATGTTAAGTGGAAACGGAGTCCAGACGCAAGGACAACTGGTGCAGCGTGAAAACATCGCAGCATCAGTCACCCTCACCCTGCCGGCCCCCAAGGTGCCTCTTCATGCGGAGGCGTGACGGAGAAAAGACATAGGGGCCTTCAAAGGAGTTTGAAGGCACCTATGTAATTTCTCCGTCACCACACGGATTTATGGTATCAGATCAGTAACCTTGGTCGACGTGACGACCTTGGTAGTGCGCTTTTTATTATTTAATTTGCAGAAATAACAACTTTATTTATATTATTTATTAAGTTGTCTATAGTACAGATTTAAGAAGAAAGAAATAAGCATTTTCATTTAATATTAAACATACCAGATTGTACATATTAGACACTGTGCTTTGCGAGTAGCGTCTGGCGAACGGCGCGGGCGCCTTCATTGCGTGTCTGTTCGTGTAAGTTCATCATAGAACAGCGGCAGCGCTGCGCGAGGCGGGCCCTATGAACAACGCAGAAGAACAAAGCAATACAACACGCGCGCAACCATCGCGCAATTCGCCCGCTTGATGCATTGGGGAATCCGATACCTACACTGAGCCTTTTTTATAGCAAAGTTGTCACGTTATCAAAACGTTCTGAAAAACGTAGTAAGTTCTCATAAAAACCTCTTTACCTATATGAGAGCCTTTTAACTTGTTCTTATAAAACCTTCAAGGCTGTTCGGTCACGTTTCTTCCGCCATTTGTCTAATCTTCAATAAAAAAATCGCGGTGGATCAAAAGACGGTTCCCAATAAAAAAACGTTAACCTTTTAACCGCCGTAGTCTGATTTATAAGACACAACATACCCAGCTCATTTCGCCGCAGTCTGATAAATAAGACTGAGTTCTCGTTTGGTTTTTACAGGATATTTACCACTCTCGCAAAATTTATTGAGACTAATTTATGCATAAAAGATTAAACTATTAAGTAAATAATAGGAAAACTGGTTCTTTCCATTAATTTTCAGTTGTAAACGAAATATGTGTTTCCTTATTCCATTACTTTTTCTACAACAATTCATATGAAACAGTCAGCCAATGTCTCATTTATAAGACGCTAGTAATGTGATGAAAGCATTCGTATGATTGATTTCTTTACGAGTAGGTACTTATCGATTATCGGTATTACTATCGATTATATTATAGTATTAATAATATTAACCTAATGAAGTAATGGCCTACTTTATCTCAATACTATCATCTTACGCGTCTAAAGATATATTAAGTTAACATTTATATTTGTACGCCAAACGGCAAAACACAGCTGGACGTATATTGTAAAATATTTTTTTCTAACTGTATATACTTCTGTTTGACAAATAATAAATTTGAATTTGAAAGAAAGCAATTTTTATGACAAACAGAAATCATATTAACTGTCAATCATTTAAATTATTAACAATGTCGACTGCGGAAGAACTAATCCAAATTTTAGAAGGGGCCCATGATACTGGCGAAGAATATGAGTCAGATGATGAAATTTTAACCAACGAACAGGTAATTCATTACACATAGCATGCCGGGTCCTAAAATTTTTCAACTTCCTTATTACGTCTCAGTGTTTGTTCAATATTTTTATGACCATAATTATTTTAGGTAAAAGTGCTTCATGCATCAGACATTAAATGGACATCAGAAGCTAGTTCTTCGGTACCAGAAAATTTCGAAGATTTTAATGCAGGTATCCGACCAGATGTAAACCTGTCCAGAAACTGTACAGAACTTGATTTTTTTAATTATTTCTTCAATGATAGTCAAGTTGAGGAAATTGTGCGTTGTACGAATCTATATCGCACCCCTAGATGAAAACTCCAGTAAGTCAAAAAGTATGCAAGTCGAGTTAGTGGCGTTTTCGAATTCCTGACCCGAATACACGGAGATATAACTCATGTAACGATACCTCCAACCGTTGTCGAAAGATGGCGCGAAGCGTTGCTTTAGTTGAATGACATTACGCCGGACGGCGCGAACACTACCCCGCCATTTTCAGTTGTCTCCCGGTCGTCGTGGGTGGGGGCCGTTTGCATAGTAGCTGATTTTGAGTTGCAGGTGTTTATGTGAAATTGAATAGGTAAGTTTCAATTTTTATTTCGAGTTGATTGAGTTTTGCTGATATTTCATTAATAATAATAATTGTTAATTTTGATTTGCGGGGGTTTTTATGATATTATATTGCAATATCTTTTTCTATATTTTGAATTACTCAGCTATACTTGACAGTAAACGTAAATTTCGATTTACGGTGGTTTTGTTGAATGAAAGTTTATCTTCAGTTTTTTTTCTGTTTAATGAAAATGAATTACTTTTCGTAGAGAAAATAGCTTATCTGAAACAATTTAAATCAGTGTTTTTTATTCGATGAAGAATGTCAATAACCATTACGTGATAATAATTAGGTTATTTGAGTTAGTTCACTTTACTTGATTTGTAAATGAATATGAGCATTTCTTATTTTAGAACAATGAAGGGGCGAAGGAAATATATGCTAGAACTTATCAATACAGAAAAAGAGGATGCTGAACAGCCAGCAGCATTGGATCCTTCCAGAACAGTTAAAAATTCCCTGACATAGATTTCCATAAGCATTTGTTCAATAAAGTAAAAGAGCCTGAGTTGCCAGCTGATAGTTTAAGGTCAGTCCATCGCTGAGCATACTACAGCCAGCGTCATTGGATCTTTCCAGAACAGTTCAATACCCTGGTATAAAATGCTCAGTAGAGTAAAAGAGCCTGAGTTGCCAGCTGAGAGTTTAAGGTCAATTCTATCGCCGAGCATTCTAGAATTTTCTTCTAATCTTAATGATCAACCTACTAACGCTGACGGACGACGAAGAGTTCATAATCGTCAATATGTTGTCTCAACAGTCCACAGCGGTGATGAAAGCATTTCGACGATTCTGATGCAAATCCGCATTACGAAAACCCCATTACTAAAAGAAAATAATTTTCTCTCCTTTGTGTCATATACAAAGTGCATGAAATGTCTCATGACCGCTTTTATGACTTTAATGCGTTGCAAGAAGTTTGGGGCACGAATTTCAACACGGATGAAGATAATAAGCAAGTAAAATGGCATGACATAAAAGTCCTCAAAGTTTAAAAGGAGAGCCCCATGGCCTTTTTCTATAAAACGACATTTACAGAAACGAAATTTAAAAAATGCTGGGTCAACAAAAGAAAGACTAGACGCTCAGTACGCACAGTAGAATCTATATCTGATATCCCAACTTTAAGTAGAGCATTTACAGAAAAAAATTGTTTGTCGGTAGCATAAAATAAAGATGTTAAAGAACTTGTGGATAATAATGTGATTCCGAAGCCATTCAGTTTTTACAAAAATGTTTTGTGAAACACTGATAGTGATTATGTCATCTATGCCATTTTTAAAGTAGGTAGTTAGTCTAGTTTAAGTACTCTGTTCCATTCCATTATCAAACTTATTTTATTAGTAGGTACTTATTAACAACCAATGATTACACTATGATAAAAATTGAGACTGCCATAGAATTTTATAAAGAAAAGATGTTGATTTTTTATAGTTTTGATTACTTGTACTAAATTTTATTAATGTTAATTCAGTGGCTGTACTTGGTTTAAGGTAGTTTATTTTTGCCAATTATTGTAGGAGATAATAATACTCAAATTTATATTTAATGTATGATACCTTGTCAAGGTACAAATATTGATGTAAATGTAAGTTTAATTAGAATACTTAGAAATTATTAACTATTTACTATTATAACACTAATTTCCTAAATTCTATTTTTTTGATTGTAAAGAACCGTTTATAAATAGTTATGAAATTAAATTTTTCTATGTTATTTTAGTCAATAAACAACACCTTTGTATTTTAATAAACAATTGTTTTATTTAAAACATTTTAATCCTAGTATACCTATATAAAACAAAAACTAAAGCCATCCGTGCTTAGCATAACTCAAAATACCCCAATAAAAAGTTATACTACTTTTGAGGTGAAAAGTAATGTAACTCATTTTTGTTTCAGATAAAGTAAAGTAACACTAATTATTGCACAAAAAAGTCGCTTACTGCCAATACAAAACTAAAGTAACTAAAAAATCATGATTTTTTTCAGGTTTTAACTAAACCATATAAAAATAAATTAATTGTAAAAGTTTAAGTTAATATTATCTTTATTTATGAATTATTAGAATTTTGACATCTCACTTTAAATATTGTAAAATCAGTTTTTCGCCATTTCTGTAAAAAGAGGTTTTTTGATTTACTGGAGTTTTCATCTAGGGGTGCGATATAATCAATACTTTATACGGCATGTAGACATTCGGATATATTCGCGAATTCAATGCTGGACTGACGTAACAAAATCTGAAATATATTTGTTTTTGGCTATCACGATGCTATTTACAAGGAATCAAAGATTGTCAATAGAGGAGCATTGGTCAAAAGATGAACTTTTAAATTCACCAATTTTTGGTAAATTGATGACTAGAAATCGTTACTGCTCTATTATGGCTATGATACATTTTACGGATTGCTTTACGCAAAATTTAACGTCAAGATTGTATAAAGTGCAATTTTTAATAGATCGTTGTCGTAAAGTGTTTAAAGAGACTTTTGTTCCTCATGCAAAACTGTGCATTGATGAGAGTATTGTTCCTTTTAAAGGACGACTAACGCTTAAGCAATATTTGCCAAACAAAAGACATAGATTCGGAATTAAACTATTTGTACTATGTGATGTTGAAACCGGTTATATACTTGATTTTGTAATCTACTGCGGTAAAGAGACTAACATTACGCTTTTGCCTAACTTAGGCATCACTGGTTCAGTAGTTACCTCTCTTGTTGACGATTACTTTGATTGTAATAGACAGCTATACATTGACAATTGGTATACATCGCCACAGCTGTTCTTACACTTAAAACAGAGGGCCTTATCTGCTTGCGGTACTGTTCGCACAAATAGAAAAGGGATGCCAAAATTTAAAAAACTTAAAAAAGGTGAAATACAAGCATTCTATGCCGCCCCTCTGATGGCACTGAAATGGAAGGACAAAGAAGTGTACATATATTGACGACAATGCATGATGCAGAAATGGTACCAACGTTAAAGGAGGACAGAAATACTGGGCTCCCTAAAATGAAACCAAGATGTGTTGATGAATATTCAAAAAATATGGGCTCAGTTGATACAGCTGACATGATGATGAGTTCATTGACATTCATCCGAAAAACCAAAAAATGGTTCTAAAAGTTAGCATTCCGTATATTCGATATGGAACTACTGAATGCATTTTTTTTGTTTAAATCCTTACAAAATGGTTCGCGGCTGCAGTTAGCGGAATATCAGCTGAATGTTATCAGACAACTTATTACCAAGTACAAAATTATATCTACATCGTCGACGGCAAGGAGTTTACAATCAAATATATGCAGCATACTCCCTTCTGACGTGACTAAACACTTTCCTGCAATAATACCAAATCGCAAAAGTCAAAGGTGTAAAATGTGTGCTGCAACCCAAGTCAGAAAACAGACTAGATTTATGTGCAAGGAATGCAATGTTTACTTATGTGTTGACCCTTGTAGTCGGCTTTATCACGATATCACTAAGATGTGGTAAGGTAAAAAGAGTTCTTACCATAGAGTATGTCTTGTCTTCGATAGCAATAATAAAGGTTGTTTAAATAGTACTTAGTCACACACTGGTAGGTATTTATCCAATTACTAAAAATGATAATGAAGAAAATACTCACTGTCACTTGAACTGTCAGAAGTTGCTACTTCTTTTATTCAAGTAAAATAAAATTTCTAGGTGAATATCTAAAAAAGATAGATAGCAGAGATAGTTACCAAGTACACATTATTTTTCAGAAATGGAAAACGATTACAGCCAATCAATCCTACTTGGGTTTGTGGAGGAAGCTTACGAAGTAAGTCAAGTCGAGATCAACTGATTCTACACCTGACCTGTACATACATCGTGGCACACAAACACCGCAGCCACATTATGAAGAAAGCTTTTCGCAAACTCCGAATTCATCTGCCCAGGATGTTTTTACTCAGACGGACGAATGTGCTAAGCAGTTTTGGTCTCACAAAACGGCACGAGTTTATGGCGGACATCTTGGCCGAAGAGTATTTTTAACGTAATCAAACGTTAAAAGAAATATTTAAAAGGGCTTTTCTGGCCGTTACCATTCGCATAGCGAATGACGTCTCAAAACTCTATGGTAATGAAACATATTAAGGAATAAGTATTACGAAGACATGATTTAAGGTGACCGTAAAGATATCCAGAATCTGATGCTGCCAATAAATAGTTCCCAAATAGTACCGACGTAATACCTGGATGAAAAAAATAGTACACATCAACTTTTTGAAGTATAAGTTGTAAGTCTGTTCACAGTGTATACGCTACCGGGCGTCAAACTGGCCTACACCGCTTGTATTTCTAGAACGGCTTAGTTTTCGACAACGTTTTATATCCCAAAAAATAGTACCTAAATAGTACTTACTCTAGGGCCCTAAAATTTAATTTCTCTAGCTATCGTAGAAGCCGAGATATTCCATTACTTAGGTGTACAAAATTTCGCACCGTCAAGCTGGCGTAGCCGGGAATTTCACATGGAAAGACTTTGAGTTCCGAACTCATGCTGTACTCTATATCTCGGCTTCTACTATAGTTAGAGAAATGCAATTTTAGGGCCCTATAAGGTACTATTTGGGTACTATTTTTTGAGAAATACCTAAATCGTTTCCGAAAACAAAGCCGTTCCAGAGATACAAGCGGTGTACGCCAGCTTGACGCCCGGTAGCTTACACCGCGAACAGGCATTATATTTCAAAAAGCAAAAGGGTACAATTTTTTTCACCTCGGTGTTTTGTCGGTACCTACTATTTAGATACTATTTATTAGTAGCATCAGATTCTGGATATCTTTACGGTTTACGCCATCTTGACGGTCACGATTTAAGTTGTTTAAGTTAAATAAGAGATTCTTGAAATACTCGATTATTTATTTGTTGTTATCGACGTCTTGAAGTCCTTGTTGATCGAATTCGATTTTATCGACGAAACTTGGAGCCCGACTCTATACTATGATATCTTACCTCAATAACAGACCATAGATTGTACGCCGCCGTCTTATTTATCAGACCGCATGTTACGTCACAGATATAAAAGTCATACCCGTAGTGATGCGACAATGTCGATAATACGACAGTTCACTACTTACTCTCTATATATAATTACATATGCTATAGTTGAAATACATACGTACCCTTACGGTACACATTTTGATTCTATATAAATATAACGTTTAAATATAGTAAAATGCGAGACTACTTATAGTATCAACAGTAAAATTATTAAAATTCGATGTTTTCCAAATATATTTAATCACTTCCCTAGTAATGTCAACATCGTCAACTAATAAACTGAATGAATAATGTTTTCTACGCCAATGTCTTATTTAGTAGACCGCCTCTGACGTCAGAGATATAAACTTCAAATTATAGTAATGCGACCATGATAAAAATGTTAATGTCCGTAACTATATGTAAATACAGATAATTCATTTAATTCTTGGATAAATTATTAAGGTAACGTCCTGAATTATAATATATAGTGTCATTATTGTGTTAGGGTGGTAAAATAAAACATTTACGGGAGATAATAGTTTATTTAAAAAAAAAACATTATATTATCGAACGTGGATTATTCAAGCCCTACGTTGCGTGGTGTATCTTCGTATGGACGGCGACACGAGCATTCCCGATGAAAAATTGTAAGCGGTTAAAGGGTTAACATTGTCTCTTTACATCATTTTACTTTTTTATTTTAGGTGGAATTGGAACTTTGGTTGGAACAGGAACAAACCTTGCTTTTAAAGGGCTGTTTATCACGTAAGTCGCAATTGATCACATTTATAGTGTTAATTTAGGCACATGCATGTAGGTTATGAGAACTATATAACTACTTACTACTTCGACGACATCCGTAGCCGAGTGACTTGCACGCCGGACTTTGTGCGGCGCTAACTCTGAGGTCCTGGGTTCGATTCCCAGTCGGGTCAATGTCGAAAACGAACTTTTCGATATTGTGTCGGGTCTGGGTGGTTGTGGTACCGTCGTTGTTTCTGATTTCTATAAAACGAATGCTTTAGCTACTTACCTTGGGATCTGAGCAATGTATGGGATGTTGTCAAATAAAAACAAAAAAAAACAATGACTATCTGATTTTTAACTGTGTAGATAATAGTAGGTACAATATTATTTAAAATACTTTACATATTAACATGAGTTGGCTATTTCGGGTGTGTGTTTCGGGCTTTGTCGACACTTATCATCAGATGAGATTAACGCCAGGTGCGCATCAAGGAATAAAAAAAACAGATCACCTCTGTGGTGCCTTGTTTAGACTAGGGGACAAGAAAGATCTTCATATTTTCCCCCTTGAGGGGGACAAGGGCAGAATCTCAGATAGTCATTTGCGTTTGCCCGGACGCGGCGCAATCGATTCGTGATCAAAGTCCGGTGACGCTAAAAGGCCGCATAAGGTAATTTTTTTATTTTTTACTAGCTGTGCCCTGCGGTTTCACCCGCGTTAATTAGCGACTGTTCCACACCTATTAGTCATAGCGTGATGTAATATAGCCTATAGCCTTCCTCAATAAATGGACTATTCAACACAAAAAGAATTTTTCAATTCGAACCAGTAGTTCCTGAGATTAGCGCGTTCAAACAAACAAACAAACAAACAAACTCTTCAGCTTTATAATATTAGTATAGATTTAGTTCACAAAACCGATAACAATCATAATGACATAATTTCATAAAACATTAAAATAAGATTAGAATGTTATCTTCTAGATGCGAACCTAGCATGCGTGAGTTTTCATTACCTACATATCTATTACAACTATTACCTAACTATTATTTAACTCTAACCGCCGGTTGCACCAAAATTGATATACATTTACAAATTCAGGTTTACGTTTTACATAAACTATTCCGTTACTTTCACGAATTCGTAAATGTACGTTGCACTAACAAAATACGAGTAAAAGTATCAGTAAAACTACTTGCTACACAAATGAAGCGTTAATTTTACCATTTTACCTCAGTAGTTTTTTACTACCATGGTAGTTTTTATTTTACATGTAGTAAGCCATGATAATTAGCGTCATAAGTGTCAGTAGCGTGACGTTGATGGTTTGTTTATTATTGTTTGTAGTTTTGAAATAGTAATGAAAGTGCATTTAATAATGGAAAATATTATTTTTTCCACCAATCCGCACTGGGCCCGCGTGGTGGTTTATGGCCCGTTCTCCCTATCTATCCACAGGGAAGGCTCGTGCCCCAGCAGTGGGGACATAAAATGAGCTGATGATGATGATGGTGATTATTTTGGAAGATGACATTCTGCAAGAAAAGTAAATATTACAATTATCTACTTACAATAACGTTAGGTACTTTATTGGGCTTTTTGGGGATAGGTCGTTATTGTTTAAGTGTATGTTTCGGGTTTTCATATACATTAGCGATGGTGTAATGATGGTGTTTCGTTTCGTTGTGAAGTACCTAGCTCCCCGTAGGTATTAAAGTTAAGTTGTAGATTTGAAACTGATCTTGGAGTATTAGATGGAACTTCATGTTCAAAACATCTGCAAATGTAATGTGCCGTGGTCTTGCTGATTCGATAGCGGCACAAAAATCGCTACCTTCAATGAGCATTTGGTCTACTCTAATATTTGTTCTCCGACGACGGTGAGTGATATATTGAATAATTTCACTATCACTGTCAGAACTTGTGGAAGACATTATCGTGATTTATTTTCTCAGAGCACGTTTCTTTAAATAAATAGAGCGTTTTCTAACCTCCAACACGAATTGCAAACACGAACGAACTGTCAAAATCTTATACTTTTACGTTATGAGCAAGGTTTGAGCTACGTAAAAAGTAACCGTATAATGTAACCGTAAAACGTATCGCAAAACGTGGTACAACAACGTTTTACATTATACGTTTACTTTTTACGTTACTTTTTACGAATTTGTAAAATGAAAAGTTTGGTGCAACCGGCTGTAACTCTAAAAAATCTTTTAATTTTAAAAAATAACAAATAAAAAAATTTGGACTATAAATAAGGGTGTTACAATCAATGTCGTGGCGAATACTGTTAGCGTAGGCTACCATTCGATATTTAACAGATTGGTGACCAATATTTGTTCTCACGAGTGGCAGTTCAAATGTTTTACGGTTAATCAGACGGCTGCTGGGACGAGGTATAGAGAAAGTAATTGACTCAAGTAAATCTGATGAATCGACTTTGCCATGCAAGATTTTGTGTAAGAAGATGATATCGGCTAATTTTCTACTATACCTCAAAAGGAAAAAAATGGAACCCTTATAGGATCACTTTGTTGTCCGTCTGTCCGTCTGTCTGTCAAGACTCTTTATCTCGGATGGCGTAGAGGTATCGAGTTGAAATTAAAACCATATACTTAGGTCTGCGGTCCTTTGAAGCTGTGAAGAAATCAAACTTCTAAGTTTACAAATAAAAAAGATACGGCCGTTTATGTCGCAAAAACGTATAATATTTTGACACTCTCAAGGGAATCAAAATTCATAGGGTACTTGCCGTTGACCTAGAACTATGAAATTTTTCTATGGACGTAATTGTAGTTAATAACTTTAATTTACAGCAATGCTAGGTGTTTTATTTTCGGGAATATTAGCAGATTTTATGTATCCGTGCGGTGACGGAGAAAGAATACAATTCACCGACCCTCTCCTCCGGTAGGTGTCGTAAGAGGCGACTAATGGAATTTAGAGCTCCCATATGCTCCACTGCGTGGTAGGGCTTGCCCCGTCTGGTTAGTGACCACCGTACGCATGGTGTAAAACCCGTCAAGTGACCGCTTGTCGGTCGCGTTTCGGGATCAGCCAGCGTATAACCAGAGCTCGAGTGAATGGTGCTTCGATGCATTTGGTCTGTGAAGGCTTCCGTCTAACCAGTGCCAGGAAGACCTTGTTAACCCGCCGACCAGGGAGACCCGTAGAAACGGCTGTCCCGCTGACCGCCCGTGGCACAGTACAGGGGCCCAAGCGAGCCTAACCAGCTCGTGAGGCTGCCTCACCATGCCACGCATAATCTCGGGGTGGCCCGTCGTGCCGGTAGGTGACCGGAAGGTAGGGTCTCGGCGGCCATTCCCGGGGGGGTTCGGGGGCCCTTCCGTTCGGTGGGTTAATGATACTCAACTTTAGGCAGACCCCTGGTGAAACAGGCCGCTGCACTTTGACTATTTGCATCGCGGTAGCATTTCCTCGATTCACGCCTCCCTCTTTTTCTCCACCATGACAGCGCCTAAAACAAAAACTGGTACTACAGCGGTGCACACCCCCACCACAACCATACCGTTTGAGGTCGAGTTCGCTAACATCCGCGGACTCCATGCAAACCTCAATGTCGTCCACCACCATCTTGAGACGGCACGGCCAGCAATGTTGTTTTTGACGGAGACACAAATAATCTGTCCAGCTGACACCACCTAAAACACTATCCCGGCTTTGTGCTTGAAGAATCCTTTAAAGCCAAAGCCGGAGTTTGCTTGTTTGTTCGGACAGACGTTTTCTGTCGCCGTCTGCGCTGTCTGGAGGACCCTTCCTTTTTCCTCTGTGGTACACGTCGACTTGGGCTCTCATAGCCGTGTCTACGTCTGCGTCTACCGATCACATAATGGCGACATGGAAACAACTCGACTTATAGAACACCTTAGTCGGGTGGCAGATGAAGCGCAGGAGCGGTTTCCTTCGGCGGAATTGGTGTTTTGGGGGACTTCAATGCTCACCACGAGTTGTGGTTGAGTTCCTCCAAAACTGACCATGCTGGTAGAACTGCCCACGCATTCGCTCTCACGCACGACCTGACTCAACTGGTGAACCAGCCCACCAGGATCCCAGATATAGTCGGTCACGCGCCCTCTTTGCTGGACCTTCTGCTGACGAGTCGCCCAGCTGGTTACCGAGTAGAAGTTCGAGCTCCTTTAGCATCTTCGGACCATTGTTTGGTATCCAGCAAAGCGCCTCTGGCCCCGCTACCGCCTTCAGCGGTATCGAAACGCCAAATTTGGCACTACTCGTCGGCAGATTGGGATGGTATGCGAGACTATTTCGCATCCGTTCCTTGGGGGCAGCGCTGCTTCAGTGGGGAGGACCCGACAGCCAGTGCGACTGCAGTTGCTGATGAGATAGTGTTAGGTATGGAATACTATATTCCGCACTCCTATCTCGTCAGCAAAGGCCGACGCAACCGATGGTTCAACCGTGAGTGTGCCAACGCTGTCGATAACAGGCAGGCGGCATACCGCGCTTGGATCAGAGGTAAAGCTCTTGGGGATCCCGAAACTCGCTCGCTGAAAGCAGCCTATAATAATGCCACCAAGTCTTGCAAAAGAGCCTACATTAGAGCGGATGCCCAGCGCGTTGCACGGGTCGGCCAAGAACTACTGACGCATCCTACGGGCAGCCGTAGCTACTGGCGTCTGGCCAAAGCCGTGCAATCAAATTTCTGCCAACCCTCGCTGCCACCACTGAGATGTCCTGACGGGACTTTAGCTCACAAGCCGCAAGAGAAGGTCGATCTCCTGGCCAAACTCTTTGCAGCTAACTCCCGCATCGATGACTGCAATGCACAGCAACCTTCAATTCCTCATGGCCACACAATGCCTGATTTTAAAATCAGGCAGTGTGATGTCCGGGCGGAGCTGCAGTCAATCGATGTTCGGAAAGCTAATGGCCCTGATGGCATCCCAGCAATAGTCCTGAAAATTTGTGCAGCGGAGCTGTCCTCCGTGTTAACGCGCCTTTACTGTCTCTCGCTCTCTTCTGGTTGTGTGCCGGAATCTTGGAGAGAAGCTAATGTGCAACCGGTCCCCAAAAAAGGAAATCGGTCAGACCCATCTAATTACCGCCCCATAGCGGTTACTTCAGTTTTGTGCAAAATCATGAAACGTATTTTAAATAAACAACTTGTCCACTACCTGGAAGAACACTCCATAATTCATGATCGCCAATACGGGTTTCGGCCAAAATGATCAACGGGTGATCTTCTAGCGTACGTTGCACATCTCTGGGGTGAGGCTATTGACAAGCGTGGTGAGTCAATGGCTGTTAGCCTTGACATAGCCAAGGCTTTTGATCGGGTCTGGCACAAAGCTCTTCTCTCCAAGCTCCCGGCATACGGTCTGCCTGCTCAGTTCTGCAACTGGGTCGCTGGCTTCCTACATGAGCGGAGAATCCGTGTCCTGTCTGATGGAAGCGCTTCGCGGTTCATGTCAGTGAACGCTGGTGTCCCTCAAGGTTCCGTTCTGTCCCCCACGCTGTTCCTTCTGCATATCAATGATATGCTTCCACTTGGAAATCTTCATTGCTATGCAGATGATAGCACAGTGCATGGGGGATATATCGGTCACACAGCGGCTGGGCGGGTCGAAACCGAAGTTAACCGAGTGAATCTTGTCATTGAGCTCAATCGGGTATTGGACCTTATATCTAAATGGGGTTCCAATAATCTTGTTGAGTTCAATGCCAAGAAAACACAGGTGTGTGCGTTCACGGCAAAAAAAGTCACCATTCCTTCCCCTTCCAACTCTTCAGGGTACATCTCTAAGCCTGCAGAGCAGTATCAACATGCTCGGTATGACGATTCGCTGCGATCTGAACCAAAAGGACTACATCGAAGCCGTGATCAAAACAGCCTCGCGAAAACTCGGTATTCTAAACAGGGTGCGGCGATTCTTTACGCCTGACCAGTTGTGCCTTTTGTACAAGACACAGGTACGGTCTTGCGTGGAGTATTGCTCGCACATCTGGGAGGGTTCCGCAAAGTACCTTCTCGATGCTTTGGACAGATTGCAGCGTCGCGCTGTACGCATTATCGGCAACGCAGAAGTCACAAATACTCTTGAAACTTTGCAATTGCGTAGAGATATTGCGTCACTCAGCGTGTTTTACCGCTTATACCATGGCGAGTGCTCTGAAGAACTCTTTGACCTCATCCCACCTTCTCCCTTCTTCCATAGGAGTACACGTGCTGCTCTCCGGAGTCACCGCTTCACTGTCTCTAATATTCCATCGCGCACTAAGAAATTTGGTGACTCGTTTTTTTGTCGCATTTCTAAAACCTGGAATAGTTTGCCAGCACACGTTTTCCCTCCTTCCTATGATATGGGGTCCTTCAAACGAGGCGTGAAGAGGCACCTTGTGGGCCGGCAAAGTGAGGATAACTGACGCTACGTTGTTCTCACGCTGCACCAGTTATCGTCGCATCTGGATTCCATATTTACTTAACATCAGGTGAATTGGAGTCATTTGCCGTGCTACGTATTAAAAAAAATATAGTTTCGTTTTTACGCCTTTAGATTATTGACAATTAGTGTATGCGCTATGACTTTGCTATTTAAAAGAGGAAGGCGTTTCAATATAGTTAAAATAGCCAGGAATTGCCGACTTTGGTAGAACATTTTTATTTTACTGATATTTTTCGAGCACATTATTCAGACTGACATGGTTTCAATTAGTATTAATGTTTTTATTATCAGTTATTGATCTGGGTAGTATTTTCAGTAAGCATACATTGAAGAACTCTTTAAAACTATTTCTGGCCTTTATATTGTTTTGAGTACCTAATTAACAGAAGAGTAAAGGGAAACAAACCGGTTTAGACCCAGAGGTCCCCCGGGTTCGATTCCCAGCGGGGGGTAGGTACATGTTTGTGTATTCGGTTTGGTTGGTGGTAGGGCTTGTTTATCCGCCTGGCTAGCTACCACCATCTTATCTAAATATGTCGCCATAATGCCATCAATGTTTGTAGCATTGTTGTGTTCCGGCAGCTAGAAATATTAGAGTGTGATCCCAGTCACCCCAGACTTATGTAATTTTAGGAAACATAAAATTTTTAGGATCGGTAGTATAACATAAACTTGGAAAGGAATGGATTAAAAAAAATATTTTTTTTTAACTTTTAATGATACCAAAACCAGTCAGATACAAATAGTATAAGCCAAAGAGATTTTATTACAAGTTCATACATACTAGGTATATGCGAAAAGACTTTTTCCCCAACCTAATATTATTAAGTATAATATTTTAAAATATTTTCCAATGAGCTAGACAAATCTGACGGGCCAAACATCCTCTGTTCCACTGTGCGAGGAAGCGCGAGCGAGCGAGCGATGTTTCGGTTAATTTCTAACCTAATATTCGTAAATGAAAAAGTGATATCATCTTAGACCTCATCTATGCTCACCATCAGGCGAGATCGAGGTCAAGAGCTGTTTTATAAGGACTAAAAAAAAAAGAATAAATAAGTAAAAACTATTTATAATTATATAATATATCTTCTATACCAAGGCTGGCCAATAGATTTTCCAGGTGGGCAAAATTTCATGGACTGCGGCAGCGCCCGGGCCAAATATCAATTCATAATATTTTACACAAAAAATATATATACAAATACTTACCATATTATGCCTCTGCTAGCTGGCCAACCGAAGTGCTGGCGGGCAAATTCAAATGCCTTGGCGG
This sequence comes from Eudonia mercurella, assembly GCA_963082485.1. Taxonomy (NCBI): domain Eukaryota; kingdom Metazoa; phylum Arthropoda; class Insecta; order Lepidoptera; family Crambidae; genus Eudonia; species Eudonia mercurella. Next base: position 12,818,358 of record OY720029.1, on the reverse strand, counting down.
GCCACTTTCTGGCCCGCGGGCCTGGGTTTGGCCAGCCTTGTTCTATACAATATGTTGATTTGCATTTGCGCCATATTCATAGCATGAGTCATATTGCTTATACTTATTAAATAATAAAAAAATATTTAAAAAAATATTTTAGAATCTGTAAATAAGCAACAAAAGTAGGTACGTATGCAAGCGTAAGCTATTCTAATTTACATCAAAATCGTTTTATTAATTAATCGGTTCCTTATTACTTAAATCGTTTTATTAATTAATCTGTTCCTTATTACTTGCTCGGTGTTAAAAGTATTTTTAGTTTTAGGTCGACGACCAAGTGGCCTAAGATTACGCTTACGCATACGTAGAGCTTGTCTAAGCTGAAATGACGCGCCCCACTACCGCATATACGCACACAAGCAAATTTAAAATATGGACGCAATACATATCCAAATGCCATTGTAATTGGTCATTCAGTTGTCGGTTAGACTTTAACGTAGGTGCACGCGTCGTTCGATCGCAAAAGTACTGTCAGCATGTCGACCAAAAAGCATCTTCGGAGTCAAGTAAGTAAAATATTGCTTAAGATGAAATTAAATATTGCTTAAAAACTATTTTATTCACAAATTGTTTTTATGATGTGATGACTTACATGCATTTATATAACCTACTTATGAATTTTTTACAGGCCAAAAAAATTATTGCGAAAGTGTACCACCGAATGAAGTGTGAAGCAGAAAATGGAGTGGATAAACTAAATGATGCTAGATGGCGAACTGCCCAAGCCGTTGGTGTTAGTGAATCCATGGTTACGCGAATTTTGAAAGAAGAGTAACAAGCTAGTACTTACATCAAATAATACGTCACAGAAACTTTTTAGATCGCCCTCAAAACCAAAAAGGGTGTGTACCAAGTCTTATCTGGACGATTTTGATTTGGGTGTGCTTTGAAGAACGATAGCGACATTTCATACTGAATTCAATGAATTACCAACATTAAGAAAGCTTGAAACAAGTATTGACAGAAAGAATTGGTTTTAAAGGTTGTATAGAAACTCTGCGTACCATTTTGAAGGACTCGGGCTACGAGTGGTCGAAAATAGATGACAACCGTAAAGCTTTAACAGAAAAGCACGATATACAAATGTTGCGCTTTCAATATTTGAGGCAATTAAAAAAATACCGTAACGAGGACCGCTATATCGTATTCACAGATGAAAGTTACGTTCACACAACGCATCTTCAAAACATGTGCTGGAAACCAGTCAAAGGAGTATCAGCAGTACAAAAAAAGTTAAAAAGGTACTCGGGTCATAATAAAATTGTACACGCTGGTGGATGTGAAGGATTTGTTCCAAATGCTAATTTAGTGCATAAAGCAAACTCCACCAGTGGAGATTATCACGACAACATGAATCTTGATAATTATAAAAAGTGGCTCACCACACAATTACTGCCCGATCTCCCGAAAAACGCTCTCATCGTTGTAGATAACGCTTCTTACCACAATGCTTTATCAGAAAAAGCTTCTAACTCCAACTCAAATAAGCAAGCTATGCAAACGTGGCTTGCAGAAAAAAATATTCAATTTGAAGAAACAATGAAAATTGAATTGTACAATCTGATTTAAAAAAATAAATGTAGATTCAAAAGGTTCGTTATTGAAGAACTGATTCGATCAAAAGGGTTTGAAATTTTACGATTATCCCCTTACCACCCGGAACTAAATCCAATTGAAAAGATAGGGGGATATTAAAAAACTACGTGGCTAATAAATTTTTTTCACAAAATTTAACATCCATTATGGCACTAATAAATGAACGACTCGAAATGATTGATCGTGCTATGTGGGCAAATACATGTCGGCATGTTGAAAACACAGAAAAACAGTACTTTAAATATTTTGACATGCACTCTGAATTTATTATTTATGTTAATGACTCTGATTCAGATGAAAGTAAATCTATTGAGATGGTCGAATAGTTTTACTTTACATAATTTTAGCATTTTTAACTGTATTATAATAGTAATAATATTAATTTGTTACTAATAAAAATATTTCAAAATAATATCAGTTATTTAATTAATTTAAATGAGCGTGTAGGAAAGCGTTGACGAAAGTGGAAGAAGCGAGAGAAGTTTGCTAGGATCGTAACAAGTGATCTGTGGTCTTTGCCACAGAATAAATACTATTCTGCCTACCCCTGCGGGAAAAAGGCATGATTATAATAGGTAAATGTATTGAAAACCTACTAAACCATTAATAAATAAATAGAAAAACAATAATTAAATAATAGGACTTCAGTTTCTTTGTAGACCGTACTTGTTAAGAAGCGGTTATTCTTCGATTTGTTGTCTAACTAGTCACAATTGTCCGAACGCGCGAGAGTGCGGTCGTGTTGTTGTATGCGCCAGTGCTGCTCCATAGAGAGAGCGTTGTCGGATTTATCACGCGACTAGTCGACCGTGATATAGGCATACGAATCCTAGTTCACGTAACAGTCAACAACACAGATGAAGTGTCATTGTTAATATTTGCACTCACACATTTAAATCATCTAATTAAGTAGTGGGGCGGTCATTTCAGCTTAGACAAGCTCTACCTACTTTTGTTGCTGATTTACAGATTTTTTAAATATGTTTTTTCTTTTTCATATTTTTTTTTATAATTTATTTGTAATAAGTATAAGCAATGACTGCTGCTATGCATATGGCGCAAATGCAAATCAACAAATTGTATATATTTTTTTTTTTTTTAATACTTGAAGCAAAAACTTTGTACCCCTTTTTAGGAAAATTGCGCGGACGGAGTAGTATAAAATTTCGCAGACTTATAGCTTACTAGCAACCCGCTCGCGACTTCGTCCGCTTGAGTACCGGGTCCAATTCTATGCATATATTATACATATAAACCTTCCCCTTGAATCACTTTATCAATAAAAAAAACGGATCAAAATCCGTTGCGTAGTTTTAAAGGTCTAAGCATACATACATAGGGACCTTAGAGCATTAAACCAACTGGAGACGCCACTGTCAGGCGTTCCCCTCTGCCAACAGAGTATGACCGCCGATCATACTCGTTATATAAAACTAGTTCCAGCGTGTTCCAGCGTCATTCGCAAATCACGGTGCACGCGATAAGACCTGAGCAAAAAATGCCAAATTGCAGCGTGTTTTCACGTAAAAAGTGATCAGAAACGTCGATTGTACAAAAGGATAACGTTACTTTTCATCTGTAACTATTATTTTGTCTTAATATTATTGAATAATGTACTAAATTTGCAAAAAACTGAAAAAATATTGTTAATCAAAAAGTGTTGCCACTAAAACGTCAAGTTGCAACTTTGCGTAACTTTAAAGTTGAATGAGCCAACATTGAATTACAATTTATATTTCACGTTCTATAAAGTTAAAACTGCATTTTTACTATAAATGCTTATTTAATTAATGATAGATCACTACTTATAAATTGTAACTTATTTTGTTTTTCCAGATTTTTTTTCAACTTAATTGCATTAAAAATTCTCAATACTAGGAAACTGTATGTTTATGATCGGTCTACTTCATTAATAAATTATATTTACGTCCCGTCACTTATCCCGAAAATAGGAAATTTTAATTTAATTACATTGGCCACACTGCAACAAAGTTAGAGCTGCGACAGTACAAAAACAAAATATTGATATCGACTTCATCATAATGTTTATTCTGGCTATTAAAGGAAAATAATAATATAGATAAATAAATTAAAAAAAACAAATTATTAGAGATCGAAACATAATTATCTCCATTTGGAGAAAAGGTAGTGGAATATAAAGCGGGCTTCGTAGTATTTTCTACTAAAAAATTAAACGCAGTACATGCATAAAGGGTTTATGTGGGGAGCCAAATGACAAAAGTTTAACATACCAAAAAAGTCGTGGTGGCCTATTGTATGCATCAAAAGAAGTTATTGATTTATGTCTCCTTTGTGAATTAAAGATCCGCTTAACTGATGACAAAAAAATAAAAATAAAAAACCTATTAAATTAATACAACATTATAAGCATCAAAATAATAGTTAATTTCTGACAGAAATAACAACACCTACACCATAGAATTTACTTAAAACTATAAGATTACGTTTTTTATTCCAATTTTTTTTTAAACTATATGAATAGCTTTGATGCATTAAAGAACTTTGCATCATTCAAAGATTTAACCTCAGAAAGCAGTTTAAACCTTGACAGCATTAGGTATATTTCGCTGTTCGTTTGTATGATATCATTCTGGAGTTCGGTACATACCTGTATATTGATATGTTTGTTTTAATTTAAGTCTCTTGCTTTTAAATTCAGCCTTATTTGGAAACTTATATAGAAATAAAAAAAATCTCTCAAATAATTGCATTTGGAAATCTGAAAAAAGACCCTACGTTACCTACAAAAAAGAATTGATCTGCTTTATGGAACCATGAAAGTACTATACATGTTGTTAAATTTTTCGGTTCCTCTTGTTTGAGAGTCGGTTAGATAGGTAGCAAACTATTTTTCCATAATGAAAGAATAAGATTGCAGCTTTTCTTAAAAACAACAATTCTCCTTGGAATGGAATAAAATTATGTAGGTATATTTTGCAGATTTTGACTTATCCTAATTAATAACTGTCGATTTTAACAATAAAGAAAAGCAAAGAGTATACCTTAATTAACCATACTGAAGAGCCTGATTTAAACAAAAAAATCACATTAATATTCATCATCATCATCATCATCATCCCAGCCAAAAGGCGTCCACTGCTGGACAAAGGCCTCCCCCAAGGATCTCCAATACGACCGGTTTTGTGCAGCCCGCATCCAGCGGCTTCCCGCGACCTTTACCAGATCGTCGGTATACCTTGTTGGAGGCCTGCTGACACTGCGCTTTCCTGTACGCGGTCACCACTCGAGGACTGTTCCGCCCCAGCGGCCATCAGTCCTGCGAGCGATGTGGGGCACTTGAGCTTAGCAACTTTTCGGGCTATGTCATTATTATTGGTATCGACAAATTGAATCGATAGTGTCAAGCACTATCGACGTTTACATAAAGTCGCCATCAGACTCGTGCACGGACAGGTTATCCCTGTGTGTGAATTTATTAGTGTGCGTCTAGTTTATGCTAGTGTTTAATAATTTAGTCGTTTGCGTGCGTAGCGACGTCTTTGAAAAATGCATCAGTGTGAACCTGTATTTGTGTGCATTACCTCGTCCCCCGCAGAAAATGACAGACTTTTTTTCATAGAAATTAGTGCGCATGGCGTCTCCAGTTGGTTTAATGCTCTAAGATAGGGACAGACAGACAGCGGGAAGCGACTTTTATACTATGTTGTGATATAGAGACGAAGTGCAGAATGCAAATATTTTTTTTTAAACAATGCATAAAAAATACACTTAATTAAATAAACATTGTTTCATACATTTTCAACTACAAAATTATTTGTTTATTTTGTTGTCATGAAAACTGATAAAGCGGTACAAAGTCCGCCGCCGGGTCAGCTAGTAAAAATAATTATATAATATAAAAATAATCATAATTAATAGCCCACAGGAACAGTCTGACATCTGCATATATGTTTGTTTATAACAATATCATATATAACATAATATGTAAAAACCAGTCTAATATTAAAAAATATTTAGGAACATAAACTAAACCTCTGTGAATTACGAAATTTTTCCCGGGGGGTGGGCAAAACCGTATACTATATACGATATTGCCCAATAGGATACTAAGGTGAAGCTACGTAACCGAAACATTCGAAATTATCCAACTCGTCTTCATCCCAGCCAGTACAGCCTTCGTGTCATCCTTGACTAGTAATGCACTGCACCTAACACTCATTTGCTCAACTTGAGCCATATTCTTCTCGACAATATAAACAAATATTATGTATAAATAAATTATAAATAAATATTCGGAGTCCCAGCTTTGTCAGTTACTACATCTTTAATAATTTAGTGGTATTTTAAAGAAAACTTATGAACAAAAATATAATTAAATAATAACAACAACAAATTTTTTGCGGGTCAAAACCGTATACTGGTCGGTTTTATCCCTTACGGTTTTACCCCACTGACCATAAACAACATATTCGTCAACCACTTTTTAAAGGAAAGGATAGGATCCGGCACCAAAACTTTGTAGACAATTAAATAATTATACAGGGCTATTTGAAAAAACATCAACAACCTTGCACGACTAGATAGCTAACATCACAGACAACAACATTTGTTCTAAGAGTTTTATCATAACTCAATACATTAATTAAAAATGATTTTCCAAGCTTTTATTGTACTGTCGTGTCATTTGTAAGTCTATGTTCCATTCAGGCAGTTAACACACTGCCACGCACCACGCAGCGTAGCGCGTAAATGCGTGTAATAACTTGTAAGTATCTCCGTTTGTATAGAAAACACGCAGAGTCCAACACACAGAAAATGCATCCACGCGCGTTCATCGTAGTACGGCGATACGCAAAATGCAGCGTGCGTGGTGCGTGGCAGTGTGTGAATCGCCTTACATACCAAAACGTGACGCGCGTGACGCACGCGATGCGATGCGCACAGAGATAAGAACATTCAGACGTAAAAGTAAATTGATATTTATTTTTGTATGAAAGTAAAATGTGTCAAATTATCAAAAGTCGTAAAACAAAATTTGTTAATTATGATGTTAGCTAACAAATAACCCTGCATACAGTTTCAAGTAAATAACATTGCACTTTCTTACCTATTTATTATAGTATGTTTACTAATAAAACTTTTGATAACATAAAAAGTCAAAAATTAAACGCCCACCAAATTAATTTTTGGCTGTATTTTATAAATATTTTATAGAATATTTAACTCGGCTTCAGTGCAGCAATTAGCACTTAAAAATAAAAAGTAAAAAAAATATATATTTATTTGATTAATTGTTAACGTTCGTGCCTGTGGCGACAAGTGTCTGTTGACAGATTGATCCTATTGACTACTAGGCGTGACCGGCAAATACGCGGAAAATTTCAAATAATAACGGACATAGCTATACTGTACGGTTTTAGCTCGGTATACGGTTTTGTACGGGTCTCCCCTACCCATAAATTTGTACGGAACCTTCGGTGGGCGAGTCCGACTCGCACTTGATCGGTTTTTTTAAATGAAAAATATATACGTAATACATTTTCTCCTGCTTGTCTTGTTCTAAGCTCCACTGGCTAACTACCACGATTTTAGCTTGTATCATGATTATTTTATTAAAATCATAATTACGTAATGTTGGTAGCTATTGTGTTTGATTAAAGTAGTTAAGGTAAGTGCGCTGCCACCTTCGACCAAGTACAGTACAGGTCGAGTACAGCACACCAACCTGGAATATTTCCATCTGTCACCCCGTTTTGTACACTAAGGTGACAGGTGGTAAGAAAAAAAATAATGTCACCCCGTACCTCAAAATGATCAACCATATGCCTTAGACATAAAGTTCAAAGTCTATTGAGGAAATAAGACAATTTGTGGTTGTCTGATGTGCATACGTGTGTACGTACCATCACATACCGTCCGATAATATTTTTTAAAAAATATTGCGAATGCAAAGTAACAAATTGCAAAATAGTTTTTTTTAACCATATCAGATTGTTTCATTCTTATAAAAATATTTGTTTCTAAAGTGTAAAGGTTCGTGTGTTTTCCATTTTACAGTGCATATCCGAGTGCCCCGGAACTTCTAGACTTTCCTAAGTTCTCTGCTTTTGGGGTACCATACATGATTTTGTTGGAATTCTTCATGTATTTGTACTTGGCAATTGTATACTTTGGATTGTTCAGGTAAAATAGTTGTGTCCAAAAATTGTTTGGTCTAACCTTTACTTGTATTCCCTTTATTAGTATCTACTCTTCTTGTATTGCTTTCTGTTATGGTTCCATAGGATAGATAGAATCTTGTGATTTAAATAGAAGGAAAAATAGAAATGGTTTTCAGATTTTGTCAAATGCGGTTTGGTAGCTTTATGATCACCGAACCGAATTTGGCAAGCATGGTGATTAAGCTTTTATTTATCGCTAGTAACGAACGCGTGATTTAAGGAAGGCCACTACCTAACATTGGGATGATATATAGGCTAGTTCTTAGGGCATCTGCTGCGTCAAGAGGGCGCACAAGGCAGGCGCGGCGCATGCGGCGTGCTGTTTCATGTAAACTCATAGAGCAGCGCTGCGTAAGGCGGGTTGCCGCTGAGGCCGACGAGGAACGCTCATCCGTTCACTAATATAGCTTCAAAACCATTATATTTGTCCGATACAGAGCACGACGCGGGTCCCCGCGGGGGGCTCCCGCTTATCGCAGCGGACGCCATTACTTTGCTATTTACCTTTTTTTACTTATTGCTAACAATAATCAGGATCTACTTTGACCTTTGTATTGTTAATGATTTATATATGTTTTTATCGGTGTACTTTAGCAATAAATAAATCAAAGATACATGTGGTACAGATAGTATAATATGCCTAAGGATATTTGCAGACTTTGTATTGTAGCTTGGAACGCTCATAAATTTTATGCTCGGCAAGCAATTAGCAATTTGGTCTGTGCCTCTTGCATTGTCTTTTACCCTTTTCATTCTTCTTTTTTGTTTAAGCAATTATACTTGTTTTTTTTTAGAAGAAATAGTAAAGTTGCTAAGGCAACAATCATATCGCCAGCGGGAATGATTGCTGCAAAAAAGGCTATAATAGAAGATGCCAAGAAATTGGGAAAAATTTCATTTTGGGAGGTGGTAAGTTGATTAAGTGAATGCAGATTTCATCCAGTCATTTTCTATATCGACGCTTGAAAGGCAAAAGGTAACAAGCGCCAAAATACCTACTTTACAGGGGAGCCGTTTAAAGTTTAATAATTCCGAAAAAAAATCGTGACTTTTTACTCGATAGACCTTTTTAGATAAAACCAAGAGCAGAAACCTTATAAAAACATGCTTTAAGAACTCCAAAAAATATATATAAATAGGCCCCTTAGTTTCTGAAGTAATGGCGCTTATGCTCTAAAAACATGGCAAGGTGGCAGGTAGAAAAGAAGCAAGCGCCAAGACTTAAATTTTGAAATCGAAGCAAAAGGGCATAAACTATATTAAAAATTAAACACAATTAGTACAAAACAGCTTATGTAACTTTTTTGAAACGAATTTGCAAGTAGAAACGTTGCTAACGACACGCTGAGATTTTCAAATAAAAGGCAAAACACCTCTATTGAAAATTGTCTGAACAGGAAAATAAAACCATTTAAAAATGAAAATGTATTTTTTGTTCTGAATTTTCAGGTAATTGAAATTTTTTGAAACATCCCTTCACACATAAGGATACGCCACAGTGGGAACATTTTATAATAATTTACCAAAATGCTTCGTACTGCACCCTCAGATAGTGGTCTACATGATGTCATCTTTCCCCATATAATAAACAACTGGTCAATAACAATAAAAACTACAATTATTTACACTTATTGAAAAAAAAAACAGAAAATGAAGTACAACAATACCGTCGTTATTTCAAACAAATGTTTGGAGTAAATACTCCAACTAACAGACAATGGTCATATAGTAGCCACATACTTTCAGTACATATTTTTGATATAATTATGATTGAAAGCAACTGATTTTATACACACAACGCATAAGAATATCATAAACTTTACAAATTAATAATTAAAGCGCAAAACTTACGCGGCGGTTTTGATTTTGACAGTCAATGACAGCCGAAATATTTTTTTTTACCAGTACTGACAACATTAAAAAGTTTAACACTTGTTCTTATAGATTATAAAATATATATTGGTTGTGGTAGAAAGGGGGTTGGATACCTGTTATATTTTTGTTTGGTGGTCGCTGGTCGGTAGCCTCTTCTTATAGTATTTTGCGGAGCCAGGATCCGATGCACTTTACAGGAAAAACATTACTTTTCTTGCGGTTTTATACAGTTGTTAGGTTTTTCAATTGAGAGAGAAAACCATGCGGCACGCACGACGTCCCGACCATTGTACTGACTGTCACTTTTGACAGGTGTCAAAGGAAAAGGGGTGGAAACTTAGACCATATAACCAATGGACGTGGCAAGCAGGACAAATCCCCTCTGCCAAAAAACGTGGTCATATGACCATATGCGTTATATAAAACCAGTTGGCGCGAGTCCGCTGCCATTTCACATAGTTTTGTGTCGCGAGACATTGCTCCGAGAAAAATGGTTAATTGTGCCATTTTTTCGTGTAAAAGGCGATGTGCCACTTCAAATCTGCGGGAACATAGCGTTTCCTACCATATGTGAGTATTCTTATTAACTATTAAGTTTGTCTCTAAGCACAATCTCCAAAAAACCTAACAGCCGTTGCAACAAGAAAACCCCTCCGGCGCCAGGGGTCTACTTCTCAAACAGTCTATTTCTCATCATTACCCACTTCTCTGTTTGACTACTTCGCTAACTGCCTACTTAGCAAACAGCCTGTTTCGCATTCCGCCTACTTTTCAATTGAACTACTTCGCAAACTGACTACTTTTTTCTTTAATGTCATCTTCGGACAGTTAATAACATAATAGCAATAGAATGCACATTCGTTACCTCCTTGCTAGAGGAAATTACTGGCCACTTTATTTTTGATATATCCTTCATTTATTTTCCTTTAATGACAAATAAGATGAAATAATGTCATATCAATGTCATTGTGTATTCAGTGCGTTAGTTTAATAAAAGGGAATAGTATTTTTACTGTTTACGTAATGGATTTGCAATTTACTAAGAACCAAGTCGGTCGTCTTTCCTTGTTACAAGAAGGCTACAGGTACAATTTTGAAAAAACAAACAAGTCTGGCAGTACACTGTGGCGCTGTGCCAATCGTAGTTGCTGCAGTAGTACCATTACATTAGACCAATCCAAAACTAAAGTCCTCAGATCAAGCGACAAGAACCCTCATACGTGTTTTCCCGATCTAAACAGAAACAGAATTCTATTGGCTATAGAAAAAACAAAAAGTGATGTCTGTGTTAATTTTGATCCAATCCAAAAAATTTATGAAGGTAACATTGAACATTTAAAACTTGATTGCTGTGTTCCATCATTTTTGTCAGTAAAAGATACGTTATATAGAGCCAGAAAAAAATTTCTAAATACCGATCGTTTAATATTTTCAAACATCCAGGAAGTTTACGTTCCTAGCGGTTTGGCGAAGAAATTTTTAATTTGTGAAGACGGTGATATAGAAAAAATTTTAGTTTTCTCTACACCCTTGGCGAAAAAACATATAAAGGGAAAACCTGGCAGGTTTTATGGTGATGGCACGTTCCGTTGTGTACCGTCACCGTTCTATCAATTATACACTATCCATTTTGATTTGGGTTCCACGATTGAAAGTGTTAACGTGAAACCAATTATTTATGCGATGTTACCTAACAAAAGTGAAATAACATATACACGCTTTTTTGAGATCCTAAAAGAAAAATTAAAGGTTGAGATGACAGATTTTAAATGTGATTTTGAAAGTGCGGTTATAAACGCTGTGCAGACTGTTTATCCACAATGTAAGGTAACAGGATGCTACTATCATTTTCAAAAAGCCATTTGGAGAAAGTATAAGCAATTAAAAATACAAGGCCATGGTGGACGAAAAATGGTAAGATGGACCACACACTTGCCTTTATTGCCGTCACATTTAATCAAAGAAGGGTGGAGGGTTATTTTGAATAATGTCCCAGAGCTTACTAATCCGATTATGGAGTTCAAAATTTACTTTGAATCCCAGTGGCTGAGAAAAGTTTCTGCGGAGATCCTGAGTTGTGCACACCAATTGCATCGTACAACAAATGTTCTAGAAGGTTGGCATAGGCGTCTCAATGCCAGGATACCTAAAAAGCCAACTTTCTTCTCATTTGTTCATAAACTGCGCAAAGAGGGAAAACATTTCAATTTTCAAATTCAAAGATGTTTGTTCCACCCTTTGAAAAAAAACCGCAAGAACTGTGATATACAATTTGATCAAAAATTAGAAAAACACGTGTGCCAATTAGAAGCTAACGAAATAACAATTATAGAATATTTACAAAAAACTGTTTATATGCGATTAAAATTTAATTAGTGTTTTTAAGTTTTTCTTTGTTATTACATTACAATTTAAGTTTAATTTCATTTTAAGTTTGTTTGGTTAATAAAAATAATATAATACAAAACGTAATGAATAATTTTCTATTTATCAGTACTTTGTTCGTTCTTTGACAAGTAGGTAGTTTGCGAAGTGGTCTCTTTGAGAGTAGGCGGAATGCGAAATAGACTGTTTGATAAGTAGGCGATTTGCGAAGTTGTCTCCACGAAAAGTAGTCAAAATGAGAAATAGACTGTTTGAGAAGTAGACCCCTGGCGCCGGAGGGAAGAAAACGATAGAAAAAATACAGGGGTACAATGGTAGATCGCTCGTAGCAGAAGTCTATAATGATGTAACAAAGTCATAGAATGAATGATTGATATGAATGAATGTATGTTTTTTTTAGCCACTGAACTGCGTTCAACAATCAGTTTTTTGTGTTTAGTGCATCTGCTCGAGTAGAAGGATTACTTAGGTAAATGGCAAATAAATAAAATAAATTTATCTTAGGTTGGTCTGTACTAATATTATAAAGAGGTAAAATTTGTAAGTTCGTTTGTTTGGATGTCCGGCCTGAACTACTGATCCAGTTCTGAAAAAAAATTTTAATATGAAGCTACATTGGCCTGGAGTGCTATATGCTACTACACACACCGGCATATTTAGCGGAACACAAAAAAAAGGACAGTTTTTTTTTAATTATTGCTTTATTTGAAAAACATATATTTATATTGCTTTACTTGTTTAAAATTATACCTTTTAAAATTAAAATGAGCTCACATGTGATACACATTTTGTAACTAAAATTATCTTTTGTAAAAATGTACTGATTGAAAAAGTGTTTCTAAACATGTTTTTAAGGGAAAATAATCAAATTAATATCATGTGTTTCCTCCGCGTGCCCTAATTAAAGTTTCCACTCGTCTAGGCATGCTGAGAATAATGTTATCCAAAGTCTCCTGAAGCAGTCTCTGCCATTCCTCAACTAAGGCGGTTCGCAGTTCACCGATGGTGACTGGAGCTGGAGATCTGGATTTAACCCTTCTTTTCAGCAAGTCCCAGATATGTTCTATCGGGTTCATATCCGGTGATCTTGCCGGCCACTCCATGACTGTGATATTCACATCATTCAGATATGCTAGAGTTGTTTGAGCAGTATGTGGTCGAGCATTATCCTGCATAAAAGTGAAGCCATTACCGATAAAGGGGGCAAACGCTACAACATTTTCTTGTAAAATGTCTCTTATATAGCGATCTGCATTCAGATTCCCTCCATTGATCCCCACCAAGTCCGTACGAGCTCCCAAGCATATCCCTCTCCAAACCATTATCGATCCTCCTCCATATGACACGGTAGTTTCAAAATTTGCTTGATTGTATCGTTCTCCTTTGCTTCTGTATATTCTTTGCCTTCCATCAACTTGGTTCAAAAGAATTCTGCACTCATCAGTAAACCATACCTTACCCCATTGGTCAGCATTCCAAAGTTGATGTTCCCGGGCGAAAGTGAGTCTGTTCCTACGATGATGTACCTCAAGTCTTGGAGCTTTGGCGGGCATGAACGAACCAAAACCAGCTTCCTTGAGTCTTCTTCGTACCGTACGCTCACTTACTGATACACCTCAAACTTATTCAAGCTCATTTCTGGCTTGAACAGCAGTCAGGCGGGGGTTCCTACGAACGCGAAATTGTATGAAACGATCATCTCTGCTCGAAGTACCCATTTTTCGACCTTGTCCTGGTCTTCTCACATAAGCATTAGCCTCCCTGAATCGTTTAATACTGCGATGAATAGTGGAAATAGGTCGACTAAGCATTCTGGAGATCGCTCTATAGGTGTGACCATTTCTCCTAATCTCAAGTGCCCTGGCAATCTCAGTTGGGGTCAAATCGGGCATAATGATGTCCTTGACGTTCAAAGAGAATTTAAATTAAAAAAAAACAACAAATAAAATTGTATCTGAATGTAAATTTTACGAAATTTCAAACCAAAGTATAAAATAACCGCCATAGAAAATTTGCTCACATTGGTGTAAGTTCTAACAAAGCAAAAACAATTGCATGTAGGGAGACATTCAATTGTTTTTTCTATTGAAAATATTTTGTTCTAAAATTAAATAAAGTGAAAACCAGCCAGCAATGTTGCACAAAAAGGAAAATCGGCCTTTTTTTTTGTGTTCCGCTAAATATCCCGGTGTGTGTATTATATAACTACTGATCCAATTTTTATGAAATTTGGTACGAAAAAAGTTTGATACGTCGTAGGAATGAATACAAATTACTTTCTTACTGCGGGAAAATAAGTGTTTTAAGACAAAGACATCTCTAATTTTAACCATATTGTGTATATGTATATATATGTATTGTGATATACATTAACCTAAAAATCAATATTATAACCATAATATTGATTTTTTTAAATTAGAGATGTCTTTGTCGTGAAACAATTATTTACAATTACATATATTGTTATTTCTTACTTAAATTCATCTTAATTATTTTGTTCGCGTGGTCTTGAACTTCCCGTAGAACAAACAAACAATACAAACAACAAAAATACAAACAATTAAATCTTTCCTCTTTATAATATTAGTATAAAAAATATAGCCTATAGCACTCGGGGATAATGTAGCTTCCTATTACTGAAAGTATTTTTAAAATCTATCAGTAGTTTCAGAGATTACCCCATACAAACTCACAAACACACTTACAAACTAGTGATGTAACGAATGTTGGATTTTTCACATTCGCGAATGCGAATGCGATTGCGAATATTTATCTTCAACATTCGCGAATGCGAATGCGAATGAGAATATTTTAAAATTTCAAAAAAAGCGCGCGTAAAATGTTTGACAGGTTTGACGTTTCGTGTCGGCCATGTTTAAATTGAACATAGTCGAGCCGATATTGGTTAATTGAATGAATTTAGTCATAGAAAGTTCATTCTAAAAGTTTTGTTTCGTTTTGAGGTTAGTTTTATGTTATTTATCAAATTTACTGATATTTAAGGGACAAAGTGGCATAAAAACATGAGTAAAGCACACATCAGCGAAGTTTGGATTTATTTTACAATATGTGATGCTGAAAATGTTAATTGCAAGTTGTGTGATAAAAAGTACTCGCGCAAAGGCAGGACCACTAGTGCTATGAGAAATCACCTGGAAGCTAAACATAAAAATGAATATGAAGAATTTAATTATTAAGAATTAAAAATTACAACAAATTTAATAATTAAATAGTCAACATGTTATTAGAAAAACTATATTTTGTGTACCTTCTTACTTACTTATATATCATTATTTTTATACATAGATAAATAACTTGCAATTGAAACCAAATGTTAACATAACAAGTATTAGAAGTTTACTTTAGTTTAAAATAAAAATAATTATAATTTTGTTTTTGAAAAAAGGTTTATTTACAAATAGTTAAGTATTCGTTGTTTTGTTTTTTAAGTTTATATTGCATTCATCTAATATATAAAATTCTCGCGTCACAGTTTTCGTTGCCATACTCCTCCGAAACGGCTTGACCGATTTTGATGAAATTTTTTGTGCTTATCCGGTATCTATGAGAATCGGCCAACATCTATTTTTCATCCCCCTAAATGTTAGGGGTAGTCCACCCCTAAATTTTATTTTTATTTTTTATGGCAAAACAACGTTTGCCGGGTCATCCGGTATCTATGAGAATCGGCCAACATCTATTTTTCATCCCCCTAAATGTTAGGGGTAGTCCACCCCTAAATATTTTTTTTTTTTTTATGGCAAAACGACGTTTGCCGGGTCAGCTAGTTATAAATATATTTAATTCCTCAGATATATAAAGTGGAATGAAAAAATATACATTTAAAGCCAAAGGTTATAAATACTTAATACATTAGATATTTAAAGTTTAATAATTTTGTTTCAAGGAATTGTTTAGTTTTTTAGTAAATAGAAACTAAACTTTATTTAAAAATGGTAGTAAAGTAATAATATACTACTAAATAAATGCAAACCTTACATAGTTGTAACAAGGCTGATTAATGTTAGATTTGATCAGATCTCTGAAGTTCTTTTTTCATAAACGAGACTTTAATTTAGAATGTAGAAGTATGATTTAATAAAAATATCTAAGTGTTATCTATTGTATTATTATTTCATATGCATGCATATAATAATTTCCTTTTTGATTATTAAAAACATTCGCTAAATATTCGCATAATTTTTGCGAATGCGAATGCGAATGCGAATATTGAAAAATATGTGGATATTCGCGAATGCGAATGCGAATGCGAATATCCGTTACATCACTATTACAAACATTGCCTCTTTATAATCTTGTTATAGAAAAATTCGAAATCATTACCTACTACTACGGTTGATTTTCATGAAATTTACTGATTACCTTAAGGGGGTGCAGCGCGGACGCAAAACTGCGAGTTTCAAGTTTCTTTATGATAGCGAGCGAGCGGCACGTGGCAGTGGTGTGACAACGGCGCACGACTACGAATACGCACGCACACTAATATCTGTACAGAGTAGGCTGGTGATTTAATTAGAGCAATGTTTACTTTCGTAAAATCATAGGCGTTTGGGTAAAAAATAATAAAAGTCTTAATTTTCATATTTCCATTCGTCCCTGGTTGGAACATAAACTTTAAATTTCTTTTCAAACATGAATATGGGGGATATTTTATCGCACCCCATTTCCATGATCCTGTCAGGAATGTCACTTGTTCCCCATTTTGTGTGTCTAGTCAAAGGTTTAGATGCGTCCCACAGTCCGGCCACCTTTAGTCTATGTAACGCTTTCTTTGCCTCTGTTTCTATTACGATGTGCAAGGGTGGAAGGTCTGTGAGGACCTCCAGCGCTGCCGTTGGAGTGGTTCTGAAGGCACCAGTGATCGCCAAACAAGCTGTTCTCTGAAGTTTGCTAAGAGCATTCTTACAGATTTTCAGCCTGGTTCTGGGCCACCAGACGATGCTGCCATATGTGAGGATCGGTCTCACCATCGTCATGTAGATCCACCTAATGATTTTGGGGTTGAGTCCCCACATCTAGCCATAGGTAGACCGACACATGCCAAAGATTCTGTAAGCCTTGGCTACGGTCGTGTCCACATGCTGTTTCCAAGTAAGTTCTCTATCCAGCGTTAAGCCTAGATATTTCACTTCCTTGGACCAAGAGATCTGGGTACCATAAAGTGTTAGGTTACCCAGACCCGTAGTGTTCCTCATCCTTGTAAAGGGGATTACAGAGAGGTGATGGGCATTGCACCATTCCTCCAGCAGACCCAAGGCACATTGCATTAGCCCCGATACCGTTGAGGGAAACTTCCCACTGACTGAGATGACCAGGTCGGTGACGGTGACGCATCCATATACGCCGACTCAAAACTGCCGATAGATGCATTTTGCGCTCCGCGACGACATTAGTGGCCTCGGGTGACCTACTTACTGAGGCAGTGTTGCTTAATAACACTACCTGGGCACGCAACTCACCAATGGCGTTATTCGAGGCCTCTAATTTCTCCACTACTTCTGCCAGGCTTGTTTTCAGGAAGTTGATGTCCTTTAACAGCTTGGTGACATCGACGTGTTCAAATGTGACGGGAGGCAGCTTGTGAAGCTCCTTCGCCACGAATAAGGGCACGTTGGTCTCCTTGAACAAGGTTATGATGTCCTGGAGACTTCTTTCAGTTCCATCCCTCCGGCGAGATAGCATCTAGTTGGCTTTGCCGACGGCCTGGAAAAGCAACGCCTTGCCACTGCAAATCTCGTCTTCCTTGAAGTTCGACTTGCAGATCTGCAAGATGCTGACCTCGTCCATGGTGTCAATGGCGTTTTGTATGAACGCCAACAGCTCGTTGACTATGAGTTGTTGGGAACCCATAGTCTAAAACACGTCCAGCGGCTATGGCCGCGCGTATCGCGAATTAAATTTCTTACTGCACAGTGTTGCACGTTCGTTTCCGAGCGCGCATTGCACTGCACTGTACATATATAGTCAACCTTTGTAGAAAAGTAATCATAATGGCGGAAACATATCTACATCAACCATTTTTGTGAATGATTCAACCAGGTCACTTGGACGGAAAATACCGTTCATATTCAAACGTTGAATTAATGATGCCATCGGTAGGTTTCAATTGGTTTATTTTATACTAGTTATCGTGTCGCCTACGACTTCGTTTGCGAAGACTACACTATTCCACAGGAACCTGTTACTGGGATAAAAAAGTATCCTATATCTTAGTCCGGGTCATGGTCTGTCTATGTGCAAAGTTTCATCCAAATCCGTTCAGCCACTTTCACGTGATACGCGGTCAAATAAACAAACAAACAGATAAACAGACAAAAATCTAAAAACTGTTGGAACGTGTTCTGCTTAGTATCCCCAGCCAACTTCTTTTCGAATATCTTCCATGTACATACAGACTTTCGACCATCTTTAGCTTTATTATTATGTATAGAAGATTATATTATTTTGGGAAACGTTGATCCACTTGTTGATATTAACTAATAATAGACATATGCTCTAAACACCCTGTCCTTTTCAGATGGTTCTATTATTGTTTGCTGGCGCGATGATCGGTTTTTTCTGCCGCTCTCCGCAAGTATTCACTGGTTGGGCAGACGCGATCCGAGACTTCTTATCATTAACCCCTGGTTTGTATGTATCCCGACTGCTACCGGGATTTTGCTCTATTAGTTTGTTAGATTACTAACTAACAGAGCAAGATCCCATGAGCTCCCAGACCTTTGTGATTTTAGCAAAGTTTAGACTTTCATAAAAATTAAAAAAGGACAATGCCTAGTGGTCATAGTAATTTTGGCTTGATATTAAAACGTCATAGACAGTAATAACATAACAACAATAATATTATAAAAAAAAGTTTGAGTTTATAGGAAATGTTATGCAAGCCGCCCTTAGAAACCGAAATTTAGCATTGTTTTTTATACTTTCTTTATTTTTTTTGTATATCTTAAAACAGTTGTGGACAGCATTTCATCTAAATTGTAGACATAAGGTCTAATTGTTAGAAGGTACCCTTTTAATTTAAAAGATAAATTATTGTTTTATTTCGTTACAGTATACTTGATTCTGCGTTGGCTATGTTTGTCTGCTTCATAATGTTATTTTTGCCAGCATCCTTGAAGATATTTAAAAACTGCACTGCAAAATGTAAGTTCTTAAACTTTTAAACAAACATTTAGGGCCTTTTTCACTATCTACAAGTAAAGTGCCGAGTAAGCTAATCGCCACGTAAAGTCACCAGTAACTGCACGTACGAACTTCACGCCGTCTTTGAGTACTGCACTATCTGACGCATAAACTGGCCTGTAACTGAACATTGCATCATCTACCGATTAATGTGTTTACTTGACGGTTAGTCAAAATCCACACAATTTGTCGTTATAGTAAAAATGGAATTATTTGGTTGATCATCAGTAGTTCAAAAGTCGGGTCGTCGAAACGATTCCTTTTTATAGCTTAATAGACTCGATAGAGTTCTTTTATAACTATTTAAGGCAGGCCTTCAACAAGGTGGACCGACGATCTGGTGAAGGTCGCGGGTAGTCGCTGAATGCGAGCAGCGCTAAACAGGTCGTTGTGGAGATCTTTGAGAGAGCCTCTGTCCAACAGTGGACATCTACCAATTCAAATCATTTTATTTGCAGTCACTGACGACCTTCCAGGAAGAGTACAATCTATATTACTCTGGAAAAGATTGAACACAGAATTGCCCTGGAGTTTTATGTTTCTTTTGGGTAAGAGATTCTTTTGGAAGTTTTCTTAATAATTACATGTTTAGGAGTCCTAAATATTCGTAAAACGTGAAAATTTACACTTTTACCATTAGTGTGTTAAAAGTGCTGTTTTTTCACAATTTAAGTGCTTATTTAATATACTTAATAAGGTTTGCGTATTCAAATGTTATTATTATAAGTTACTGTGAAAAACTTATTTTCAACATAATTTAATTACGATTTAAGCTTTCTTTGATTTTTGTAGAAATAAGGGATGTCTTCTTAACTAGCTTGGGATACTATGTTAAGAGGGCATATTGTGGATCTTGCCCGAGCTAGAAGACGCAGAAGGAGTCATCGTAATTTACGATTGAGAGGAAAAACATTTCAAATGACTAATAGGGAAATTATAAAAACGTATAGGCTCTCAAAGGACATCACGAGAAATTTAATTTCTGAATTGCAACCATTTTTCCCTTCGACCCTCCGCAGTGATGCCATAAGCGTAAAAGATAAGGTAGGACCATTCATCTATCGCAATATTCCATGATCGTCCATATGATAGAATTAATTCGTTACTTTTCATGCACACAAATATTTGTGTTTATGCGAGTATCGAACCCGCAACCTCTTTTTATATTTCGGCATTGCATGTTATTTTAGTCAACTTTTTCTTTTAGGTGTTAACAGCTTTAGCATTTTTTGCCACCGGATCATACCAAACACTAGCAGGCCAATGTAGACAGTTTCCCACCCTACAGTGTGTAGGGCAATCAATCAGAAGATTTTAAATAAGTACATAATCTTCCCTCTGAGTCGAGCTGGCCGAGACCGATTATAGACTGAGTAAGGATACCTACGTATTCACAAAACTTTAATGATTCATGCAAATAAAAAAAATATTTTTGGATAATTAACTCTAAAATTTAAGATTCCAGGAGTTGTCGGATACATAGATGGAATTCATATAGCGATAATTAAACCGATTGAAAATGAAGAGAGATTTATAAATTGAAAGGGTTATTTCTGCCACCGGTATTTGGTTCAGCCGAAGAGTCCAGTGACATTTTGATCTACGGCAAACAAGCATTTTTAAGTCAGATACACTATCAACTTAATTTTATTTCAAACACCAATCATTAATGAAATAATTATTAAATAAATTTAATTTCAAAGAAACTTACCTACTAAATTTTTAAATTATTCAGAAAGAAAGCCCCAAACTTTGTTTTTTTAAATGTTTCCCACACTCACACCAATTATCTAGCCCCAAGAAAAGCTTCCTTAAGAAACTTCTTATATGGTTAACTAGACAACGGATAAACATACTTAATATACTTAAATACATACTTATTATACATAGGAAACACCCAGACCCGAAACAATTTAGAAAAACAGGTATTTCTAAATTGATCCGACCGGGGATCGAACCCGGGACCTCAGAGATGGCGACACCATGAAAACCGGTGTGCAAGCCACTCGACCAAGAAGGTCGTCATTTAGCTAAACGTACAAACTTTTCAAAACTTTTCTATCTAGCTGTCAAAAATTATCAGTTTTTTTTAATAGCAAAAAGGTTTTTAAACGCAATACAGCCATAAACTATTGAAAAAGGAGCAATGGACGAGCAACTAGCTAATCATAATATATTTGTTCCTTGTAACACTATATAGCCGTTTTTAAACCAACTGGTTGCGTTTCGTTTGCGTTTCCGTTTCATATGCTATGTTAGTAGAAAACCGTTTTGTATTAAAACCGCAAACGGAACCAAACCGAACCGATGCCGATCTGTTTAGGAAAATAAATAACAGAATTAGGCCGCAGGTGTCGCATTGTCCATTGTCAAAAAGTTCAAAAGTTATAATGCCCTAATGTCTGATAGTCCTAGTGTAACAATATTAAATTGTTAAAAAGGCCTAAAGTAACAACGTCTAAATGTCACAATGTCCAAATTGCACAAATTACTTTAGTGTACATTTATTTAGCTGTTAACAAGCATAAAACCTATTCAGTTATATTTGTAACGATATGACGTGAATGCCACTTCAGATTAAAAGCAAAGTGGTTTGACAGAATATTAAGTCATTGAATGCAGAATAACATTTACTTCGATTTTAACGTAAATGGAGTCCTCAGGTAAGGGAAATGTAGTATTTAGCGTTAATCAAAAGTGGGGCGAGACACTAATAATCGCTGTATATAGATACAATTTAAATACAAAAAATAAAAATTCTACGCAATGGAGGTGCGTATTTACGCAGTATTTTATTTAAGCGTATTTTAAGCTCACGATATCGTGAGCTTGTAAAACACTACAGGATGTACAAATTCCCAAAATACTCAAGGACCAATTTTTAGTTTGCGAAGACGGAACAACCGACAAGATATTGATCTTTTCCACTCATTTGGCAATAAAAACTGTACAACTATATGCAGAAAATAGTGTCATTTGACGATGGAACATTTGAAAAAGCTCCAAAACAATTTTACCAGATTTTTGGAATACATTTAGATCTTAACAGTACAGATGAGAAAACCAACATCTTACCTGTGATTTTCGCGATGCTCCTCGATAAAACTATGGACACATACACTCGGCTGTTTTCTTTAATCAAAGAACATTTCGCTGTTGATTTAAAAATGTTCAGTTGTGATTATAAAAAGTTAAAATCAATGGCTTTAAAGCCATTTTCAAAGATAGTATGGTTAGCGGATGCTTTTTCCATTTTAATAAAGCAATTTGGCGAAAAGCAAAAACCTTAGGAAAATGGACGCACAGAGAATGGATTCTCGAGGAAATTGGCGTATGGAGAATAGACGCAAAGGGAAATGGACGAACGGGGCCAGGACCATTAGGTACTGTAACAACTTCTTTGGTGGAATGCCAATTGTATATCCTGATTACGGAACCATTGTAACATCTTGTCGCGGATGATCTTGAACCAGAAAGGTAGCAAAATCTAGTTTATAATTAACTGTAGAACAGTAATAATAGTAAACCAAAAGGTTTAAAGATAAAACAAAGATAATCTTTGTTATAGGCAAGTGATGTCGGATAGGACGGAGACTACGTTGTGTAAATATTTAAATATGTAGAACCCAGGATCATATTTTAGGCGGTTAAATCTACTTATTGAACTTCCCTATGCTAGTGGTCAAAACAGGGAATAGTGCCAGGACTTGGCAATTTATTCGAGTTTTCGGGTGTGAGAGCAACTCAGGTTCTAAAAGGGGTGACACTTTAAAACGCATACTGTTTATTGTCATAATTTCGATTGCCATACATCATATGGCATAAATATCAAAAAGCATAATATTATTTGGTATAATATTTTATTATGCATAAACATAATAACGCAGAATTTTTGTTTGACATAATTTTATTAAGCATACTTTAAAACGCATAATTTTACTATGCATAGGTAACTGTTAATATTCATAATTTTGTTTTGACATAATCTTAAGTTGTTTTAAGGGGTGTATTTCATTTCATACAATTAAAATGAACTAATTTCAAAGGATATAAACGTTCATTGGATATAATTTTTACTTGGCCTAAATACACTTCTTATAAAAACATTACGTATATTATTCACTTGCTATAATTTTACTAAGTTAAACTATGTTATTTTAATATAAATATCATTTAAACCTTGATTTGATTTAAAATATAGTCTTAAAAGTTAATACGTTGTTTTTAGTTGTAGTAATTTTGTGTTACAAAAGTCAGTGATAGAAACGAATCGCTACAAATCCGACTCCACGTAATCTTGTCTGTCCTACCCCTAAAGTGTAATTTAGAAGCGCGTAGGCGCGGAGGGGCGAGGCAGCCCGCGGGCTGAGGAGTAGGTGGTTTTACCACGCGCCGACGCGGCTGAGGCTGGCCGGCGAAGCCGGCCAGCAAGCTGAAGCTGCGGTGGGGAGCGGAAACCATCTGCGACGATAAGCTCGCGTGGGACCGCCGGAGCCCCGCAGCGCCGGAGCCCTGACAGAAACCATGCCTGCTGCATGTTGCATGCTTGCTTGCATGGTTCATGCTTGCTTGCTTGCATGCTGCTTGCATGTTGCTTGCATGCCGCATGCTTGCTGAAGCTTGCTTGCTGCATGCTTGCTGCATGCATGCATGATAAGGTATAGTAAATCAAATAACATTTTAAATCGAAATATTTATTATATACATATATTATATTTATGGTGTCCAAGTATTATTTGTGTTTTTCAACAAGTATTATTCCTTAAGAATATATGGATTTTGTCAGTTTATGCTTATCAAATGTATGCCTTTTGAATATTATGCTTTTTAAATGTTATGGCAAATTTAAATTATGCCTTTTGTTAATTATGATTATTGCAATTATGCCTTTCCATGATTATGCCTTACAGATTTCGGCCATATGATGTTATGCGTTATGAAGTTATGCTATAAAGACTTATGGCAAGTGACGATTATGACCATGAACATTATGCATTTTCAGTTTATGCCTAAAAACGTTATGCGTTTCAATAAATAACCTCTAAAACGTTAATAAAGTTAAAAAAGATAATGCGCCTCCTTCTGACCTCCCATGGATGCACCAATTCTGCTGCCTCTAGGCCAAATACCCGACCAGGCCTTTAGGACCCAAACAATCCTAGCCCTAATCTAATTCTGTCTCTCAAACCCTCATCATAAAGCTAGACATTTAACGCGAAGAAAGATAACGGTAACAAAGGATCTTTGATTATTCTCTACTCAGAGAGTTCTTTCGTACAGGTAGATGCTAGCATGTCCCTGTAGAGACACGCCTCGTCTGTCCCGTAAGACGACAACACCAGTTTCTAGTCAAATAGTGGGATGAAATAGTGAAGGGGTCCATATATTGTATTCTGGGGCTCTCCTAAAAGGAAATCATCTTAAGCAGAAGATAAACAAATTATATCAAATAGGAAAAGGGGACATTACAATCATTCATCTTTTCATACTCTTCTATTCCTAAATTTACGTTCGATTTAACTAAATCTAGATTTAGTCTATCATTCAGTCACCGTTCGTTCTTTAACAACATAATATACAACATAATTAAAAAACTTTCACGATGGTATTACAACAGCCAATGTTTAAAAGTGCATGGCCAAAGGTAAGGTCTTACACGAAATCTTCTTCTTGGAGTAATTAAATCCATCACTGTCATAATAATCAAAACATCTTCCTCGTCCAAACTCATTTTAATATATCCAGAACCTTGGGAAATTGTGAAAAATGTTACGGAAATGACAGCGTTTTTCCAGAAAACAAAACAAAACTTTTTCCCGTAAAATCGCAGTAGACGCTCTGTTTGCCAAACATATGTTAGCAAACAAATGTTTTGTTAGAATTTTAGCACAGTGGACCCGCCTTAAGCGCTACCCTCGTTTTCGCTAACAAAACAGCGCGGCGCGCAGTATTGATAAACAGTAGGGAGTCGTCCATTAGGTAGGTATTTCATGCATATTTGTAACAACATTTTTATATGTTAAAACATCATTAGATTGATAGTGGATAACAATACTGGATAACAATATACGTTATTCACATAATTATGTGAACCGACCGTAATTAATTCGAAAATAGTTAGAATATGTTTAGTTGTAATAATACATAATGTAACCATTAAAATATAGGGCCTTCTTGTACAGACGCGTGCACATCAACCTATCCAAAACTGTCAAATTCCTTTAATAAATAATCAACCATATTCCATCCTCATAAAGTTTAAAGTCTATTGAGAAAATTTGACAGTTGAAGTCTGATCTGCAAGCACAATTGTCTTTTTTTTTGTTGTAGTGTTTCTTACCACTTTGGGGGGTCAGCTAGTACTAATACTAGCTGACCCGGCGGACTTTGTACCGCTTTGACAGTTTCCATCATTGAGTTAAATATATATCAATGGTTTTCATGACAACAAAACAAACAAATCATTTTGTATTGGAAAATTAAATTGTCGTTTTTAGTATTTTATTTAATATTTTTTTTAATATAGCCTATGTTACTTAGCGCTAATATAGCATTCTAGTGGTGAAAATGTTTTTTAAATCAGTCCAGTAGTTTTTGAGTTTATTCATTGCAAACATACATACATACATACAAAAATACAAAGGTTTCCTCTTTATAATATAAGTATAGATGAATAATATTTTTTTAGGTGGAGGTTTCGCTCTCTCCGCGGCAGCCAATCAGACAGGGCTGAACGCGAGGATAGGAGAACAATTGCAAGCGCTGAGGAACCTTCCGAACTATCTTATTATATTAATTCTGGTTGTTGTCATTATTTTTTTCACCAACTTTGCGTCGAATGTGGCGGTCGCTAATATAATGGTACCATTGGCGATGCAAATGGTAAGTGGACTGTATGTTTTTGAGAGTTTGCTGATTGCTTCTAACGGCATTTCCAGCGTAACTGGACTTTTTTGGGCACTGTGCAATTTAAAGGGTTCCTCAAGCCATGTGAAACGAAACCATCAGAGGTCTTTAAGCGGGCATGGCATCAAGCACAAGAGCGTGTCCCCGTTCCCTATAAGTTTCTTCGAAGGAATTGGATCGGATTGGAAAGACAAAAATCATAGCACAATATTGGCAAGATAGTATTAAGGTCGATTCACACATATCAGTGAAGTCACTCTTAGAGAATGGGATACGGTTGAAGGAAGAAAATACTTAATAATTTGTAGTGCAACAGAAAAATATTTTTTTTGACAAACGTTGCTACGGTTGCTAGGGCACACACAAGCAGTAGACAAGATGTAGTTTATATAAAACTTATAGGTTTGCAATCTCTAACTTTAACTTATCTTGTTAACATACATTGGCAACACAACCTAACTCGTTTATAAAATACTTATGTTTCTCTACCGACAAAGGTTTCGTTAAGACATCCGCCGTCATTTAGGACGTTGGCATGTAATTTATTCTTACTGCACCATTGCTGACCTCCCGGACGAATGATGACGTATGTCTATATGTTTTGACCTACCATGAAACATACTACTTTTAGTTAATTTCATGGCCGACTGATTATCATCGAAAATAATTATTTCAATGTTACTACCTATACATTCGTGCAAGAGAGTTTTTATAGGCAGTGCTTCTTTACAAGCATCGGAGAGCGACATGAATTCCGCCTCAGTACTTGATAATGCAACGGTACGCTGTTTCTTACTTTCCCAACAAGTAATAAAATTCCTAATTTTGAAAACAAATCCCGTATAAGAACGTCTATCAATTTCATTAGAAGCCCAGTCTGCATCAGCAAAACCAGTCACAAATAGGTAATTCAATAATCTACTGTACCTTTTAAGATAACGCAACACGCGTTTAGCTGTTTTCCAGTGGACATCGAAAAATTAGTTATTGAATTGGCTTAATACGCTTACAGCGTGACATATATCAGGACGCGAACAGACCGCTACATATATACGACAACCGATCAATTCTCGATACTCCAAACTGTCATCCTTTTCTTCAGATTTGTTCAGTTTTTTGCACTGCATTGGAGTTTCAACAGATTTGCAGTCTTGCATTTTGTGTTTCTCTAATTTCTTTTTAATATAGGCACTTTGATCTAGAGTGATCTTACCATTTTTTTTCTTGATTCTTAATCCTAGAAATCTTTCCACAGGACCAAGATCTTTCATCACGAATTCTTTCATCAGCAATGATTAGTTTTAGTTTTTTCCGCATTACAATTGCTAAAATTACTAAATCATCAACATCATCATCATTATCAGCTCATTAATGTCCCCACTGCTGGGGCACGAGCCTTCCCTATGGATGGATAATGTAAGATTTAGATTTGCGATTCAGTTTGTTACGATTATTTTGTACAGCATATGCTACACAACCAAAAACACGTAAGTTATCTAAGTTTACCTTATGTCCAGTGTAAATTTCTTCTGGAGTTGCACCTCTAACTGTCTTCGTAGGTGAGCGATTTTTAATGTACACCGCAGTGTTCGTAGTCTCAACCCAGAACCGTTGATCTAAACCTGCTTTCAGAAGCATACAGCGCACCGCCTCCATAATTGTTCGGTTCGCGCGTTCGGCAACTGCATTCTGCTGTGGACAGTGAGAAACTGTAGTATAGTATGATGTCGGATTCCACACTTACTCATATACTGCTTAAATCTCGTATTGATATACTCGCCACCATTGTCGCTTCTCATTGTCATTTCACTGGAATAAGACCGCACACGTCTGTGTGAACCAGACTAACACCTCCCTTGCACGTGAAAAAGATTTCGTAGGAAAAGGTAAATTAGTAACCTTACCTTCAATACAAGCGATACATTGCTCGTACGTGGATACATCATAGTCGATACCAGCCGCCATACCACTCTTGAGTAGGTTCATGCTGCGATTATTCAGATGTCCAAGCCGACGATGCCATAAACCCTCAGATTGAACCTCTGCCTGGGTACTCAAGGAGACGCTTACTGGCATACTGTGTTCGCGCGAAACAAAATGTATATACTCATCCCCGGTTTCTAATTTATAAAGACCGCATGCATCCCGTTTTGCTACAGCTATTACAGTACTGACAGATTACAGATTACACGACAAGTTCGGTATAAAAACTACATTAATGACAGTTATCCATTGGTTTTGTAAAAAGAGTTTCACATTACCACGACCCGCTGTAAAAAGCTTTTCATCGTTCGCAACGCTTATTTCTTTTGGCGTATTACACACAAAATCATGCAAAATGTCTCTATTTTTCGTCATGTGGCAAGTTGCACGACTTGCCACATGACGAAAAAGGTGTATGGTACGACAGACGTGGTAATGTGAAACTCTTTTTACAAAACCAATGGAACCTTCTCCTCCTCTTGACAACTGGTACTAGATGGCTTATCCTTATGCGGAGCTTTCTGTCTGCAATCTCTAGCGTAATGAGCTAATTTTTTGTATTGAAAGCACTTGGGACGCTTTGAGATCGAAGTCGAAGTCGTGAGGGCATTCTGTTCCGTACTCTGCATCACCTCGTCTTCGTGCCTCCTGGAGTAATTTAGTTTTCACCAGTTCACTTGAGAGAGAAAGGCTACTATGCTCTGACGTCATAATGAGTAGGTCAAACTGCTTGGGGAGCCCACTGAGCATTATTATAGCAACGAACTCGTCTTCCAGAGAAGCACTTATGTCTTGCAGTTATTGGGCTGTATTTAGAATTTTTGTAACGCCTCTATACTCTCAAACTGCTCTAAGTTTAAGCTAAATAGCATTCTAAATGGCATTCCACTGAGGAGATCTAACCTTCTACACAGACCTTTGTCCTCGAACGATTTCTGTGTATACTTCCAGGCGTCAAACGCAGTATTGAAATTCCTGACAACGGAGTAAACAGACGGCTGAACACTGAGGCAGATTCGTGCTAGCGCTTTTTCCTGTTTCTTCTTATCTATTCTCGTTTCTTTTTCTTATCGACCTCGTTGACACATTCAAACAAGTCTTCATGAATAAGTAAAATCTTCATTTGAATTTCCAGGTGGTGTAATTATTTACTCCGGAGAGTTTTTCAATTGCGATGGATTAGTTACTCATTTTCGCGATTTCGTAATTATTACGTGATAATGTAATTTTTTATATCATATGCGTTCTGCTTCTTCACGTTCTACTACCATATTAGAGAATGGGATACGGTTAGAGAAGAAATACTTATTTGTAGTGCAACAGAAAAATATATGTTGCAGACAAACGTTGCTACGGTTGCAAGGACACACAAGCAGTAGACAAGATGTAGTTTATATAAAACTTATAGGTTAAGTCCACATCACAGTTCCGACACAGTACCGGCACAGTACTGGCACAGCGCGAAATATTCTTTAATACATTCTCTATGAACGCATCCCCACTTGTCAGTGTCAGTGACGCCACCATAGAGAATGTATGAAATAATATTTCGCACTGTGCCGGTACTGTGTCGGAACTGTGACATCACTGATATGTCTGAATCGACCTTAATACCAGTAATAGCTTGTTAGATTAGCTGTGTTCAAAGAATTCAAAATAAATGCTGCAGTACGATAATAGGCGAGATGAGAAGCGAAACAAAGTTATGACAAAGCATTTTTTTAAATAATTATTATCATCATCATCATCAGGCTATTTTTATGTCTCCACTGCGGGGGCAAGAGCTTTCCTATGTATGAATAGGGAGTACGGGCCATAAACCACCACATGGACCCAGTCTGGTTTGGTGGTTGTTAACAACTGCTTAACAAGACCAACAACTTTACGTGCACCCATCAGATGACCGGCTTTTGCATAAGTTGCTTTTGCAATCGCAGACCGGGCGCGTTAACCACTGCGCCATCAAGCTCCTCCCCCCTTCTTCAATAATTATACTTATTACGATATATTTGTCTTTCGTTGCAATTTGCTCCCTACTGTTCTAGGCAAGGCAGCTTAATTATAACCCTCTCTGGTATTGCCTCGTTGCTGGCTTCTCCTCTTCCTACTGCTTTATGCTTCCCGTTGGGACTCCAGGAAATCTTATAGCCCAAAGTGCGGCTAATATACCGACACCAAAAATGGTAAGATCATAATAGTATCATCAGTATAGACATACTTATAGCAAAAATTATTATTATTAAATTATTAATCTTTTATTATTTTTGGTTATTTTTTAACTCTTTAACGGGCATAACATCGCAAATTTTGTTGCAAACAAATTAATCAGCGCGCAGAAAGCGTCGATAGCATAGTTAGTAGTGCACCTGACCCGGTATGTCATGGGTGCGGGTTGGAATACCACTCGTGGAATTTTTTCAATTTTATTTCAATTGTTATAATTATATTAAAATACTACTTATTGAGCAGTTCCGCTGGTGGATTAAAATGGTGTAGTAGCACTATTCCGAAATCGCACCATTCCGAAATCGCATTATTCCGAATTGCCAATTAGGTATAGTTGAACTCATAGATGAACAACAAAGATGGGCGCTATATTGGAGCCGGCATTTTGGTTTTTCCCGAGTTTCAGATTTTTCCATACTCATCGGAACATCCCGCCCACTTTTTCATAGACACCCCGTAGACAACCTTCAAAACAAACAAAATTTAAATTAAAGCATTAAACCTGCTTTCGAACCATCTCGATGTTAAAAATGAACTGGCCACTTGTTTTATTCTTCACTTACGTATTATCTCGAGTGTCTAATTGACAATGTCATTACTATAACCATTGAAAACTGTTTATTTTCTAGTTTTAATAGTTTCTATTTTTTGTTTATAATATATAATTATTATAAATGAGTGGTCCAAGCAAACCTTTTTATTTTATAAGAAGTCGTAAGGGTGGAAATATTCTAATTAAATGTGGTCACAGGTATCATCATAATTAAAAAAATCGTGATGGTTCATCATATTGGCGTTGTGCTAAGGTAAATATTTGCAATGTAAATTAAACAGTGAAAGGGATAGAATCATTCAAGAATCTACCCATCTTTATCTTTAATAGTTGCATATAAAGAAAAAGCTGCGGCCGGATTTAGTTCCATGCCAAGGTTACTTGAATCATGTATATCAAATTTTAGTACCGATAGAGAGGACATACAAATCCATAAAGGATTATATGTACACAGCAAGACATAAAAGTCAAAAGGCACAAAATAAAGAATGGGCCAATCCTAGTACTGCCACTTTATCTGACCAGCTGAGTGCAGATTTTCTACTTGGTCGTGAAATTATAACGGAGAATAATGTAATTTTGATGTTTTCTTCCATTAAAGCTACCAGTGAAATTAAAAACATTTCTAATTTTTTTGGTGACGGGACATTTAAAAGGGTACGTAAACCATTTATGCAGTTATATACTGTACATGGAGAATAATATGATAACGCTCTACCTTTAGTATTTTGCCTTTTAACAAACAAAGACGAAGAGACGTATACGAGAATGTTTTCCTGCCTAAAACATCAACTGCCCAACATCAATCCACGTACATTTAAAACGGACTATGAATTTGCAATTAAAATAGTACCTATTTCCGGAAACTAAAATTACAGGGTGTGTATTTCATTTCAAAAAAGCTATTTCAAAAAAAGCAGAAGACTTCAAATTATATGAAACTAATGAAGGAACAACGAATGCCTTCATTTGCAGTGTTTTGACACATTTTCCAAAAACATATATCCCAGAAGTATGGCTTACGATTTTAGAATCCTGTCCTGACACTGATCAAGTAACGCGGTTCAATGAATATATGAGTAATCAATGGTTGAAACCGGGAGTAGTAGCATTGATGAGCACTTTTGGTGAGCATCGCTCCACAATTACTGTGAAGGGTGGAATTTCCGATTCAATAAGAAAACTTCTTATAAGCCAACAATTCTGAATTTGATAGAATTGTTGAAAAAAGAAGCAAGTGAAATTGATCGCAAAATAGATCAATCGGCACAATATCTACATATTTCAATTGCTAAAAGGAATAGAAGTCTTGAACAAGAAATCGTACAGAGCTGATTATAGAAGATTTTTTAAAAGAGAAGATAGATGTTAAGCAGTGCTTACATAGACTGCGACACATTAAAGAGAATAAAAATGTTTATTTTTTAGTTGGAAAATGTTTATTTTTATTTTGCAATTTGGCTGTCATCAAGTGGAAATTTTTATGTCTTATTATGAACAGAATGCATTTAAGTTATCAATCAAATGTTTTAGTTTTACTTACGCTAACTACAAGCATTTTATTTTAAACGGAATAAAGATACTAAAAGGTTAAAATTGTTCATTCGGAATAAAACGATTTCGGAATAATGCGATTTCAAAATGGTGTGATTTCGGAATAGTGCTACTACACCATTAAAATCAGTCCCCAATGTCCCAAGTATATTTTTCCATAAAATGTATGTATGTACTCGGACGAAATCTGGTGAACAAAGCGTTGGAAGAATCTTTTCTTCCAACGGAATTTTTTGATCAAGAATCGTATATTTATAGATGTCGATTACGGTCGATTTGAGGATCTCGTACTACTACATCTATAAAAAAATATATGTAAAAAAAAAAAAAAAAAAAAAAAAATAGTAAAAAATCGTTACCTTACTAAGATATTTTGACTTGAGATATGTATAATGTAATTTCCAATCTGTTGGTCTATCGAGGTCGTTTTGTAACTTGTCTTCAACCGTAACTATATTACAATTATTTTCAGATAAAAGCTGGATTTGGGCCTACTATAACAACTATCATAATAACTTGGTTTTTTATGTCATTTTATGCGCCTATTATATGGTCGGGGCTTCAAACAGTGCCTGCTTGGGCGAATTAAAAACCTAATGCTATATTATAATTATTTGTTATAATACTATATGTAGTGCTTGTTTAAGATTCGTGAAATAGGCTAGGCTGACTAGACCTTATCACCGAACGACCGTGCTAGGAACGTGTCGGGACAAAAAAATCTTGTTTGTATTGAAAAGTATAGACCAATATAGACCGTTCCATCACCTGCCAACACCGTCGCGCACCATGCATAGACCGTCACGCAACGTAGTCGCTCCGGTGCATGCAGGCGTCAAACGCGATATAACCGCGTATAATGACTATGATGTTTTAAGCCCGTTATAAATGCCTTTTTTACCATCATTTCAATAACAATTTTCTAATGCTCATAATATAGGTGTAAGAAATTATTTTCTCAACAATATATTTAGCAAGTTAACTTCCTGCCTCACGCTAAAATACAGATGAAATGCTACAAATGAGAGAACGGGAACTATACTGATATGACAAGCGGATACTACGGTCATGATACGCTGTTGATAAGTTATATTGGGCATAGTAGTCCCGTGTTTCTAGCACGGTCATGATATACGGTCTAGTGGGCAGAGACTTTAATACTGTTTATCTGAAGTGTTTATCTGGTGTAGAATTGCGCGAAACCATCAAATTCGCGTTTTGTCCACCAGGATCCCCTAGCCTGATCCCCCAAAGGATCCTTGCGAAGATCATCAGGATCCTCTATAAAAAATAAGCATAAAAATGGTAGCACACTGAGTCCGATTTATACTTATTAAAAACACGTTCCTACCTTAGAGCATCGTTGGTTAAATATTGATTTTTCCAATGACATTAATTTTCTTCTGATTTTCATTGCGTAGATCATTTATTTTAATTATTATTTTAATTTAAAATTCCTTAAATATATTGGAAGATAACGTAAAGGGAAAATCTCTAAATTTACTGCCACTGCCATCACTGTAGCGAAGGTTGGGTTTAATCAAAACAATTGGTCGAAAACGTCCGGATGTTGTACAGTTACTGAACTCATTAAAAAGAGATGCTGAACAAAAACTAAGGCAACCGAAAAAAGCTCACAAGACAGATCAAATTGCAATTGATAAGTGTATACAAGAAACCCAGCTAGTATTATTAAATAACGACATATCAGTAGGTCATTTCTTAGAAATTGTTAAATAATTTTATTTTAATAAAAAATACCCAGTGTGATATTGTCATTACTTTTATTAAAGGGGATCCTGATGAACTAATGAGTTCACGAGGATACCCTGGAGGATCAGGCTAAGAGATCCTGGTGGACGAAACGCAAATTCGGAAGATATTCAACGAAATAGAATAGAATAGACTATAATTTTTTGCACATCTTCATGCGTCTAATTCTTTAGATACTTCTATTTGTGTGTAAAATTGATCCCATCAAAAACATAAATGTGAAATGAGAGCCAAGTTCAATATTATGATATATGCCTTGGTTGTTGACTTCAACGACGAAAGAATTGAGATCTAAATGGGTGCCAAGTTAGGATAATATATTGAAGCCTAAGGTCTGACTTGGCTAGTTCTCATATACGAATTATTATTAAAAACCTACTAAAACAGTCATGGAAGAGCCCTATGTTCGATGGCTAATTTCTACCAGCCAGCCAAATTTCCAGAAGAATAAAATAAGAACTTACAGTTTAAGGACTTGCGAAGGCTATAGTATAATTCGTATATGAAATCTAGCCAAGTCAGACCTTTAGGCTTCTTTATATTATCTTAATAACTTGGCACCCATTTAGATCTCACTTCTTTTGTCGTTGTTTGTCGTTGAAGTCAACAACCAAGGCATATATCATAATATTTAACTTGGCTCTCATTACACATTTAATTTTGTTTTTGTTGGGATATCATTACATTTTGTACAGAAATTGTTAGTAGGTGAGACAAAACAATGATTAATTATTAACTAAATAATGTTTAAATAGTTTTTATGAATAAGGGGGTTAGTTATAAGTAGGTAGTTATAACTAAAACTGATGTTTGGATTAAAAAAAAATAAGAGTGGTATTCCATTCGTTATGTACCTATTCACGTGAAGACCTTAAAATCCACAAAGACTGGCTGTCATCAATTTTAGGGTCCGGACCCGTGCTTCGCCTAGGTTCTCCACCTAGGTGAAGAACTGATGATTAGGTACAGTCAAGTCATTAAGAAAAAGACATAATTTAAAGTAGGATTTATTTTTAAGGGTGATTTTACAGTCACGCGTATGCCGTCGCGGTTGGAGCGCGCGGATGACCCATAATATTATTATTATAATTGTGGCCTAGTAATATTCTTAGTTTATATTTATGAGTAAGTGCTTCACCTGATTTATTCTTTTTTATTAAAAACTATATTTTCTTTTTGCTTTTTAACGCATTTTTTTTACTCAAACTTTTTCTGTGCACCACAAATCTTGTAAACAATTAAATAATATAAATAACTTCTATTATTTTGCATATAAATTCTCTCATATTATAGAATTGTTTAGATCTTTTGAATCATACTATAGGGAAAAAAAATTACTGATTCACTGTACAATTATGTCATCAGTTGGAGCACGAGACCTTATAAGTCCCCGTGCTTCCCCCAGGTAGAGAACCTAGGTGAAGCACGAGTCCGGACCCCAATTTTGATTGCTGATTCTTACATTACAGGCATCTAAGTAAGTGTTCCTAATAAGTTCAATTCATTGAAAAATATAATAAATTGATAAAAATTTACTAGTTTTTGATTTATTCCTTTGTATTCGCCCAACTACCTATCTGGATGCCAAATTTGAACTTTCTAGGTCATCTGGAATTGGTTCTGGTGATCTATAGATCGGTGATCTTTCGGCCCATAATGTCCTATGTGTCAGAATGACCGGAGTATCAAAATTTCCAGTTCTACAAAATGTAGAACCAGTTGCACAAGATGACCAGAGTATCAAAATGTCCAGTTGCACAAGATGATCGGAGTATCAAAATGTCCAGTCGCACAAAATGACCGAAGTATCAAAATGTCCAATTGTCCAATACTGGCCACTTAATTATCATTCCTGTATTCGTCGATGTTCCAAGTGTCAGGCATTATAAGTCTTATTTGTCATTATTTAAATATGTTATTTATGTAACAAAAATAGGAATTATCCTAGTAGGTACATTTTCCTCATAGATGCACTTTTAAAAAAAAGTTCGCCTTTACTCCTTACAAATCCACTTTCATATTGTACAGCAAAGCAGAAAAGCGATAGGAATGACAAGTTAAGTTTTGTCACGTTCGAATTTAAAAAGAAAAAAAAAACATTACCAATTGATTTTTAAATAATGTAACATTAAAACCAATTGGATTCAAACAAGACAAAAAAAAAGTTTGTTTATTTAAAAAACAAGAAAATAAAAATTATCACCTTAAACAAACTCGATTTTTTTTAGTAGGCACCTATGTCCCGCGGCGAACAAGCTATCCTACGAGCGCGCTCGTATGATAGCTTGTTCGCCTTTTTTCGTAAGCACAAAAACAATTTCAGGGGCACTAGAACTTCCAGAACATCATGCATTATTTTTTTTAAATAAATTGATTTTAAATGTTTTTATTTATTATTGAAAATTACAAAATTAAAATCTGAGATTATAATAACCTAAAGTAACTAAAACTAATACAAAACTAAAATACGGCGTCAAAAGATTCCTCCGCGTCGCAGTCGACTGGTAAAGTACCCAAGAGACTGGCGGCATTTCCACGTTGAATGGCAATGCTTAGTCTCTGGCCAAGGAAAAAGCCAGCCTTTGGGTCATGGGAAGTGTCAACCAGCCGTTTGGAGATGTCATTAAACAATACATGAGCATTCGGACCTCACGGCCCGAGGGTTTCAACCCCAAACGGCTCGAAAATATAATTACCGATAAGGTTATTATACTTTCGCCGCTTGAGGTTTTCTGTAGCCGCAGCAGCAGCACCAGCACAGCACGCAGTCCTAGGAAGATGGGATGGCGCAAGAGTATCGACACAAGTTGCATCCCACACTAAAGGCCTACCCAACTTCCAAGAAAATAAAGACATGCCGTCCGGTCTCTTGCCATCGTCGCGTGCCAAGCCATTGGGTTCTAATACAGCTGGAACG
This sequence comes from Eudonia mercurella, assembly GCA_963082485.1. Classification (NCBI taxonomy): domain Eukaryota; kingdom Metazoa; phylum Arthropoda; class Insecta; order Lepidoptera; family Crambidae; genus Eudonia; species Eudonia mercurella. The sequence goes on along the minus strand of OY720029.1, from coordinate 12,781,142 downwards.
CCGAGCTCGTCGGATGATGTCATTAATGTTCGCGTGCCGTGCTAAGCGGCCCGCACTACGGCTGCAAGATAGGCCGTGATGTCCGAGGCCGTTGACAACTTCGCCACAGTGACAGCGACGATGGGGAGAACAACAAGGAGCTTCTAGACGCAGGGAAGCAGCGAGGCGGAAAGTAGTGTCGTCGAACAAAGTACCTAAGTTCGACTATGGTAGTGCATGAAGCCAAAGACCCGACTCCCACTTGCCCACAGCCAGCAGGCGCGCACGCTCCGCAGCAGTAGCAGAATTTTTTTTTTTAAATTGCATAACAACTATCACACACCCGAGAGCAATAATAATTATGACACTAAAGTGTCTTTACTATAAATATCAGATATCATAGTTACGTAAAAGGCGTAAAATAAACTAAAAGTGATATGCTTGCAATTTATCATCATCAACATAATGTTTTATTAACGCATTCGCTACCAACCACGCCCCCTACTAAGGACAAAGTATGAGCGTCAGAATTATTCCTCGTAGGTACACTTTCCTCGTAGAAACACTTTTGAAAAAAGTTCGCCTTTATTCCTTACTAGCTGACTCGGCGGACTTCGTACCGCTTTGATAGTTTCCATCATTGAGTTCAATGGTTTCCATGACAACAAAACAAACAAACAAATCATTTTGTATTGGAATTGAAATATATATATTTTTTAACATAGCCTATGTTACTCAACGCTAATGTAGCATTCTAATGGTGAAAGAGTTTTTAAATCGGTCCAGTAGTCTTTGAGTTTATTCGTTGTGTAAGGAATTAAACACCGGTTCCGCCATTATGTTCTTTATTTTTTTAACATCACCCGTCTTTTTCCTACACACTACGTTTCCTATCTTATTAATCTTCCCTTTCATTCTTCGTACTAATTCACTAATTCATGCGTCTCTGTCATACATCAATAAACTCACGCCTTCTGTCCCTTCCGCACCCTGACGTGCATATCAATCTATGCGGTATAAACCTAAGTTTTCTGTATTTGGAGTTCCGTAAAAACATCGAAAAGCCAAAATCTACAGTCACTGCTTTCCTAGTACTACTGCTGTGCAGTTTCTGTTTTTTGGGAAACCACTCCGCACTCGAATTAGAATACGATTTACATTTCCAGAATTAGATAATGTAATAACTGTTTTACGTCTTAAACCCTAGTGTAAGTTTGTAAAAGTGCAAACTTTACTATCGCGTTTGCTTTAACAGATTTAATTCTGGACCTTATTTACTTACAATTATGATCTATCTGTTAAAACTTTACTCAAATGCGATAGTAACGTTTGCACATTTTTACAAACTTACATTAGGGGTTCTGACGTCTGTTGAAGGAGGCACAACACGACACAGGATCAGTAGCCGATTATTGAAATAAAACCTTGTAGTAAATGTGTAGTGTTCGCGTAAACTTTAGAAAACAATGTCAGGTAATCAAAAGAAAGGAACAAACCAGTGCGAAAAGACAACTCCTCTCTGTTGCATCTTGGGATGATCCAACTGTTAGCATGGCAAGTGAAAACTCACCCACATAGCTATCCTATCCATCAACCGATATGATACGACGCTATAAAAGTCTGTGTAATAATAAGTAGCTATCATCCTTTGTTCCGTTCAGAGTAAAATGATTTAATTTCAATTATGATTATGCGGAACCCACTAAACAAATATTACCAAAAGTACCAGGACAACATGATTTCTAATAAAAGGAGGTGGGAAAATTCAATTTCAAAGATCAAACTACAGAAAGGTTTTGCGCAAAAGTTATGTAAGTACCTACTTAGTTAACAGCTACGATTCTTGTTACCGTACCTACCTATTAAACACTCTTTTACTTCTTAGGTCAGCTTGCACCAAAACTCACTAAATACGTTTAGCGCTAAACGTATTTAGGGTAGAACTTACTAACATCCAATTTATACGAGAATAGCTATCCCAGTGTAACTTTACTCTTATGATTTAATCTACGGCTAACTTTGGTTTCATTTCACCAGATTAATCTATGGGTACGTTACTCTCGCTTAGTTATTCTGTGACGGACGATGAACGAATGAAACGAACGAAAATATTAACCACCAAGCACAAAAGTACATTCATACCATGCCTGAGCAATGGCGCTGCATATTTTTAATTAACCACGGTAATATGTCTGCTTGACGTTTTGAATAACTTCAATCAAATATTCTGTCTGTTGTGTTGATTGTTTGTTGACAGAGAATTTTGTAAAAATAAGAAGTCATGAATAGCGTAATTCTTTAAAACATACCAGCACGTAAATACAACGAGCGCATACAACTCACCTACCTATTTGTTGCATACTCCAGACGATGCTCACAATTTTTGTCAGCAAAATATACACAGACGCTTTTGACAAACGGAATCTTATATGGCGAAGTCGTAGACGTCGTTATCTTCAAAGTAAGTACTATGTCTTTTCTTAAAACCCTTTCGGCCCATAAGGTCCTATGTGTCAGAATGACCGGAGTATCAAAATGTCCAGTTCTACAAAATGTCCAAAGTTTCAAAATGTCTAGTTGCACAAAATGACAGGAGTATCAAAATGTCCAGTTGCACAAGATGACCGGAGTATCAAAATGTCCAGTTGCACAAAATGAACAGAAGAAACCGCAACATTTATTTTGACAAAAATTCAGAAAGTATTTATATAAGCTTGAAAACAAAGAATTAAGCTAACTTTATAAATGTCGTGAAGTATAACATTTCTTTTAGTGCAAAAACAATTTTTTATCAATAAGTTATACTGAGAGAGCTAAAAATACTTATTAATAAAAAAATTGGACATGGACATTTTGATACTTTGGACATTTTGTAGAACTGGATATTTTGATACTCCGATCATTCTGATACATAGGACCTTATGGGCCGAAAGGCTTTAAACCATGTTGGGCGAGAGCCAAAATATTCTTCATCGTCATCATTAGTCAATAAATTGATTCAAACGTAACGACATTTTGATAGGTTATCTATAAAATTTGTAACAGACAGCTGTTATTGTTCATTCTAAAGCAAATCTAAATTAGTATTAATTTAACTATCAAGTATTTAATTTGGAAAATCTTTTAAAAGGGACTTTAGATTAAAGGTCCCTGTACTGTTACACACACAATGTACAAATACCGATAGATGACTAGTCTGAAAAAAAATAATAATCTTTGATTTAGAAGCTAATGACTTCTACAGCTGATCAGTAGTGTTGGGAATCTTTTAAAAATCTTAGCGATATTTTTGCTGAACTTCGATATTGTTTTTATCCGAAACTACTGTGCCTACAACTTAAAGAACAGCGTGGTGAGTCACTTCAGTTTTATATATAGCTACTGACATTTCAGGCTTAACGGGTTTTTTTGGAACAAGTTGTATACATAAATACTGCAATGTGGGGACGTCTTGATAGCAATGACACTCACTTTATTAGGAATACATGAACCGTTTATACAAGGTGTTGCAAAATTACCCGTTATACGTAAAGGTTGTTAAAGTACATCCTATCAAGAGTCCTCTGTAAATTTCTTAAAACCTTTGCATTAAGATTTAGTTTTCAGTAAAAAGAGTTATTTTAATGATTAATAAAAATATAGACTATGTTAAGGCACATGACTATTTCAGGTTCATGACGTTATGTTACCTACCAGGAGTAACGACTCCTGTCTACTCTGTACCTCCCACAGAGTAGCCTATACCTAATCTTCAGACACTGTATTCTGTGCTCCTAGTACATACACACTGGATATTAATATCCCAGATTTGGTGAACGTTGCATCGTCCGTCCAAATGACCCGGTTCACATAGCTGCGTTCAGCTTCTAGCTGCCGCAGATACCACTCGCAGAAGTTTCTTCGGAGAGCGAAATCACCTGGTGTTAACTCCTGTGTACGCCGGTAGTGGTAAGGGTGTTGACCGTCAGCTCGAAAAATCCGCCAAACTGTGACATGGTTCATGCCAAACCTCGCCGCGGCACGCCTCGTCCTGATGGTTGGTTCGTCTTCGAAGATTTCCAGCACCTCTTCTTCTCGCCTTGCATCTAACGTATTTAGACGTCCACTGCCACGTGAACGATGAAAGGATCCCGTGGAATGCAAACGTGTTGTCATTTCACGAAAACATTGGTAAGATGGTAACCGTCGCTGGTCAGCAGGTGCTCTGCCTTCAATGAAACGTTCATGGTACAAGTCACGAGCGCGAGCTAAGTTTCCATCAGCTCGTCCCACGCACAACATCATCTCGTAGTAATCGGAATTGGAGAACATAGCCATTTTCGCAATTAAAGAAACACACGAAAAACACACATATGGACGACTGAATGAAATAAAAAGAAACTCAAAAATTATGACACCGGCCGGCCTGTCAAAATTCAGGTACTTTAGAAAAAACCATGGTACGCTTTGTTTTACACGGATAATATTTCGTCTGAGATGAGAGTTTTATTCTGAGGTTTTAATGCTAGATGTCAAAATTACGGTATTTTTGCGTATTATAATCTTCTTAGAGCATTAAACCAACATAATGGTACATGGTACGAAGGCCTGTTGAAAAGTTTCATATGAAATTAAAATCTTACAATTAAATAATAATAACAATAATAAAATTATGTGTTCAATCATCATCAACAAGGTTTTTACGTCTATTATAGACGATTCATGGCGTAGTAGTACATTACATAAAATTACAATTTACTTCATTGACAATCAAATTTTATTAATAACTAATTCACAACCGCAGATAGTAATTTTTTATCGGATGTGTATTTATTTATCATTTTTAGTGTAAAACATAAAAAATACACATACACATTGATTTATGCGCGAATACCACTATGCAATTTCCTTCTGCCCGTCGCTCGGCGCGGCGGCAGGGGCGGCTAGGCGACAGCTCTCGAAAGAAGTGTCTATGCTTCTGACTAGTTCTGACCGCCTAGTAGTACGAGGTGGTCAACATTTTGTACGGATTTAATAATCTAATTTGGGTTTTTAATCTTAAAGGACACCGGCCTAATTAATCATAAAAAACTGATTACTATTTTGATATTGTTTAATTTTGATTATTGTTAGTTGTTTGTTTAGTGTAGGTAATCTACTTGTGTAAAAATAAAACATAATGTTTATTTCTGAGTTGGGCTTAAAATAAGTAAAATAGCAAACGAAAGATAAATCGGTGTGGTGTTTTGTATTATTTGTAATATTTCTAACCTGTAGTATTACACGGCTCAGCTTCAGCAGCTTGATCAAATTGATTTGTACAAAATAAAAAGCAAACTGCTTTCAAAGCACGTGTTAGAAAAAATGTTGTCAATCTATGCGGTAAAAATCTAAGTTTTCTGTATTTGGAGTTCCGTAAAAACATTGAAAAGCCAAAATCTGCAGTCACTGCTTTCCTAGTACTACTGCTGTGTAGTTTCTGTTTTTTGGGAAACCACTCCGCATTAAAATTAGGATACGATTTACATTTCCAGAATTAACTGTTTATGTGTTGTACGAGTAATAACTTGTTTTACATAATAAACCTTAGTGTAAGTTTGTAAAAGTGCAAACGTTACTATCGCGTTTGCTTTAACAGATTAAATTCTCGATCTTATTTACATACCATTACGATCTATCTGTTAAAACTTAACTTAAACGCGATAGTCACGTTTGCACATTTTTACAAACTAACATCCTAATGTAATTGTTAAATAAAAGATGTTTTTAATAAAAATACATTTCTGCAATTAGAATAAGATTTCAAAGAACATAGAAAAAAGACACTTGACGTTGTCAAATAAAATAAAATAAACATTTCTTTTTAAGAAGTTTCATTAACATACTCCGCCCCGTTGAAGGTATCGGAGTTATGCCTTCAACCAAGAGGACACACTTTAGCCACAGGGCGCTTCATCAGACCTGTGGCTGTTCGCAAAGTGACGACGCGTACAACACCGTCATCACCCGGGTGTAGCTCTTCGACGCGTGCTAAGCGCCATTTCAACGGCGGCATTCCGTCTTCTTTGACGACCACCAATGTTCCAACTGGAATTATGTTTTCTTTAGGTTGTTGCCTCCACTTCACTCGTTCTTGTAGAAGAGACAAATATTGGTTGTTCCAGCGCTTCCAGAATACCTGACGCAGTTGCTCGATACGGTCGTATCGGGGTAACCGAGTGATGTCACCATCGCCTAACTCAGGTTCGAGTAATGCAGTGAGTGGGCGACCAATGAGGAAATGGGCAGGAGTTAAGGGTGAGAAGTCATTGGGTGATGATGAAAGAGGTGTCAGAGGTCGGGAATTTAGAATAGACTCTATTTGTGCTAAAGTTGTTGTAAGCTCCTCAAATGTTAAATGAGTAAGTCCTATGGTGCGTTTGAGCAGATTCTTTGTTGATTTTACGGCTGCTTCCCATAAACCGCCAAAATGAGGTGCGTGTGGCGGTATGAACTTAAAGTCAATTCCTTCATCACTCATAAAACTAGTTTTTAAATTTTGTATTTCACCTGATGCTCCTACAAAATTAGTTGCATTATCGCAGTATATACGAACTGGTTTACCGCGTCGCGAAATAAAACGTTTTAGTGCTAATAAAAAAGCCTGCGATGAAAGATCGCCGACTAGTTCAAGGTGCATCGCCTTTGTTGCGAAACAAACAAATACGCAGATATACGCTTTGACAAGTTTGGCTCCACGTCCTTGTTTAGTGCTAATAAGCACAGGCCCAGCGAAATCTATACCAGTTACTGTAAAAGGTGGTTTACATTCCACCCTGTCTCTGGGCAAATTTCCCATTATAGGTGTTAGCGGTTTGGCTGACAAACGAGCACATTTGATGCAGTTACGTACGATATTTTTTGCTAAAACTCGTCCGCCTATAGGCCAGTACCTTTGACGCATTGTACTAAGAAGAAGTTGTGGACCTGCATGCATAGTTTTGATGTGTTCTCGTTCAAAAAATCGCTTAGTGACAATGTGTTTTGCATGAAGGATAATAGGGTGCTTTGAATCGAAATCAAGAGATGAATGTTCTAGACGCCCTCTTACGCGAAGCAAACCATTACTGTCAAGAAACGGGTTTAGTTTACATAAACCATTGCCTTTCGAAAGCATTCTGCTTGCACGAAGTTGTTCGATTTCTGACCGAAAGTGTTTATCTTGCGAATGTTTTAAAAGTAAAGTGTTAGCTTTGCAAAGCTCAGAAACCATCAAAGCACCAGTCAATCTCTCGCGATCAGTAAAGAACTTGTTGTTTATAAAACGAAGGACGTACGCCCAAATATTGCGTACTTTGTTGATACTTGATATTGAAACGAGATGGTTCTCAATTTTGTTGTTTAACGCGTGAGATTCGGTTTCAACTACAGCTGATACCTGTGGTTTTTGTGCCTGTTCCGGTAACATGTCAACATTAATATCAGCATTATTAGAAGGCCAGTTGCTTATATCATGTGCCAGAAACTTGGGACCATGCCACCATAGATCAGATTCACTTAAAGCCTTTGGTCGAAGTCCGCGAGAAACAAGATCAGCTGGATTCATTTTTCCAGGAACATGCCGCCACTCATGACCTTGTGTGATCTCTCGAATTTTAGCAACACGATTCCGAACGAACGTTTTTAGTTGATAAGGATCCAAGCCAAGCCAACCTAATACGATTGTCGAGTCGGTCCAAAACACGAATTTACGAATATGAAGTCGAAGTGAGTCACGAATAAGAACACTCAACCGTGCGGCAGTGAGCGCTCCACATAACTCAAGCCGTGGCAAAGTCGTTGGCTTGATTGGCGCAACCCTACCCTTTGCGCATAGAAGGTGGACTGTGCCATCAATGCTTTTTGCATACGCGCAGGCTCCGTAAGCCTTTTCCGAAGAATCGGAAAACATGTGGACTTCCACTGCGTCTCCACGAATAGCCTGACGCGGTATTATTAAGTCATTAACTAATTTAAATGATTCTAAGAAGTTAATCCACTGAGCTTCTGTTTCAGCAGAAACAGGATCATCCCAATCGGAATTCTGACGCCACAAGGATTGAAGCAATACCTTGGCCTCCATAACACAAGGACTTACTAAGCCAAGGGGATCAAACGTTTGAGATGCAGTTGATAAAACAGTGCGTTTTGTTACATTGGTTACCGGCTCTACATTCGTTTTGAAACAGAAACTGTCTGTTTCATTGTTCCATAGAATACCTAGAGTTTTCGAGTACTTTGATTCAGATATTTGATGTTGATTTGAACCTTCCATTTCAGTCGCAAGTTGTTGCCGAACTTCAGTGTTATTTGAACTCCACTTTCTCAATGGGAATCCAGCTAAACTAAGTTTATTTGATACTTTTTGAGCTAACTCAACTGCTTCAACAACAGAAGATGCTCCTGAAATCAGGTCATCGACATAAAAATCTCGAGCAATAATCTTAGACACATGTTCGTCTTTGCATTCTAGTGATATTTGTTTTAAGCATCTAATAGCCAGAAAAGGTGCCGACGCAGTCCCGTAAGTAACAGTGTTGAGCTCAAAATGTTTAATCTGCTCACTGTTGCTGTTCTTCCACAAAATTCTTTGCAAATAGCGGTCATTTGGGTTTACCAACACTTGCCGGTACATTTTTTCAACATCAGCAGTAATTACAATTTCATGCTGTCGAAATCTGAGCAAAATCGAAAAGATATTGTCCTGAATAGTGGGACCTACCATCTGCAGATCATTACAAGATAAACCTGACGTAGTTTGCGCAGATGCATTGAAAACCACGCGCAATTTTGTGGTTGTTCTATCCTCTCTCAAAACTCCGTGGTGAGGAAGATAATACGGGGGACTCTCAGTTAGCTTTTCAGGCGAAACTTCGGACATGTGTTGCAAGTCTAGATATTCCGACATAAAATCTTTGTATCGAGTTTGTAAGGTTTGATCTCTATCTAACCTTCTTTCCAATGCTTTAAGTCGGTTTTGTGCCAACGTCAGCGAATCACCAAGCCTTTGTGGTGACAGCTTGAGAGGTATCGACACTACAAACTTACCATTAGGGTCGCGTTTTGTGTTTTTAACAAAATGTTCTTCGCATTGTTGCTCTTCGAAAGACCAAGCTGATGTTTCTGGAACTTTATCCAGTTCCCAAAATTTTGCCACTTGTTCTAGTAAAGGATCTACTGTCTTTGCATGGCAGCTTACTTCGCTTCCTCGCCGTTTCGAGTTTAAAAACACACTACCAGTTACTACCCACCCGAGTTTTGTTTCGTGAACAGACGGTTTATTCATACCCAAGCTTAACCTGTTAGACCTTACCAAATCCCAAAATAAATCTCCACCAACTAGGATATCTATATCTCGAGATTTAAAATATTGGGGGTCTGCCAGTTCAATGTGATCTGGTATACAAAACTCATTTGCGTTCACAGAATATGACGGTATAGGATGAGTGATCATCGGTAAAACAAAACAAGTCACTGGTGTTGTGAAAGTGTTAACTCGTGAATATAAGATGAGTGAGACTTTGCCTGATATAGAAGTAGAAACATTGTTGATACCAGTTATGGAAGTATCATCAGATGTTACTGGCAGTTTTAGCAAATCAACTAACGATTGTTTCACGAAGCACGTAGTACTGCCGCTATCCAGTAAGACGCGAGCTTCATGCGGACTTCCGTTGGAGTCACGTACTGTAACCACCGCTGTTGATAACAAGACTTGTTTCACTGGAGATATGGCTGAAGTTGCTAAAGCTATTTCATCAGTGGACTGTATGTTAGAAACTGAGGGCTGCTCGTTCTCAAAATGCAGTAAAGTGTTATGAGGTTTGCTACACCGTTGGCACCGACTACGCTTACAGTCGGCTGCCACGTGATTCGGTCGCAAACAGTTCAAACAAACATTTAATGTTTTTGCCTTTTCGAAACGGGTAAAAATTGACAGTGATCGAAAAGTATCACAAAAATAAAGTCTATGTTCTTTCCCACATAACGGGCATTCAGGTTTGTAAACCCTTTCAACGTTCTTGTCGCTTTTAGTTTTGGATTGAGAACCATAAGTTACTGCGAGACTTTGATGCTGCTTTTTAATGTTAGACTTGACAGAGCTTGAATTTGATCGGTTTGCCTCAATCATTTCAAAAAGTGTAGCTCTATTTTTAATAAAATCCACGAGAGACTTGTAATTGACGTTTTTTAAAGTTAATTTGTACTCCTCCCAATGTTTCAAGGTAGATAAATCAAATTTGGAACTAACCATAAAAATGAGTAAGGTGTCCCAGTGGACGGTGTTTTCCCCTAAGGTAGACAACGCACTTAGGTTTTTACTAAAATTGTCAAGCAATGCTCGAAGTTCCGTAGCAGTTTCAAAACACATGGACTTGACGTTAAACAGTGCTTTGACATGACTATGTATTAAGAGACTTTTATTTTCATACCGCTCTAACAAACGTTCCCAAGCAATAGTATAATTGTCCCGAGACAGGGCTATCGACTTCAATACTTCAGCGGCGCTGCCTTCCAAACACGTTTTAAGGTAGTGAAACTTGCTCATTGTATCGATAGAAACATTGTCATGGATGAGCGCGGTGAACGTGTCACGGAATTCTAACCACCCCTCACAGGAACCAGAAAACTTCGGTAAAGATAGAGTAGGTAATTTCACTCTTACTTGAACCGTGGAGCTAACCTTGTCTTTGACCGAGCGGAACGTATGTTGGTCATCGCTGTCCTTGTTCGAAGCCGGCGGCGACGGCCGCGATTTTGCACAGCTTGCGAGCCACCGCCTAGCGCACGCAACTGCCGACTCGTAGGCTGTTTCAAAGTCATCTCGTTCCTGGAACCTATCGGTTAACCTTTCATCGTTTGGCTCTGACGTTTCTAATTGCGATTGTATGTCGTGAAATTCACTCGCCACACGCATCACATTTTCAAGCTTTATTTCTAGCTCTGATTCCTGGATCTGGTTTATTGGACTTACCAGTTCACTAATATAGGTTTTAAACCGTGTTAATTGTGATTTAAGGGATGCACGTTTTCGAACTAGAAGCTTTATGGGGTCGTTCTGGTTCATGTTGACAAAAGTAATAAAGAGATGAGAATTACCTGTTAAACGTTATGTGGTGAACGTAATAAAAGAGATAATGAAATGAAAACGTAACTCATACGGTCCCACTACTACATCACTCTAGCCCGAGCAGCGTTGGTGGCTCGGTGTGCGAGCAGCTTTGGCGACGTATTCGGTACTTCGGTAGGCACGGCGCTGTCGGTGCAGTGCAGCGCAGCTCTTGATGGCGCTGCTGCGGCCGGCGACTCGTGACTCCGTACTAGTTGTTCGTTGTCGAAGTTGTTTGTAATTGATGGATATTTCCACTTTAGTTGCTTTTAATCCATAGGTAATTAGTATTTGTAATTAGTATTTGTAATTAGCTATTTATTTGATCCGGCTCGAAGGACCAATATGTTAAATAAAAGATGTTTTTAATAAAAATACATTTCTGCAATTAGAATAAGATTTCAAAGAACATAGAAAAAAGACACTTGACGTTGTCAAATAAAATAAAATAAACATTTCTTTTTAAGAAGTTTCATTAACAGTAATGATAGATAGAACCCCTAGGTACTGACGTCTGTTGAAGGCGGCACAATACGACACGTGATCGGTAGCCGATTATTGAAATGAAACCTTTTGCATGGATCTACTCGCGTTTATTGTTACTTGGTTTACAAAAAATATTTCATTTCAATGTGTAGTGTTCGCGTAAACTTTAGAAAACAATGTCAGGTAATCAAAAGAAAGGAACAAACAAGTGCGAAAAGGCAACTCCTCTCTCTTGCATCTTGGGATGATCCTACTGTTAGCATGGTAAGTGAAAACTCACCCACATATCCCATCTATCAACCGATATGTTGCGACGCTATAAAAGACTGTGTAATAATAAATAGCTATCCATCTTTTGTTCCGTTAGAGTAAAATGATTTAATTTCAATTATTATTATGCGGAACCCACTAAATAAATATTACCAAAAGTACCAGGTCAACATGATTTCTAAAAAAAGGAGGTGGGAAAATTCAATTTCAAAGATCAAACTACAGAAAGGTTTTGCGCATAAGTTATGTAAGTACCTACTTAGCTAACAGCTACGATTCTTGTTCCCGTACCTACCTATTAAACTCTCTTTTACTTCTTAGGTCGGCTTGCACCAAAACTCACTAAATACGTTTAGCGCTAAACATGTTTAGAGTATCATTCTGTCTCTTTCAACTTCCAACAGACGTCAGAAATGGAATGATATTTTAAACGTGTTTAGCGCTAAATGTATTTAGGGTAGATTTTACCAAAATCCAATTTATACGAGAATATCTACTATACGAGAGCTATCCCAGTATAACTTTACTCTTATGATTTAATCTATGGATAAGTTACTCTCGCTTAGTTACTCTGTGCTGTGACGGAAACGGAAACGAACGAAAATATTAAATTAACCACCAAGCATAAAAGCACATTCATACCATGCGTGAGCAATGGCGCTGCGTATTTTTAATTAATCAGGGTAATATGTCTGCTTGACGTTTTGAATAACTTCAATCAAATATTCTGTCTGTTTCGTTGATTGTTTGTTGACAGATGATATTGTAAAAATAAGAAGTTATGAATAGCGTAATTCTTTAATACATACAAGCTCGTAAATACAACGAGCGCATACAACTCACCTACCTATTTGTTGCATACTCCAGACGATGCTCAATTTTTGTCAGCAAATTATACACAGATGCTTTTGACAAACGGAATCTTATATGGCGAAGTCGTAGACGTCGTTATCTTCAAAGTAAGTACTATGTCCTTTCTTTAAACCATGTAGGGCGAGAGCCAAAATATTCTTTATCGTCATTAGTCAATAAATTGATTCAAACGTAACGACATTTTGTTAGGTTATCTATAAAATTTGTAACAGACAGCTGTTATTGTGAATTATAAAGCAAATCTGAATAAGTATAAATTTAACTATCAAGTATTTAATTTGGAAAATCTTTTAAAAGGGACTTTAACTAGATTAAAGGTCCCTGTACTGTTACACACACAATGCAAAAATACCGATAGATGACTAGTCTGAAAAAAATAATAATCTTTGATTTAGAAGCTAATGACTTCAACAGCTGATCAGTAGTGTTGGGGATCTCTTAAAAATCTTAGCGATGTTTTTGCTGAACTTCGATATTGTTTTTTTCGGAAACTACTGTGCCTACAACTTAAAGAACAGCACCCACCACTTCAGTTTTATGTATAGCTACTGACATTTCAGGCCTAACGGGTTTTTTTGAAACAAGTTGTATAGTGGGTTTTTAATAATAATATAATTAAAAGAAATTAGGTGACAATAGGGTCAAAATAATTTTTTTGGTACAGTTACAAAAAGGAAACAAAAATGAAGTGTGTTACAAAGATGAACACTGTAACAAAATAATAACAAAATGAAACTGTAAGGGCCATTTCACATGGTAAATAGGTATTACGAGTAATTAGGAAATAAAAAGTCGAACATAGATCGAACATCATTTAAAATATCTCAAGATAACAGTGTTTGAAAATTAAGTTTTACAAATATTTCTTCATCATGCTGCATGTTAGCTTTTTAAAGTAAATCCTTATGTTTTTCCTTAAGTTTTCGCCAATTTCTCCTTCGTAAGTGTTTTTGAGATTCTGATAACTTATTTATTGGGACATAATTTTTTTTTATCCTTTGTAAGTTTTTAATTTGTATTTCTTTTTTCTTTTTCGGATTTGTTTTCAACTTTTTTCTATATCTGCGTTGTCGCTCTGCGGCCGTCATTGGCAACTTCTGCACAAAAATTAAATGGTTAATTTAATTTTTTCCATCGATTTTCACAATAATAATGATGACTGTTTATTATAATTAATTTTCGGTTATTATTAATAATTATATCATATTTTTTAATTTATTAATAATAACCGGTTAAGATGAAGGTGGTACTTGAACCCGCGACTTTTGGAATACTGGAGCAACGTGATAACAACTGTAACACCACGCCCTCAAAAAAAATCTGAACTCGTCGAAATTTTTTCTTGTATATTTTTTCCTTTAGTATTAGGAGTAACTAATAGGGGCTAATATTTTAATGATAACTGATCATTATTAATAATAATAAAAAATAATTAACAAATCATTAGATAATTATTTTATTAATAATGACCGGTTTTTGTTAATAATTTATGACTTTTACATTTAATATTGGTAGTTATTAATAATGTTCAATTAAATAATCACATTTACTGTAACATATACCTAGATTGTTAAACTAAAATGCTACTTGAAGTAAAATATTACTTTTGCAGTATAACAGCAGCCTTATTTCATTTTTGTTAAATCATTTTTGTAACGTTACAAAAAGAAGTAACAAATTATAACAAAAAGGAATAAAATTCATGTGTTTAATGTAACCTTATGTATTTAAAAAATACAAATGTACCTGTTTGATACAAATTGGCTTCACAGCCAAACTAAGACAAAGTGATTCGTCGCTAGTTTGTATAAATACTTCAGGTCTCACTTACCGTTAATTTCACACACGATAAACCAAAATGAACAATAAATTGTTGAAAATATCGAATTCACTGTTGTACACACTTTGCACCAAGCAACAGACGCTTACAAAATGACCGACTTACGGCGATCGTACCGTCTGATTGGTCGATTTGAAATTGACGGTGTTGAAACTTTAAAGAAAAAAAAATTACCATTTCATATCCGTTACAAACATGATAAACAAAAATGAAAGAAAATATAGTCATGTAATAAATAAGCCTGTATTTATGGTATTTATAGTATTATATGCTTGAAAACTGAAGTTATACATTATTAAAATATCCTTTAAAAGTTTATTTTATAGAAAGATGTAAATATACTAATTATAGATTTGTATTTATTGCACTTTTTGTAACATGCGTGTCGTGGGGGACAGAATATTTATGTATGGTTAGAGTAAGGGGTCAGCCAGCAATATTTTATTTATTTTAATATTTTGTCAATTTAGGGTGCTACCGTCATGTTATTCATCTAGAAGATAATTTTTCCTAATAATACAAGCTGTTTAATATTTAAAATACATAGTCTAAATCAGTCTACCCCACGTGGACGTTTCTGTTGACCGAAATGTACAATTATTTTGATTTCGACCCAATATCATATGACATGGTGTACTGTTACCATAAACAATGTCCGTATTTGGGCAGATATCAGTTCATATTACAAGTGTCTTGTTACAATAAAATGAATACAGTCCTTATAAGACATACACGTGTTTGATATCATATCACTATGTTTATTCTTATGTGTATGTGTGTACTACTTATTGGTACCTCTCACTACACCACAATACCTAAAAAACTAAACACGAATAAAATATTAACTTTAGTATTTATAAACTATTGGATAATTTGTTATCTAATGAACGGGTCAAGGAGACCCACCCCAACGTCAGTGTAACACTTTTCCACCTCCATGACCCCGGGTTAAGTGTGGAGAGTTTTTTTATTTTTTGTAGCCTCCCCACAAGAGGAGTAGCAGACCCACATGATAATAGGTAAGTACTTTGAGACTATGCTTTGTGTATGCATATCTGCTAGCTTTGGGTCGATGAACAATCTATAGATACCAGGTGCTAAATCAGGTAACAAAACTTAGCTAAGAACATTGGGTAAGGCCAAAGGGGTCTAAAATTGTAAAATGTACTTATTTTTTAATTATAATTCACGTCGCCCATTTTTCTCGACAGATAATTTCGACGGTTCCAACATACCTACTTCCAGACAACATTTAATTCAAAATAATACAATAAAGATGGTGATAAAGCTTTAATTATTTGACATATACTCCCGGACTCTTAAACCGAGCCACCTAGCATAATGAGTTTGTATCGTCCACAACTTTAAAAAATGTACGAATGACCAAATAATTCAGAACAACAGCACATGAGCCTAATGTTGAAGCCAGCTACAAAACTGCATAAAAACTTTTTGGTCATTCATACATTTTTTTAAAGTTATGGACGATACAAACTCATTATGCTAGGTGGCTCGATTTAGGAGTCCGGGAGTATATATTATTCGGAATACATTAGCATACATTTCAACATAGTATAAAGCACACAAAAAATGTTACACATAAACTAAGAAAGAGATTATAATGAAAACAGAATACTTAATTGAAAGTCACTTGTAGTCCATACTCGAAAACTGAACTAATCAAAGGACTAACATCAATTTTATACCCCAGTATTCCCAAAGAATAGCTGCTGACGAAAGGCGGCACTACCCCCAACGAATAACAATCAATCTTAAATTTGAAGTAATATCTTGTTACTAAAACAACAAAAACAGTAATTGAAAACTAGAATAATTATAACTTCTTTTGCAAACATTAAACTATAAGCAATAAATACAATAATAAAGTATGTCGCTAGCATTTTAATCATCAAGCAATCTTAATAAGTAGAGTATGTTTGGAGAAAATCGTCCGTTCCTACGGTTTTAAACATAAAAGCGTCTTTCAGCTATTTATTGATCCTTTTTTAATGAACAGAAATGTTCTAAAACGTCCGATATATTTGATAGTAATGTTTCTCACACTCACACCAATTATCTAGCCCCAACAAGAGCTTCCTTAAGAAACTCGATAAAATGGTTAACTAGAGAACGGATAAACATACTTAATATACTTAAATACATACTTATTATACATAGGAAACACCCAGACCCGAAACAAATTAGAAAAACAGGTATTTCTAAATTGACCCGACCGGGGATCGAACCCGGGACCTCAGAGATGGCGACACCATGAAAACCGGTGTGCAAGCCACTCGACCAAGGAGGTCGTCGAATAGTATAATCGTCGATAGTGCGGACACCAAAAAAAATAGCCAACGCGATTTGCAAGCACCTTTCATTTTGGTGGTTGCGAAAATAAGATTTCTCGATTTAATTATAAATTACAATTAGATATTTATTGAAATGACTGACAGTGATAACGCAAACGCTAATGCTGAAGCCATCCCCCCGTAAGTAATGTGATGTTAAATGCTTGACGCGATTGCTTGATGAACTACCTGCGGATTTGGTCAACAGTCCCCGCCCGAACCTCTAAATGCCACAACACATTAACAAAATACACTAAACATGCACATTATGCCGGTAAGGGTACGACGAGAAGGTTCACTCGCGCTCTATACCAGGTTCAGACATGTACCTGGGTGCCTTTCTCTACCACCACGGCCTGGTCAACCCAAGCAGAGGTCTGAGTCTTTAGAGGCGCCTTCAGGTTGTGCCGCTCTCTGATCCGATCCGAACTCCTCGGATCATCTAATAGGGTACTGGGACACGCATTAGTGCGTGATGCCGTTCCCTCTAGAAAATCTCTGACGATGCTCCGTTTCACATGACTTGAAAAACCCGATGAGGCTGAAAATGCGGAGTGGCAATCAGCAAACTCTTTAAAAAAAATTATGGTCATCAGCCTATAAATCTTAACTAGCTGTGCCCCGCCAGTTTCACCCGCGTTTAATAGAAAAGACTATCAACAAGCAACCAAACGAGTGACATGACATTGACACAACGCATTGATTTTGACGGTTATTCTATCAATCGCTTTGTATCGCTCGGCTGCAACGAGTGGGTGAGGGCACTCGTTGCGGTCAGGCGATTTAAAAATATGGAAAGTCAAATGTCGAACGAAAATCAATAGAAACCAATTGCTCGACTCGAGGCGAAGGAATCAAAAATAGAGCCCCAGGACCTTGGAGATGGCAACACCAATCAATTGTAGTGATGACTTGATTTCAATGATGGAGGCATTTGATAGGCTATTTACTTTACTGTCACAATGACGCAATGTAATGTACTTAACTCACTACTACATCAGTTATTTTGAAACGAACAAATGAATAGCATTGTTACAGACCCTCGTAGTTTTATAATGTTACTAGCTGCTGTGCCCCGCGGTTTCACCCGCGTTAAAAAATATTTTCCCGTTTTAGCAACATTTTTCATTGCTGCTCCACTCCTATTAGTCATAGCGTGATGTTATATAGCCTATAGCTTTCCGCAATAAATGAACTATTCATCACAAAAATAATTTTTCCATATAAAAATATCCATATGGGGTCGACTATAGTGTCATCTTCATTTGGAATGCTAGTTTATAATAACGGAATTGTTTAGAATACCTTAATTTTAGTAATGACATTTGTTTAATAGGGTTATCAAGTGAAAATATTTAACTTTTTTTTTTACGATCTTCGTATTATAACGTTTTTACCGACGTTGAGCGACTGGTTTAAGTGAGATGTGTAGTAAGAATAATAAGTCTTACAATATCTTTTATGTAAAATGTAGTAATCAAGTAATAATACGAAAAATACAAAAACATTTTTGCCCAGATTTGTGATGACCCTAATTTGGTTTGTTTACATTTATTCTTTATCGAGTTAGGCTAGAGGAATTCTTCGATACTTAACTCTGATTCGTCATCACCAATCTGCCTATGTCGTGGTTATTAAGCCAATACTATTCATTATCAATTA
The DNA here is from genome assembly GCA_963082485.1 of Eudonia mercurella. Lineage (NCBI taxonomy): Eukaryota > Metazoa > Arthropoda > Insecta > Lepidoptera > Crambidae > Eudonia > Eudonia mercurella. The sequence goes on along the minus strand of OY720029.1, from coordinate 12,762,574 downwards.
ACATACTTATTATATATCAAAATTTTGTTATTTCTGGTTATTACAATCTATGGGAAAGTGAATTTATAATATTGATTCAATAAATCAACATCAGGTGGAGCGGTATGTTTTATAGTAATACATTTTTATTAATATCTTTCCAGTGACGATGAACCCCTAATGAGTATAACCGAAAAGCTAAAATTATTTTTTTCTACATACTGGAGAGGTGTAGTTTGTCTGTTGGCACCTATAATTTTGATAGCAATTCTTGCACCTTTTCCACCTAAGGTAAAATCCGCACATATAGAGGGTCTAACAAAATCAATAAGCCAACGTTTAAGGGCGGTATCTATACATCATTCTGAATATAATGACAAAAAATGGGCTCCAGTTTTATAGTGATTATTCAAAGTTATGTTTTCTAATAACTAAATCAATTAAAATAATGCACATCATGAAACATGCTGTATCTTTACTAACACGCACGCAAGCGTCAATAAAAAGATAATGTTAGTCAGCTCAGTGTGCTCCGAGTTTAGTGTGCATGTTTGGCTATCTTTGTGTGCTGTAGTACAGGTGTACGGGTTTGGAAAGGGTGTATTTTTTGGTGAATTATGATAATGTTTTGTTTAGTTTTGAACCAAATTTGGTGAGCGTGCTCAGTGTGATGTATAGATGCTCCCCTTTAACGTTCGCTTATTCATATTGTTAGACCCTATATATTATTATCACGGCTCCCGGCATAAACCAACTTTTTGTAGGACCGATAATCGGACCGATTTTTTAGCCGAGGTGTTAGTACCGTTTTTGTTACCGACTTTTTGTAGGACGTGTGCGTTGCAACATAATACAATTTCATATGTTTAATTTTCACCGATTACTTAAAAAGTCGGTCACCGATTATCGGACTTGGGCGAGAGCTCTCATACTTACAAAAAACAGTTAAAAAATTATGCCACTTCAGCACTTAGTTTATAATTCTATTAAGACTAGTGGTCGAAATTTGACCGTGGTTTTATTAAGGCTGCACGGATTGTATCCTAAGCAATGAAAAACTTAAAAAGATAGAATTTGAGTTTGGATTGGCATTGACAGATTTTTAGCCGCTTTGTTGCAGATCCGGCCTTCCTTAAATAATTGCAAGCAAACACAAACCAAACCAAGACTACTTTCTTTAATATCCGGTATTAAGAAAATGGATTTCTAATGTGGAAAAGTTTTGAAATGATTTTCCATTTTCATTTCCCATTATATTGACGCTGTAAGGGAGAAAAGACGCCCTTGACGCAAGAAACTCATTCTTGCCGGTTCTTCTCTTGCAAGGTCTCCCGCCCTGTGTAGACTTTCAAACCAATGGCGTAGTGACATCCATAAGAGCTACAAAGCCTAAACTGAATAAATGATTTTGAATATTGTTTTTTTTTTTAAATCCATGAGCTGGATTCGAATCCGACCCTGTCAAAATCCGCTTGTGGAATGTATTCGACACTTTTCCAAGTTGTAGATAATTGGTTTATAAAAAAAATACAAATCAATAAATAGGTTTCAATTCGTCAGCTATGGAAGACTTAACAGGTCATAGTGATGTGATGTGGTTACCAGCTTTTACATGGCAAAAACTAACGTATAATCTATTTTATTTGGCCAACTAAAGTTGCCTACATAGTTATGTATCTACAAACTTATCTATTGTTTATATTATATTGAATTTTGCATTCAGAATGCTATTTATTCAATATGTAAAAAAAACCCTGTCCGATCCGTTGTGGTGTTATTAGGTATCGAGATTCATCACTATTTACGTAATCGTTTTAAAAAAATAAGTTAAAAAAATTTACCCCTTTAAAATTTTTGTTAAATGACAAACTTACATAGTGTGTAAATTTTTGTTAAATGACAAAGTGTGGTCACATTTATAATATTAGCTTGATTTAGGGGTAATTTGATCAATTACGGTACAAAAAACTTGCGTCTTAAATTACGATAACTCTTTCATTTTCATGAATAACATTTGTTTATTTTTTTTTGTTACAGTTATTTATATGCCTATGTACCCCTTTGCGATCGGACAGGGTTTTTTTACAAATTGTATAGTTATATCGTTACAGGATACATTTTTACTTGAAAAAATCGACCAGCCTTAGGAATCTCACTTCATAGTGACGTAATTCGGGTGGTAATATGTGGTAATACCGCTGACTTGCAGCGTAAATCATTAACTACTTACTAGGAAAGTTCAAAGAGTCGTCTGGGGCCTCGGTAGCTCAGTGGTCAGAGCAGTGGACTGGTTATCCAAAGGTCGTGGGTTCGATTCCCACTCAAGCTTCCTGATAATAGTTGATTTTTTAAAAACAAAAAATGTTAAAGTATAATATATTAGACATAAGCAATTTACAACAAAAATTTGACTAAAGATGCAATTACTTTCAGAAATATCAGTGGTGTGCCTACACGTTGTGCCTTATGGCGGTATACTGGGTGACTGAATGTATTCCACTGCCTATCACTTCATTTCTACCAATAGTTATATTTCCGTTAACATCAGTGATGACTAGTGCTGTTACTTGCAGGTGTTATATGAATGTAAGTACCAGAAAGATAAATAGAAATTTTGTTTAAAATGCGTTAACGCCATCGTCATCACCAGTAATGGGAATATCCAACTCGTGGAGAGTTGGATGGCTGTAAACTCTCCGAATCCACAAAAAAAAATTTTACCGCTTCTGTGGTCAAGTGGTAAGACCACCGGACTCGAGGTCCCGGGTTCGATTTCTAGCGGGGGGGTACATGTTTTTACTCAGTTTGGTTAGTAGGGCTTGTTTTAAATCTACTTGGCTACCTACCACCATCTTATCTAAATGTGACGGCATAACATCAATGTTAGTAACATTGTTGTGTTTGATATAAGATAGCCAGTGCCCCAGTAGTTAAGGAAACCGGGTGATGAGCACTTCTACCTTTTGCCTTATCATCACTATGAATCAGGTGAGATGAAGTCCAAGTCCTAAGTCCTATCTTATCTTATCTTAGTGGGGCCTGCCGAGGTTTCCCTCTCGCAGTAACACTTGGACCCATCGGAATCTTTTGTGCAACCCCATCCTTCCCTCTTCTGCCTCTGTAAAAATAGATACCATAAGCTTGGCAACGTCTTTAAGAGCGAAGAGCCTGAAGTCCTCCGGTTTCGGATAGGCCGACCCCAGGAGTCCTATTCTTTTCCTAGCCACAGAGTGGCAGTTACACAGTAGGTGTTGCATTGATTCCGTTTCCTCTCCACATGCCCTACACAAGCTATTTATTGATAGATACATTCTGTGAAGCATTTGTTTTGTGGCATAGGCCCTGTCAAGGCACCGACGGTTAATCGGGCCTGCCTTCTACTGCCTCCGCATATGAACTTACTCCGTCTTATGACCTTTTCGCCTAGGAAGGATTTGGAGTGTTTCATACCCGGCTGCTCTTTCCATTCGATGCTGTGCCTGTTTACAATGTAATCTTTTAAGACCTTTTTAATGGTACTTGGTGCAAGTGCCACGAACGGCTCAGGACCAATGAGCTGTTACACCTTGTTATGTCCACCTAGCTTGTTTAGAGCTTTGGTGGTTTCTAGAACAATGCCAGAGTCGATCCGGGGCGATATGAGTGACTTGAGCGCAGCTTGGCTGTCACTCAAAATGAATATATTACGCTGTTTCATAACTAATTCTATATTCTGCTTTGCGCATAGGAGAATTGCGAAAGTTTCTGCTTGGTAAACAGTGACAAATTTTCGCATGCTTTGAATGCTTGAAGTCGTTATTAAAGACGCCTGCCCTGTGCCCAAATTAATTTTTGATCCATCGGTATACCAGAGTAGGTTGTCTTTCTCCGGAGACGAATGGAAACTAGGGCCACTTCGTTTCCATTCGTCCCTGGTTGGAACATAAACAGTATATCTGTTGACAATAACGAATTAGCAAACTTTTTCTTTAATACATAAAACATAAAATTGTGTACATTTTTACAATAATAATACTAGAAAAGTTATGTACATGCGTATCTTTTTTTTTTTAATAATGTATAAATCACTTTTTGTTATCTGCTTAAAATGATGTTGTTAAAATGAGATAATAATATAATCTAAACAAAATGGTGCAGTACACAAAACAAAAGTAGTAAGATTAATTTATGTATAAAACGCCACCTAGAATCTCAATTACTTTCGATCTTCATTAAATTCATACATACTAAAATATAGTTATATTGTTTTATTATTGCCATCTTAGTCATTGTGATCCATGAGTTTCAAGACCGTACGATCTTGCTCACCACTCATTGCTCATGACTCATAAAACTCATTGAAAATCTTCAACTTTGAAGTGTTGATGATTAACCTTTTAGATTTAATATAAGCTGTGTTTGCCGTTCAGTTTTGAAACAGTAAAAATTGCTAAAATAATATACTAGTCTTCGCATGGACTGCGAGTTGAAATAAAACTAGGCTAAGCAAGATTAGAAATGCAATTGTCAATAATTTTGGCCTCTTTTGGCGTTCAGCTCTTGTTTTATAGTAGGTTGTATTCTGTTGGATATCTATTAAAGGATTTTTGTAGCCATTGACACAAGATAAAATTATAGGGTCTTTACTAACTTCCAAACATTTAAGAACTAGGTACCTACCTCTGAAGTCAAGTTCTCCTCCCATGATTTCGCTGCGTGGTCTTCGAGCTGTAATGGTTTCGGTTGCGAAACGCCGAAGCTGGAGCAGCCTGCTTCTTCTCGGTATAGGGCACGCTCGTGACGTCATCACGATCGATCTCACGTGTAGAGTTGAGCTGAGCTGCCGTTATTTGAACAGTAATTACTGCCTTAGGCTTTGGTCGATTATCGGTAGCTGTCATCCCAGACTTAGAATTCGCCTTAGATGACTTTAAATGTTCCGCAAGGTCGGAACTTAACAAATATGCATCTATTCTAGTGTTTCTTACAGATGCCACAAAACATGCACACAAACAAAAAAATATATACTAAACGGAAATAAAAAATAACAATAATAATAAAAAAGGCAATCAAACATACAGTTTTATAGTGTCTCGCTCAAACACGATATACGTGAAGTAAATACAAAATTATCCTCAACACGATTTACGTAGAGCTTAGCAGATAATCCTCATCACGATAAACGTGGAGTTCTGCAGACAATTCTCAACACGATTTACGTGGAGTTTTGATTATGATTTCTTAGAAAGAAGTCATAATCAAAAAAGCAAGTTCTTTTAGAACAAAGAACTGATTATGCCTAATCAGCCCTCTGTAGCATCCGGAATATTCCAGGTAGACGCTTCATGTCTTGGTCACAACAAGTGACGGGTATTAAAGGCAATGTGGACAAAATTCGTATTGGACAAAATTCGTGTTGGACAAAATTCGTATTGGACAAAATTCGTGTTGGACAGAATTCGTGTTGGACAAAATTCCCTCTACTCTACAAAGTTCAACTGGTAGTGCAATTAGTTGAACTAATTGGACTTTTTTTGTCAATTACAATTTATATTAAAAATTGAACTTTCTGGACTCATTTGATACTATTAGCTCAACTTTATAATTATTTTAAATGTGCTAACATTCAAAAGTAAACATGTAAAGCCTTTGCTCGACTAACATCTAAAATACAAAATGTCCACAAACTATTATTAATGTCCAACACGAATTTTGTCCAACACGAATTTTATCCAACACGAATTTTGTCCAATACGAATTTTGTCCACATTGCCTTTAATACCCGTCACTTGTTGTGACCAAGACATGAGGCGTCTACCTGGAATATTCCGGATACTACAGAGGGCTGATTAGGCATAATCAGTCCTTTGTTCTAAAAGAACTTACTTTTTCTTTCTAAGAAGTCATAATCAAAAGTGTTAACTAAGGGATTATTATTTTGTTGTTGTGACTGAGACGTGAGTTTAGTTATGTTATAGTAAAGTTGAAATATCTATGTTTTTGTTGGAAGTAAAATAATATATTTTATTACTTTTTATTTGATTTTTTTTAGTTGAACTAATTGGACAAAAATATTTCAATTATTTCAACTTTGTAAGTATTAGGAATGATTACATTAAAGTTGAAATAATTGCATTTTTTTTGTCCAATTAGTTCAACTAGTTAATCTTCTAGTTGAACTTTGTGGAAGTATAATACTTCTTCGTTAGTGACCATTTATGTCCAGCTTATTCTTTCCATCATCTTCCATGCACCACATTTCGAATGTTTACAGTCCTCTCTCTTTTCCTCTGGGTCATTGGTTTATTATTTAGTATCTTCACGTGATCTTCTAGGTATTTAAACAACAATAAGAACTATTGAGATGTCTGTATAAATGTGATGAGAGCACATCTGCGTCATCTGCCTTGACTACTTTTTTCGCATTAGCAGCTAAGCCCAAATACATCTCATCACCTCACGATTAATATTCGGCAATACATTATACTCGTAATATAATACCACCTATCCTGACGGCTCTGTGGTGATACAATTAATTTATTTATAGGATACCATCATCATGTTTCTTGGTTCTTTGATGTTGGCATATGCCGTTGAACAATCAGGCTGCATATACGCCTAGCTCTTTGCGCTATTCGGGCTATTGGATACTCTCATTACAGGTAAGTGAGATAAAGGACGAATAATACATTATTATCAAGCTATATATTAAGCTATAATATATTATTACCGTCACAAATTTAAGGAAGCCTACAAAACTTTGGAACAATCATTTTGTCTTGCCAACTTTGATTAAAAATTATTGTCGCGTCGCAATACCAATAACTACATGATTGACATATTATCTTTGCCTTTAAGATTAAGAATACCCAACATGCAAAAAAAAATCTAGACAGATAGAACAGTAGTAGATTAAAAAAAGTGTAGACGCACCTTATTGCTTTGATTATATTTAATTATAACCACAAATCTCCTTTTTATCAATTCGTGTCCTTAAACTTTAGGTAATATGGTTAAAATTGTATGAATGGGCGAACTGTTTATTAAAGTTTCGTTAATCGCAGATTGCTTTTCGCAATGTGCTTCATTACAATGTTCGTCTCGATGTGGATAACTAACACCGCAGCAACGACTATGATGGTTCCCATAAACTTTGCGCTGTTGAAAGTGTTTGAAGATGTAAGTATTTTGTTTAGAATAGAATTCTCAAAATACGATCTGATAAAACTCATTTTTTATTCAAAATAAGCTGTAAAGCTACCGGTCTTTGTGAAGGCCTTTGTTCAGCAGTGGGCGTCTTTTGGCAGAGTTGATGATGGTGATGATGAAGCTGTGAAGAAGATGTTGTCACCACGGCCCGGTTCATCAATATCTTTTTTATGGAAAAAACGCGTTGCGCGTAATACTGCCTTCGGCGAGATGCAGGTGATTATGTGGGGGGCTCTC
>OY720029.1:12503699-12754970 GCA_963082485.1 Eudonia mercurella | reverse complement strand
CCACCACATTGACCTTAATGTAAGGTTAATGATGTGTACGACTGCCATCACATGTTGAAAACCAGTTCTAAGTGGTTCACTCCTTAATACGTGATCAAACCACCTTATTATATCTTCCCACTACTGCTGGCGCGCCAGCCATTCCTATGGATAGAGCCATCATCATCATCGCAGCTCATTTTATGTCCCAACTACTGGGGCACGAGCCTTCCCTATGGATGGATAGAGAGAACGGGCCATAAACCACCACGCGTGTTCACTGCGGATTGGTTGTTGTTAAGACTGTTGTTGTTCCGAAGCACGGAAGAGCTTGAGATGATACATTTTTGGTCACCCATTCGGTGACCGGCCTTAGCGAAAGTTGCTTATCAGCACTCACAGACCGGGCGCGTTAATCACTGCGCCATCGAGATTGACCGCCAGTGCGGACTTAAGGTTACTAATGACTAATTCAGCGAATACAAACGGCTTTACATGCTTTCCGAAGCATGGACGGAGTAGTGGCACTGGATTATTTATACGTGTATCATATTCATAATATTCCGCATAATTTAGCATTGGCCACGTACAGAAATGCCTTTTTTTATCAAAGGTTTCTGCAGAACACGCGTTGTCACGGCTCAAACTGAGCAGAGGCCTATTTGGTAACTACAAAGGTTGGTGTTTATTTTTTTAGTTTTATTTTTCGTTTAATTTCATTGTTTATATTTTTTTTTGTATGTACTGGTACCCAATAAACGTTTTTCTATTATATTCTATAGAAATGGAGAAAAACAGGGTTCTTACAATGTTATCTTGTGTTTTGCAGCAACAGATACTAAAAATATACGACACTGACATTAATGGAAACCTAATCGCTTCCGACATAACAACATGTTATTTCTGTGCCGCTACATACTCCGCTACTATTGGTAATCATTTAATTAGATTCATAACAAAATATCTGCACATATTTTTCATGACACTATTGGAAAATTTTAAAAAGCGTCGAAAAACTACTAGACAAAAGAGGCGGTTTTGTTTCCCGTTTCTAGCTATTTTCTTGCCGGTTCTACTTAGTACAAGGTCTCTCTCTGTAGACTTGGGATTAGGAATCCATGTCTATGATCTGAAATGAAGCCAAATCCAAAATGGTTAAAGAAAATTGAATTCTGTGCATTGCCAACATTAAAGTGCTTAAATAATTGTGCATTTCCAGGTGGTATTGGAACTTTAGTGGGAACAGCTACTAATTTGGTGTTCAAAGGTTTGTTTTCCAAGTAAGTAACAATTCAAGAATCGATAATAATTTTATAGAGAAGCTTCCAGAACCTTAATTATTCGACTTACATTTATATAAAAATACTTAGTTTTGCTCTATCTATCTGGAGCTCGATTGCGCAGTTGTTAGCGCGCTCGATCTGCGAGTGCTGAGGTTAAGCAACTTTTGCAAAGGCTGGTCATCGGATGGGTGACCAAAAGTTTATCATCCCGAGCTCCTCCGTGCTTCGGAAGGCACGTGAAGCCGTTGGTCCCGGCTGTATTAGCAGTCAGTAACAACCACCAATCCGCACTGGCCCGCGTGGTGGTTTATGGCCCTTTCTCCCTATCCATTTTTAAGGAAGGCTAGTGCCCCTGCTGTGGGGACAAAAATTAACTGATGATGACTTTGATGACTATCTATCTATCTCGATCTACTCGCGTTTATTTAAGAGCGTGCATTCTATTTCGCGTAAGTCAAAACCGCCGCGATCTCGAAATCGTGTTGTGGTGTGCGTACGTACACATATACATCAGCTAGACAGTGGCACAAAATAAGGTGACCTAGAAGATAATCTCAATACTTAACGCGCTCAAGCAACGCATACATAGACAACCTCTCACAAACACGGATCTCAGAACGGCTCGGAACATTTTGAGCGCAGCTGTTGCGAGATTCCGTGTCCGTGATAGGTTGTCTATATGTCTGCGTTGCTCGAGCGCCTTTGTATGAAGCTTAACTTCTGTAGTCTCCTTATTTTGTGCAATAACGACGGTGACGTGCACTGTCGTAGGATGAATTTTGATACTTTCATTATTTATTTGTACAAGTTTGTGCTATTTAGTGAATTTGGCATATTCGTAAATTCAGGTATTTATCTCCGATTGTTTAAATAAGTTGTTATATATTTTATTTCTTACTAATCATTAAGTTAAATTATTAGACAGCATTTTAGGAAATATGGTGTGGTCGACAGTTCGATTTAATTCGATATAATATTGGTGAACCAAAGAATTGTTGAGCCAAAGTACCAAAGGGCTTTCGTACGTACCATCTCAAGAGCCGCGACATTATAGATTATTTCCATTATTTTTTATCTATAGCACAAACTACTTAGTTTGAGACTTGGCTCGGGCCTCGAGCTCAACTCACCAAAGATTTCTCACAATCGGATGAAATGTATAAACCTACACAAAGAAGAAAGAAACAAACAAAATAGTTAGCGAGGGAATCAAAAGAGCACAAGGTGAAAAATCTTTGCACTCGAGTGCAACACGTAACTTTTCATCCCACCTCAGCGAGGAAATGACTAAATGCAAAAAAAAAACATTTGCAATCACAAGATACTTTTATTTCAGTTTAGGTATTAATTACTACATTATGATAGGTAAGTGTTAGGGTCCTAACTAGGACTTGGTGTAAATTAAAAGGTGGACTGTATTTTATAGGCTTTACTGGTACGTCATTACAAATTGACCGCAAACAAAGGAGACGCGCGCTGTGCCTACGCTGGTCTCGGCTGATGTGTGTCGTGGCAGCCGTCCGTGCCTCGCCGCCCGCGCCCGCGCGCCGCTCGCGCGCCGCAGCCCGACGACCGACGACGGCTGGAGCCGATGCCTCCCGAAGGCGCCCGTGCTCCAACATGCTCCCCGGGTTGAAGAGCAGTCTTCAATTAGTTGATTGGAAGAGGGCATATATTGTTGAAACCGCGCCGAATGGTGCCTCTCTTCGTCTTCAGCTCGGCCACTCTCGTGACTCCGTCTACGCCTGGATAGGTCTTGACAACTCGTCCTAATGACCACAATAAGGGTGGGGTTCTCTCTTTCACAAGAACGAGTGAACCAGGCTGGACTTCTCCTGTGGAACTGAACCATTTTGTCCTTTTCTGTAGCAGAGAAACATATTCGTTATTAAAATGTCGCCAAAAGTGCTGCTGGATGTGCTGTATCCGCCTCCATCGATCCAAGCGGGATATGTTAGTTTCAGTCACCTGTGGGTATGGTACAGATAAGAGTGGTCGTCCAATTAAAAAATGAGAAGGAGTAAGGGCCGAAAAATCATTAGGTTCAGTAGAAAGAGGGGTGAGAGGACGTGAATTTAAGACGGCCTCAATTTGGGCTAAACAAGTGGCCATTTCTTCAAAGGTGAAGTGAGTAAGTTGCAACATTCGTTTTAAATGATGCTTACAAGATTTAACTGCTGCCTCGGCCAAAGAGTTGAAATGAGGAGAATAGGCAGGGGTGAAAACAAACTCAATGCCCTCCTGCGCTATCTCAGATGCAACATTTCAATTAGAGAGAAATCTTTGCATTTCATTTGAAGCACCTACGAAATTTGTGCCGTTATCGGACGTGATGCTGCGAGGCTTGCCTCGCCGCGCCACGAACCGATTTAAAGCGGCCATGTAGGCGTCACTAGTCAGGTCCGTGACAAGCTCCAAATGCACCGCCTTCACTGCAGAGCACACAAAAATGCACAAATAGGACTTAATGAGTTTACACCCGCGTCCCTTTCGATCAGCTATAAGTACTGGCCCAGCATAGTCCACATAACAATGTTGAAAAGGAAACTCAAGATGTGTCCTTGAATTAGGTAACTGGCCCATAATGGGCTGCACGTTTTGAGCCTTGTGTCTGAAACAGGTAACGCATTTGTTAACAATGACTTTGGATAAGTTTCTGCCTTTAAGAGGCCAATAAGTTTGGCGTATGTTAGCCAAAAGAAGCTGGGGACCGGCATGTAATAGGATTTTATGTTGCATTTGAAATATAAGATGGGATATATGGTGTTTTGAACAGATTAAGATTGGATGTTTTATATTAAAATCGTAGGGAGAATTATCAAGCCTTCCGCCCACGCGGATGAGGTTATTTTCATCAATAAAGGGGGTCAATGAAATTAATTTATTTTTGCGAGGCAATCTCTTATTTGATTTTAAAATTATGTATTCGTCACGAAACATTTGAATTTGTGCACAATGTAAAATAAGGTTATGCGATTTTTGTAATTCTATTAAAGAGAGATTGCCATACAATTGATTATTTTTATTTTTTAAGTTATTTACGAATCTACATAAATACGCTACAACTCGCTGTAATTTACTGAAACTAGAAAATTTTGTAAATAAAGCCTGTACTGCGGATAAGTTAGGTAAAAAAGCGCTACTACAACTATGACTACTAGACTGAGCATCACTATCATTACAACTACTACTACTGATATGAGTCACTACTTCCGACTGATCATATTTCACAGTTTTAGGCATAGAGGGCCATTCATTTTCGTCTTTTGACAAAAATGAAGGTCCAGACCACCATAAACTGGTTTCGCCGATAACATCAGCTCGTAAGCCCCGTGAAACAAGATCAGCTGGGTTGTCCTTCGACGGTACGTAGCTCCAGGCATGACCACAGGTACTTTCTTGTATTTCGTTGACTCTATTACGGACAAAGGATTTTAGTTGATTTGATGGAGTCGACAACCATCCTAAAACAATCGTTGAGTCACACCAAAATATACATTTATCTACGTGCAAAGTAAGCGAGTCTACGATTTTTGTACACAGTCTTGCACCCACCAAAGCTCCACAAAGTTCAAGCCGTGGCATAGTCGTTGGTTTTAAAGGAGCCACTCGATTTTTAGATGCTAATAATCGCACACGCACTGAGCCTGGGTTTTTATTATGCGAACGAATGTACAAGCAAGCTCCGTATGCCTTTTCGGACGCATCGGTGAAGACATGTACCTCGTGAACAATAGAGTCTTCATGCAAAACCCACCGAGGGATATTTAAATTATTAAGCTGCGAAAGTGTGGTTTCAAAAATAGACCATAGATTTCCTAACTCAACTGAAACTGCATCGTCCCAATTATATTTGTCTAGCCATAAACGTTGCATGATTATTTTTGCTTCGACAACGCACGGGCCTATAAGACCCAGTGGGTCAAAAATTTGACTGATTACTGAAAGTATATGGCGCTTTGTTATCTTTTTTAATGGGTCAATATTTATAGAAAAACTAAGCGAATCAGAGTCACAGTTCCAGTTAAGGCCTAATGTTTTTGAGTAATGATGGCCTTGGCCTTGCTCAGAAAAATCTAATAGATTAGTGGACTTGTCAGAGTCAGAATTTGTGATTTGGGCCAAAATTTGAGGACAATTTGACCTCCATTTTCGCAGATTGAATTTTGCCGAAGAGAGTAGTGACGCTACTTGTTTTGCTGACTGCTATCGCTAGATCCAGACAAAAAATCGTCAACGTAAAAATCATGCTGTACAGCACGTTTGACAGCACTATCTTCGACGTTGTCGGCTAAGCTAACTAAGCATTTTGTTGCCAAGTATGGAGCGGAAGCAGCACCATAGGTCACCGTGTTCAAAGTGTAGGTTGAAAGAGGTTCCTTTGGATTGAACCGAAATATTATTTTTTGAAGTGGCCTATGAATAGAATTAAGTTCAATGGCCCGGTACATTTTTTCTATATCGCCTGAGACAACATATTTATGCTGGCGAAAACGCAATAAAATTGCAAAAAGATCGTCCTGAACGACTGGGCCAACCATTTGGATATCGTTAAGCGACAAACTTGAAGACGTAGCGGCCGAAGCATCAAAGACTACGCGAAGTTTAGTAGTGGAACTAGAGTCACGATATACGCCATGATGAGGAATGTAATATTCAGTAATAGATGTATCAGATGTACATTCTATATCTTTGGACATGTGGCCTAGTGACTCATATTCACTCATAAATTTTAAGTACATGTCTTTAAAAGTAGGGTCACGTTGAAAGCGTCGTTCCAATGATAGGAAACGACATTTAGCTTGTTCATAAGAGTGACCTAATAAGCTAGGATCTCTTTTAAAGGGCATAGAAACGACAAAACGTCCGTCATCTTTGCGAAGGGTTGTTTCATTAAATAATTTCTCACAAGACCTCTCTTCTAGAGAGTGAGAATATTTAGGCGAAACATTGTCAAGCTCCCAAAATTGAGTAAGGTCGGGAGTTAGAGCCAAATTTGTGAAATTGCAAAAGTGAGCATTAGACTGGTCTGACTGGTGGGCTATGTTACCTGACACCAACCAACCAAATTTGGTTTCACACAATGTAGGCATATTTTTTCCTAGATTTATGGATTTGGTACCTAAGACGTTCCAAAATACTTCCGCTCCTACCAGGATGTCTATGACCGACGGAATGTTAAAATTCGGGTCTGCTAATTGAAGGCCTGAAGGGATAGGGATGTGATTAATGTTCACAAAAGAAGGTGGTAGAATTTTAGTGATCTCTGGCAATATATGACACACTATTTCGGTGTTGTAGGCACAGCATAAAGACTCTAATGTGAGATTACAAGACTGTGTACTTAAAGAAGTGTGGTTGTTGATACCTGTGACCTTAGTGCTCGTACCGCTTCGTGACAAACCCAGCGTGTCACATAGGTGCTGAGTTACGAAGTTGGCTGTACTCCCGTTATCGAGCAGTAGCCGAGCAGTGTGCTTCTCGCCCGCAGCGTTCAGCACGCTCACCAAAGCTGTGGACAGTAAAACATGTGCCGAAGTAGCAAGCTGCATAGAAGTGGCTGATAACGTGACGTCATTAGAAGTAGAAGGCAAAGGATTCACTAAAGGTCTGGGCTCGTTTGTTTCCAAGTGCAAAAGAGTGTTGTGCTTAACTTTGCAATATTTACAATGAGTTAATTTGCAATACTTTGCCACATGACCTGAACGCAAGCAGTTTAAACAAACTTTAAATTCCTTTACTTTCTTTATACGATTTTCTATAGGGAGTGTTCTGAAAGCTTCACAATTAAATAATGAATGATTTTGAGAGCAAAGCGGACATGAATAGAAATTTTTATTACGATTTATTGATTTTTGATTATTATTTGTATGATTGTTTTTAATATTATTTGTATTTTTTGTATTGTTAGAATTTAAGTTTGTATTATTTAAGTGTGTATTATTTAAGGCAACTAATATATTATTATTTGATAAGTTTTGATTTGTTTCAATAGACTCCATCAAGTCCGCTTTCCTACTAACAAAAGTGCAAAATTGAGATGTAGTCGGTTCTTCTATTAAGTTGTTTCGATACTCTTCCCAATGACGACCAGTAGTCGCATCTAATTTTTTAGCCAAAATATAAATTATAAGAGTATGCCAATAATCAGTAGGCTGTTTTAATGTTGTCAGCGCCCTGATGTTTTTGTTTGTTACATCGACAAGATTACGAAGAGAAGAACTGGATTCCATCAATACGGGCTCAATGTCAAATAGTGCCTGCACATGGTTATCTATAAGAAGGCGATTGTTGTTGTACCGATCGCATAATAAATCCCAAGCAACTTTGTAATTTTCCCCAATGAAATCAATGTTTTTAATAATTGTTGATGCATTTCCTCTGAGTGAAGCTCTTAGATAGTGAAATTTATTTATATTATCTATTGAACTATTGTCATGAATTAAAGAAGTGAATGTGTCTCGAAACTCTAGCCAGTATTGATAGTTTCCATCGAAGCTGGGCAAATTAATTTTTGGCAATCGAACAAAGTTGTTTTTTATTTGTGCATCTGAGTGGTTGTGTTTAGAGCTTGATACGGAACCTTTAGATGTGATCCCAAGCAGGCTGCGCGCGAGTGCCACCGAGCTGAAGTATTGACGCTCGAAGTCCTCTCGCTCAACCAACTCGGACTCGATGTCATCCACTAGCACCTCGATGTCAACCTGTAATTGATCGAATTCGGTGTACATAACTTCGATTTTTTCAAAGCGTTCCCCTAGGTCCAAACGCTGCAGCTGTGAAAGGCTTGAGCCACTACTCATTAAATTAAGTTGCTTATTAAAAATTGTAAGCTTCGCTTTTATAGAACTGCGCTTCTTATATAAAATTTTAAGGTCAGCCATCGTGAATGAATGTAAGTTGGAGCGAAAAATTAAAAAGAAAGACTTCCAAAAAAAATAAATGTAGCAAAATACTATTAAATACGTGAACAGATGAGCGTGCGTCAGCTGATGACCTATATTTCTTATCTATAAACCAGCTGCAAGCAGGTGCCGGCGCACCGTAATTAGGTTACCTGACTATGTGCGTGGCACACAAACGTGCGCATGCGCATGCGAAAATATGCAGCTTGCGTAGAAGAAATATAGCACGCAAGTAGCTGATAAGAGGCAGGGAAATGATTTTAAGATGATTAACATTGATTTTAAGCTCTAAATGCAAAAATTGGGAAAAATAGATTTTTCGGCAAAAGGTAAAACTTGGAAAAAAAATTAAATTGATGGGAAAGCGATTAATTGGAACGAACTCACGCGTTATTTGTACAATACTCCCTTAAAGGTGACGTCAACTGCTCCAAAGACGTAGGCTGTGACGACGACGGCAGAATCCACGTTGGCTCGGTCAATGTCCACCGAGTGGCGTAAATGCGTTTCGATGAAGTAACGAACGTACTACTGCTTCATAGACGGTGAAGATGGACCAATGTTAGGGTCCTAACTAGGACTTGGTGTAAATTAAAAGGTGGACTGTATTTTATAGGCTTTACTGGTACGTCATTACAAATTGACCGCAAACAAAGGAGACGCGCGCTGTGCCTACGCTGGTCTCGGCTGATGTGTGTCGTGGCAGCCGTCCGTGCCTCGCCGCCCGCGCCCGCGCGCCGCTCGCGCGCCGCAGCCCGACGACCGACGACGGCTGGAGCCGATGCCTCCCGAAGGCGCCCGTGCTCCAACATAAGTATTACAGAATACTCTTAAAATTATAACAAATAATATTTAGGTATAATTAAGAAAAAATTAAAGTAACGTTGCTACAGTTACTTAAGTTGAGTGTAATATTTTTATTAGGTACTGTAATGTTGGTGTTAGTGACTTGTGTACTGATAAATTCGGCACCATGGAGGTAGAAGTAAATAGGTTTAATGATGTTTTGAATTCACAAACTTAGTGCACACGATGTTCTAAATTCAATTTACTTTATCCTCTATCGGATAAAAACGGCTTTTGCACTCAGATATCGAAGAGCAAAAATACTCTTTCCGAGATGGGGGGATGAATAATATATTTTATTCAAGTAAACTTTTTGAAGGCTGTTTTGGATAGTCCAAATCTGGGGGCACGGTTAGTGCCCCCGCCAAGACGAACCAAGCGAAGCAACGCGCAAGGGCACTATTACCTACCTTTTCTCGAAGCGCTTCGTCGTTTTTTTAACCCTTATCACTTGGGTTTGGATTATTCCAGATAAACAAAATTTGTTACTAAAATATAGTTATTTATAACAGAAAAGTAATTAACGGTGAATAAATGTGTCACCTTACGCCCGTAATATTATAGGATTATAGCTAGGAAGCAGGTGGGTGTATTAAACTATTGCTGAAAACAAAAATCATTTCATCATTATCATCAACATCAACTCATTTTAATCGCCTCTGTGGTCTAGTGGTTAAGACCACCGGTTTAGACCAAAAGGTTCAACTCAGTTTGGTTGGTGGTAGGGTTTGTTTGTCCGCCTGTCTAGCTTTCTAGCTAGACAGGCTAGAGAAAGATGGTGGTCCATCTTATCTAAATATGTCAATAACATATCCATAACATCAATGTTTGTTGTGTTCCGACAGCTAAATGTTAAAATAGCCAGTGCCTCACTAGTTGAGGACTCCGGGTGAAGTGCGCTTCATCCGGGTTCATTGGCCTTATCGTCAAGTGAAATCAAAGCATGTGCTTAGCCGTAAAATATTATATAAATATATATATATGTCGGAGATGGAAACGGATTTTGTTGGAAAGCGTCGTCTCCATCCGCCATTTTGTGCGTAGAATAGAGTCCGTGCGCACACGTCCGGCACAGTCGAGCTCCAGAAGTAAAGTGAGTGCGAGAGTGAGTTTCACAAACTAACGTTACCTCACTGACAAGTGACAGTGACAGATGTCATAGACTCACTATGCTCCCACTACTCGCTCGAACTACTGACTCAGGGATAATTTCATAATGCCAAGCTATTCTGCCAAGCTATTCAGCCTAATATCGATAGATGCCGTTACTAGTCTATGAAATAACTCCGACATATATATATATCACCACCACGCGGCCCCAGTGTGGGTTGATGGTTGTTAACGACTGCTAATGCAGCTGAGACCAACAGCTTTACCTGCCTTCTGAAGCACGGAGGAGCTCGAAATGAAAAATTTTTGGTCACCCATCACATGACCGACCCTTGCATAAATTGCTTAACCACAGCACTCGCAGACCAGGCGCGTTAACCACGAGGAAGGAAGTACAGACGGCTGCCGAGATACCTAGGTACGTAGATAACTAGTAGGTAGGTACCACTTTCTAGAAATAAGGATAAATGCTGCATAGTCGAGCGCCAACCTAGATGCAGGCGTGAATAAACCGGACTGCGACTGTGGGTTACATCAGGCAAACAAAGAGGAGTGTAGGAACCCACGTTATAGAACACATAACCGACGTCAAGCATAGGCGCGAAAATAAGTCTGCAGTATGCGAACATGCCCCAACCATTACATCAGATTCGATAAACTTTAAATACTCGCTAGAGAACAACGATTCATACCTAGGATGATACGCGAGGCTATTGAAATTAAAAAAACATCCTAATTTCAATAGAGAAGATGGTTGGAATTTACCACCGGCCTGGGGATCCCATCATATATACTATTAAATCTCAGCCCCAACACCATACTGCCAGACCAAAAGATACTGTAAACCCTTACTGCGTGAAATGGAACGCACGTCATTAAATTTATAATGAGGGTATACAAGCTACCACCTAATTATAAGACGACCAACACCTCAGTCTCCCTGTGACCACGGACCCTGGAAAGGATTCGAAACATCAGGATAAACATTTAATCAAATTGATGTGTAAAATAAACGCGAGTAGATCCGTAAAAGTAGTTTCATTTCAATGTAAAAGTAGGTTCAAAATTTTTGTACAATACTTTTAATAAATAAATAATAATCATAATCAAATCATAACCATCCAGATCATAACTTACCTTTTACAAGACGGGCGCTTACCAGCTTACGTTTATTTTTATTACTTTGCTTACCGCTGAATTGCTTACTTTTGTTACTCATGTTTGAAAACATTAACGATACAAACATTGTGTACAGCTTTTATTATAAAAGCAAAAATAATGTGCTTATTGAATATAGTGACATAAAAAATTCATGATAGGTTTACAGTCAACATTATTACTTGCCAAAGTATCAAAATTGTTCGATTACGCTATAATTTCAGTGTAAGAAAAAAGAAATTTGTGCGTGTGTGTGTGTAGCTGGAGACAAGCGATACGTCCTCTCGTTGGGAAAACCCGACGCGTACTAATCGGAAAAATTTTACGGGCGCTATTATATAGGTCACTTTAGAAAATTATTACTAATAACTGAATATGTAAATTGTTAAGAAAAAAATACGAAACGTTAAAATAATACCTCTTTATTCATAAAAAAATATAAATGTATTAATAAAATTGGCTAATCATTGTAAAAAAAAGTTTAAATGTACAGATTTGGGCAGTTTTGAATTATTCTTTTCTGTGAAAAGTAAAGCGAATTTTGTAATTTGGTCTCTATATGGAACTCGTTGATAATATATTCTTTAAGGAACAAAATATCATAAAATAAATTTTCATTCAATAACAGCTATACTCTGCGTCAAAAATGCCTCTGACCTGCCTTTTGAAAAACCCGCTTAAACAAATTGTCTTTATTTGAAAAAACCGTTGATAAATAAATTTATTTTACTCTATAATTCCCTTGTTTAAGACTTCTTCTTTTTAAAACTGACGTTTTCATCAATGATACTCCTTGTATTCCAAAGGTATCTCCTTTGAAAAAACGCATATTCAGTGATATTTTGTTTAAAATGGAATGCACGCTCTTAACACATTTTAACACATTGACGTAATTTGATTTTATCCTGACATTTAATAGTAGTTTTATTTCAATGTGTAGCGTACGCGTAAACTTTAGAAAACAACATGTCGTTGTTGAAACTGCAATTCTACGTAACCATTAAATAGACATTGGCGTCGTCCCGTGTGCTAGAGTACTGAAATATTTAAATATATTTATAGTTTAATCAGACAAAAGACGTTTAATGTATATGAATAATAATAATGAATAAAACAAATTTTTTCGCTCTCCTGTATAATTGGTCACTACCAAGTTCCGCGGTACCGTGGTACAGTGGTTAATACCTATCAACCACTGTTGGTTCCGCGTTATACAGTATCAACGACGATATCGACTTTCGTTTAAGCCATTTGAGAATAAATTATTTATTTGATTTACAGATTGTATCCTGATGCTCCAGAGTACTTATCATTTCCAAAGTTTTCTGGATTTGCAATTCCATATATGATACTTATGGAACTGGCTGTGTACTTTATTTTCTTAGTTCAATATTTGGGACTATTTAGGTGAGACGTATATTGCTTACAAACAAATGTACAAATATAGAATATTATACAAACTTCAAAGTTCAATGGTTTTTTAAACCAACAAGTCAATTCGAATGAATTTTTAAAGGGATCTAAGGAGTTCATAGACAAACATGCATTTATTCATCTGCCTTTTCCATCAACGTATTTTTTATAAGATTTGGCTATTTATATATTTAACTCTAATGCCAAAATCTAATTTAATTATCATTATTTTGAAAATTATCAAAACCTTTTATTCCTTAATGAGCAAGAAAGATCTCAAGGCTGACGTCACTTATTTTCTCAAAGACCAAATGTGTTGAAATAAGTAGTGTAAGTACTATGAATGTATGCATACCTGGTAGCGTTGGTCAACGACCAATTTATACAGTGTTAAAGCACCTGCAACTTGGTCTATTACTAGTAGTATCTTCTAACTTACAACTTTCCGCAGAAAGTTAGGACGCAGTAAATGAAGAGAATTAATATTGAATCTTAAAAGTCCTAATGTTGAATAAAAACCACGAGTGGGATTTGACCCGCACCCTATGACATGCCGGGTCAGATGCACTACCAACTGACTACCGACCATGATGCTAGAGCCACGATATATAGTTATGGAGCATAGTTGGTAGAGCCTCTTTTCAAATTAAAAGTCCTCACTAAAGAATATGAATAATTTAAAGAAATTGATAATATTGCTTTTTTTAAATGCCTTTACAGAAAAAACAGTGAAGCAGCAAAGCAATCTTACATACCAGAAAGCGCTATGAAAGCTGCCAAAGCGGCGGTAGATGAAGATTGGAGAAAATTGGGGAGAATTACGTTTTGGGAAATTGTGAGTCATCATAGCTTAGTTCCGTCTCACAACATTCTGTACACGGTCGGCTGAACTAATATCAAATAAACAATAACGTTCTACTCAATTGGAAGTTATACTACGGTACATTAAATATGTACTTAAAAGACTGAATACATATACATACATACAGAACAATAGAAATAAAAACGATAACAATGTTAAGTAGTTTACAAATATTAAGGCGATGGGTAAGGCACACTAGCGCCGCTAATGGATTTAATTTGATAACCGCTAAACTGGATTTTTTTTCAAACATTGATAATTGTGCACTACTTTTAGGTTTGTTTTTGTATTCATTCGTTAACACCCACAGTGGCCATTGTTTGTGAATAAATGCGATAGCCCGTTTTGTGAACAAACCACGCAACAAAAGTAGTGCACTATTATTAAATAATAGATGCTTTCCTGTAGTCGGACGGTACGCAATGTTTAAAAAAAGATCCGGTCCGTTAGTAATTGTCAAATTATCAATTGGTGGCGCTAGTGTGCCTTACCCTTCGCTTTAAGTGAACTTCCATCTCTTTTAGTTACTGGGAGCGTTATCATCGTGTTATACATCTGTGCTCAAACGTTATAGCACTTTTTCCGTAATTAGATTTATTAAAAAATCAAGCTAACTATGGAAACGTACTTCATCTAAAATCTTACGTCTCAGAGAAACTGGGTCGGTGGTAGTTTCTTTGAGGTTTTCCCGAGGTCCTAAGTTCAATTGGTGGCGAAGTGTGTTTCTGATTTTTTGATGCATATGCCCGTATTTGTGGTTACCAACCCGCATTTGCAAGCTTGGTTATTACGCCAATACAATATAATATTATATATACAATCAATTGTAGTGATGACTTGATTTCAATGATGGAGGCCTTTGGCCAACAGGGACAGTATACCTATAGATTATTTATTACTACTTAAGTAGTGGAACGCATGTTAATATTGTTTTTATGTCGATGGACTTACATAAGTTGGACTACCTGTCTAAAACCTTTTACAAACTGTAGAAATGAGACACTGTGCCGATCTTTGACGACTCTATGTTTCTTTTAGCAAAAAAATGCTGAAAGATCATAGCGAGCCTTTACTTTATAATCAAAGATGAAGTTTGCTAATAGCCTTAGGGCGTCCGCTGCGTTACGCCGTGCTCCGTCGCGAACAAATATATTGGTTTTGAACCCATCATGTGTCAAAGTTTGTTTCGTATTCTGAGGTCAAAGTGCACACCGAATTGTGCTCCGTCGACCGCGCCGCGTGTGACGGACGACCCGCTTCACGCAGCGCTGCCACAGAGTAGTAGAGGTATATGAACTCTGTGGAGCGCCACAGAGTACACTGTTTCATGTAATTTCATAGAGCCGCGGCTCTATAAAATTACATGAAACAGCACGCCGCCGCAGCGGACGCTCTTACGATATTATTTTAAATGGTTCCAGATAGTCATAATCCTGTTCAGTGGTGCAATGGTGCTGTTTTTTTCGCGATCCCCACAAATGTTCTATGGCTGGGGTGATGCTATTACTGACACGTTTAACTTAAAAAATTATAAATTGTGAGTGTTTTACTTATTACCTCAATTTTACTAGGTTACAAAAACGGTAGGATTGGATAATATCCATCATAGTGGGTGGTAGGTCCGTATACCTCCTGGAAATAAATTATTCTCGAGATTCACAAGTCTGGTAGCAGCAACACTCGTTAGACTGATGAATGTCGATCCTTTAGCATATTCTTTGGTATCTGTAATTACATACGAGTAATATAGTAACACTAAAACTTATACAAGTTATTAATTAGATAT
Source organism: Eudonia mercurella (assembly GCA_963082485.1). NCBI lineage: Eukaryota > Metazoa > Arthropoda > Insecta > Lepidoptera > Crambidae > Eudonia > Eudonia mercurella. The sequence goes on along the minus strand of OY720029.1, from coordinate 12,739,628 downwards.
TTTGTTTGCAGTGTTCAAGACTCAGCAGCGGCTATGTTTGTAACATTTTTTATGTTCCTACTACCTTCCAGTCTGATTATATTCAAAAACTGCACAGCTAAAGGTCTCTGCCCACCAGACCGTCTCATGAAATGACCGTGCTAGGCACGGAAAGTAACACGACTCGGACTACTATGCCCGCTACAATACAACGACCGCCGTATCAACAGCGTATCATACTCGTGCATAACCCGTTAATATTCTCGCCAAAAATTGTTGACGGTCCGTGCATGGTACGCGACGGTATTGGTCGGTGACAGAGCTGTCTAATGGACATAGCCTCATACTTTTCAATAAAATAAAAAATTTCGTTCACACCTTCCTAGCACGATCATAGGTCAAACGGTAGGATACCTTAAGTGCTTTACAAATATACAGAAGAAGCTCCGAATAGTTACTCCGTGTTTTGTTCTTGTCATGTAAACATCATTTCGAACTAGAGTAAAAGAGACAAAACACGAAATAACTATTTGAAGTTATTCTTTGTTTAATTGTAAGACCCTATGAGTGTTATCTATTTTACTATTAGAAAAATACATTAGTGTTCTAAAACTCAGAAAATATAATTTTTGTTTTAGAACTTAGATTATTTTGTTTTTAATCGGTATTATCGCTACAAGAACGTAGACTTAGTGACGTAATAAAATTAGGCAAAACCAAAGGTTTTCTAAGCATGGGAGGACATCACGTGGCGAACTGTCTTGTTACATGATCATATTGATTACAAAATGAGTGATAAAATACTATCTTAATTAATAATAATATTGTGTTACTAATTTTAGACGGCGATGAATTGCCAAGTTCTAGAATACCATCGGTGTTGGACTTTGCAAGAATGAATGAAACGATGCCTTGGAGTTTCATGTTTCTTTTAGGTTCGTGTTTCCGTGTTTTAATAAACTCATCATCATCACCATCAGCTCATTTCATCATCATCATCATAAGATAAGATAAAATGGATAGAGAGAAGGGACCATAAACCACCACACGGGCCCAGTGCGGATTGGTGGTTGTTCCGAAATACGGAGGAGCTCGAGATGATACATTTTTGATCACCCATACGATGACCGACCTTTACGTAAGTTACCTAACCTCAGCACTCGCAGACCGGGCGCAGTAACCACTGCGCCATCGAGCTCATTAATAATGCAATTGATCAAAATTATAAAATAAAAAAAAATATTTTTTAACAAAAAGAAACCACTTCAAAAAGGAAAATAAAAAAGTAAAAAATAAATTTACTTCAGCACAAAGCAATTCGGTTTTTTGATTTTTAATCAGAAATTATTAAATAAGTATACAAATACAGCTCTAAAAAGCATGAAATAATATTAAAATCATATTATTAATTACCTAGATACGCATATCAGTTTTAAAGAAGGTCTACTGAAGTCGGGTGGGGCTTTTACAATAAAAAAGTGGATTTAATGGAATAATTATAAAAGTTTAAATGAAACAAGATTGTCCCCCAAGCGACCACCAACCACCCGACTTCAATAGACAATCTTTAAAACTGATAATTAAAAAGAATCAGCCGTGGACTTGGGGTCCAGATCAGACTAGTGCCTTTCAAAGTCTGAAGCAGAGTCTTTCTTCAGCACCGGTACTCGTTCAAGCAGATTACAGTAAAGACAGACGCGAGTAGTTACACGCTAGGAGCAGTATTGCTACAGGGTGAAGGTAAAGACGAATGCCGTATAGAGTACGCTAGCCGTCTGCTCTTGCCCGCTGAAAGAAACTATAGTACTACGGAGCGAGAAGCTATAGCAGTCGCTATGGCTGTCGAACGTTTCAGAGGTTATGTTGAGGGTCACGAGATTATTGTGGGTAGTGATCATCAGCCGCTTAAGTGGCTCTTTACCTTGAAATCGCCGTCAGGTAGGCTCGTTCGATGGGTTTTCAAGCTGCAATCCTATAATCTTCAGTTGCTTTATACTCCTGGAAAAGCTAATATCATCGTAGACGCGCTCAGCCGTTTAACCTGTAAAGAGGAAGAAAAGAGTCAGTGTGGTGTATGTTCTGTTGTTATAGACTTACCTGCTCGTAGCCCCACTGATCTTTGCCGCGCGCAGCTCGATGACCTGGGACAGAAAAAGATAATTAGTGAGTTGGAGAATAAAACTGATGCAGATTCCGTCGGGTCAAAGCGTTGGTCTAAAATAGTGTTTTTCTTACAGGAAGGTGTGTTGTACGGGTACAATCCAGATGTCGATAGTGAGGAGTCGTTGGTTGTCCCACCTTTTCTTTCGTCCGGACATATTAGAAGAATGTCATGATTCTGGCGGACATCACAGTGTCGACTGGACGTACAACAAGGTTGCAAACGGCTTCTACTTTCCAAGTATGCGTAGATTTATAGCAGAGTACGTCAAAACTTGCGCTACCTGTCAGAAATATAAACCCTCCAACACGAAGCTGTCGGGTCTTCTGCAAACGCCGGTTTTGAACCAAAGAGGTGAAGTTTTGACCATAGATTTGTTTGGTTCATTTCCCGCAGCACCTAGCGGAGAAAAAAGTGGATATTATTAGTTAAGGATACCGCATCTCGCTGGACAGAGCTTTACGCTTTGAAGGAAGCTACTTCAGAAGCGTGCACTCGAATTTTGATCGAGGAATATTTCCTACGTTATGGTCTTCCTCGACGCATTAGGTCAGACAATGGCGTCCAGTTGGTCTCAGCAGCGATGCAACAATGTATGTATGTGTTGGGTATCTCACAGGAGTTGTTACCGCTTTATCAACTGTCAGCAAACCCAGCTGAACGGAAAAAGAGGGACTTAAAATTTCATTTATCGCGTCTTGTTTCTACCGATCATTCGTCGTGGCCTCAGTATCTTCCCGCCGTAAGGTTTGCAATGAATTCGGCAGTTTTTCAGACAACTGGTGTGTATCCCGCTTATCTCACCTTTGCAAGGGAGCTTCGGTCACCACTTGAGGTGCAACATGACATCAGGTCGATAATTAGTAATGATAACTTTGTTACCCAGATAATTCCGTATATAAAGAAGTTCGTTTCCTCTCTGATCGCTGTCAAAGAAAGGGTCGATTAACAGCAGGATCGCCGTAAAGAGTGTGATGTGTGAAGTCTCAAAAGCCCAGTGAAGTCTTTGAAGTTGGTGATCAAGTACTTTTAAAATCTCATGTCCTTGGAGCAGCAAAGAACATTACGGCAAAGTTCGTTCCAAAGACAGATGGTCCCTGTATAATTTTGAAAAGAGCTAGTCACAGCATATTTTATTGCAGATTTAGATTCGCCTCAGGAAGCTGGGCAAGTTCCACGTTTCTGAGCTTACACGTTTCAATAGTCGGAAAAAAGGAAAAGCGCCTTTCCGTCCCATTCTGCCTAAGCGCCAAAGAGGACGTCTACGCAAGCACGTTTGCCCTGTATGTTAAATTTTTGTGTTTGTGTTGTTGTTTTTTTAAATATTGTTATGCGAGTTTATGAGCGAGGACGTTCTCACAAACTTGAGGGACAGCGTAACTAGCGTTTTGCCGTACACTATTAGCATGATTCTGAACAGATATTATCCGTAAGTTTCCGTACGCGCATCCAGCGCCAGTTCGCTGAGAGACCGCGAAGAACAAGACAGGCGTGTCCCAAACTCCCGCGCACGCACAGATTATACTTGTAATTTATCTATGTGCTCAAAAGGTTAACCCGAGTTACAAATAAACCTTTTTGTCAGCCACCGTCGTTTCCCTGTTAGAACCCTATAGTAGTGAGCGTTCCTACGCTTATAATGTCAAAATTGTTGTCAAAATATTAAACTCATTTCCAAGCACGTTTGAGAAAAATGCTTTTTCTTTCTTTGTCTTATCTTGATTTTTTTTAAATTAATATAATTATATGATTACATATCTATGAATATGACCTTTCAGTATTAACAAATATAATAATAAAATTCAACATCTTTTTTATTTAATACCCAACATTTAATTCACGAACAGGTGGAGGTTTCGCTCTATCAGAGGCTGCCAAGAAAGAATATACAGATCTGAACGGCGTCATTGGTGGGATCCTGAAGAAGTTGGAAAACTTGCCGAACGTCGTGATAATACTTCACATAATTATCTTCACGATCTTCATCACGAACTTCGCGTCGAACGTTGCTGTGTGCAATGTTATCGCTCCGATTGCAATGCAGCTGGTGAGGAACTTTAACTCACATCACATTACCAGCTCATTTTATGTCCCCACTGCTAATGCAGCTGGGACCAATGACTTTATATGCCCTTCAAAGCACGGTGATGATACATTTTTGGTCACCCATCCGATGACCGGCCTTGCGAAAGTGCCTTAACATTAGCAATCGCAAACCGGGCGCGTTAACCACTGCGCCGCCGAACTTCTTTTGTCTATTTACATCTTATTATGCCATTCATAGACTACCGCCCAACAGTCGGCGTCTAAAATTCACTTTCCACTCTATTTTGGTATCGCTGCAATGCAAGGTGAATCACGTGGCGGCAATTCAGGTCGATGACCTTTTACTTTAATTTTTATTAGGAGATTAAAATAGAGGTAGTAAGTTCTTTTTTTCTTTTTCATAAGTAGGTAGGTACCTACTCAGAAACAAAGTGTGTATTTTCTGTAACACACTTTTTCACAATTTTTGATTTATCAAAAATTTTAATAAAAAATTATCATCGTCAAATTAATCAATCAACAAGTACATTCGGGAAAAGTATTGTTGTTTGAACGTATACGCAATAATCATAGCTATTCTATTATATTAATCAGCATCTTTAAATATAGGTTAATAGTATTTAGTTTGTTTTCTCGTCTATATTTGCATAAAATATATGTACTTAAGTTTTTTTAACTGATACTTTACTAATGAAAATGTCGATCGGATGTTGATAATGTAGTTGTTGACATTGTATAAAGCCTCTTTGGCTTAGAAACAAATAGCAGACAGTGCTGATAAATACACGAGGGTAGACTAAGCCACAATAATTTAATTGTTAGTGCACTTGACCCGGTATGTCATAGGGTGCGGGTTCGAATCCCACTGATGAAAAAAATTCAACACTTGCCCGAATTGTAATCAGTTTTTATTTATTAAATCCTGCAGGCTAAAGAGATTAGCATGAACCCGCTGTGGTACAACTTAGCTGCTGGCTTCTCATCTTCATACGCTTACATGCTGCCTGTTGGGACTCCAGGGAACCTGGTGGTACAAGGCGCTGCCAATATTCCTACAGGAAAAATGGTAGTGTACAAAAGTCTTATTTTATTTTATCTTAGTGTTGAGGTTGCCCTGTCCCAGCAGGACTTCGACCCATCAGGATCGATCACTCTTCCTCGTCTGTAAATATACATAGACAGTTTTTAAAATATGGCTACTGGCATAGCTTTACTTATTGTTCAGAGACTGGCATCATAAAAACTTGTCAGAACTGGGCAACGCTGCCCACCCAACCCAGCCGTATTCTTTTATCAGCTTCCATGTCGAAGTTGTTTCTACCTAGTTGAATGACCTGTCCTAGGTATATGTATTCTTGAACAACTTGATGGTGATGTATGGTTCTGACAAGTTTTTATGATGCCAGTCTCAGAACAATAAGTAAAGCTATGCGAGTAGCCATATTTTAAAAGCTGTCTATGTATATTTACAGACATAAAACATTTAAAAGGAAACTTTCCTATTTAGATCAAATCGGTTTGAATGAGTTTCAGTCTCACGTAAAGTTATTTTCAGTATGGTGTGTGTGCATGGTGAATGGCATTTCCTCCATATAAATGGAACCATTTCCTTGCTCTGGACTAATATATAAATATTTTTCTCTTTATATATCTCGCTTCAGTGGCAAAGCGCTTAGCCCGATACCCGCAGGTCACGCGTTCAATTCTCAGGTCGGCAAAGTGTGATTCGGACTTTTCGATTCATACCCCGAGTTTGTGATCACCAAGCCGCATTTGGCAAGCGTGGTGATTAAGCCAATACCCATCAATTGTAGCGATGACTCGATTTCAACGATAGAGGCCTTTGCTCAGCCGTGGGACAGTGTATAGGCTACTTACTTACTTACTTATATATCTTGCATCGATCAAATATTATCGGTAACTGGTATTTTTTCACAGGTATTTTTTACTGATATTTTTAACAGATATTTTTTGGACTGGTACTTTTTAAACTGTATCGAATGATGCGTAATATTTTTTTATTTACAGATTAAGGCTGGCTTCGGACCGACGTTGGTGTCAATATTTTTCACTTGGATAGCAATATGTTTCTGGGCACCTGTGGTCTGGCCAGATTTACATGTCAGCCCCTATTGGGTAAACAATACTAGTGACTTGGCCATGTAGTTTCTTATCCTTAAATATGTAGGTATAAATACTTAATATGCTTAAAAATAAATAATTTTACACATGGAAGTAATGTTGTATTACGTGTTATAATAATAATTATAATTCATTTATTTATTCAGGTGACTTACACCCATACAAATTGCAATAAGATGTCACATTAACAAAATAAAAATAAAATCAAATCAAAAATCAAAATAAATAACATATAAAAATTAAAAATTAAAATTAAATCAAAATTAAAACAAAAATCAAAATTAAAAATCAAAATAGAAATTAAAAATAAATAATAATAATAAAATAAATTAAACAAAAATTAATAAAAGATCATAGAAAAACATAAATAACACATTTAGACAACACAGGTTTGAGCGGCTGTCAATACCGTCTCTCCGGCACCGGGACGGCGACATGCCTACCGGAACAATGGCGGATGAATGGGCAGTCCAGCCTTCCCGCGATCATCTCCAGGACGGTGTTGGAGCTGGCCCACACTCTGTGCATCATGGACGCGGCGCGCTTACGCATAGTCGCATGAAAGCAGTCCGTGCGCGCCTCCGCGAACATGCCTGAGGCACTGCAGTATCGGGGCAGCCTCACCACCGCCCTGAAGGCGTTATTGTACTGGACACGGAGGGCATTGTAATTTCTCTGAGTGTAATCAGCCCACAAGCTGCACGAGTAGAGTGATGTACAATACGCTCGAAAGAGCGTAATTTTAACCTCTTTTGAGCATCGCGCAAATCTGCCGGCTACCATATTTGTTCAACCCTTTCTAGAGGAATACCATTGAGCTTAACCGCAGGCATAAATAAAGTTATAACAATTTTTTTAAACTATTTGATTTTCTGAACATAGCCATTATCTTTATGTATAAAAATCTTCTGTGCGTGTGTATGTTATTGAACTCCTTTTAAACAGCTGGACCGATTTGGATGAAATTTTCTGTGTGTGTGTTCAAGTGGATTCGAGAATGGTTTAGATTTATAATTGGATATGGATTGCGCTGCTATAGGGAACCATCATGGGATACGAGTGTTCTTAAGCGGACGAATGGTTTGTTTGTTTTGTTGTCATGGAAGCAGACTGTCAAGGCGGTACGAAGTCTGCCGGTCAGCTAGTATTATTATATTTTACTGTTTGTATATATTTTTACAAATTATGTATGGATATGGTTTCTTGTGTTATTTTTGATTCGATGACTAAATTATTAGACTATGATATCAATTACATGCCGGTATAACCAATAACTGGTTTGTCACTGAAAATTCTCAAATTCTTCCTCTCTTTCCCTCATATAAAATGGAGTCTTTCAAGCGAGATGTGAAGAATCAACTTGCGGGTCAGCAGTGCAGGTGGGTATGGCTAGTGAGGTATAATCCTGATCCACTAGCTGACCTTGCATCTGGACTCTCATCATCATCATCATCAGCCCATTTTATGTCCCCACTGCTGGGGCACCACCAGTGCGGATTGGTGGTTATTAACGAATGCTAATGCAGCCGGGGCCAACGGCTTTACATGCCTTCCGAAGCACGGAGGAGCTTGAGATGATAAATTATTGGTCACCCATCCGATGACCGGCCTTTGCAAAAGTTGCTTAACCTCCGCACTGCCAGACCGGGTGCGTTAACCACTGCGCCATAGAAGAGTGAAGAAGCAATTCGAGGGTCAGCAGTGCAGGTGGGGATGGCTACTGAGGTACAATCCTGCAGCACTGGCTGACCTCGCATCTGGACTCTACATCTGTTTAACATCAAGCAGAACAGAGTCATTTCAAAACAGGTTCACTGTTCACAGCCCCACATATGGGCTGTGACTATCTATAGCCACCAGTCCACAGCCCATATGTGGGCTGTTCACCCGTACACCTTCTTTACTTTTTTGTGAGGTGGCACTCATAGGGTTTGGAGCCTACAAAAGTGGACTTGATAAAACAAACTATAAGCTACATAAAACCTACTTGGACTTGGGGGCATATCTTACGATTTTGCTTGAACTTAAATTACAATTTGAAAAAAAAACAATGTATGCTATCGTGGCTCAGTTGATAGTGCACTTGACCGTACGGGTTCGAATCCCGCTTATAGAATTTCAAATTGTAATATAAACATATTACAATTTGAAATTCTTAACAATATTTGCGTAAAATTATATGTAAATAATCGGTAATAAATTAAATAAATCATCGATCATAATTTTTGCCAAGATCATGGGCGAGAGTAGAGAAAGGCTTATCATTTTATATTTCTGTTTCGGTCTCCACTTAGAGAACGCTTAGATACTATACATCTTTAACCTTGAAGACAACAGTGGTTGTTTAATATATAATTTTGCTCTAGGACCGCTTGGGAACAAAATCTTGGAGCGGGCGGGAATAACCCGTTCTAACAACCATAGTATTACATCTCTTCTGACCATTAGCATTGAGTCAGCTTTGTGGATTATGATCTAATATCACATTTTGATGCCTGAGTTGAAAGCTACTAGTCTGTTATTTACGATAATCGTTCATCGGTAACCATCAATGAGATAAGTTTTTTTTGTACGGCAAAGCTAATGCTCATCATCACTACTTATAATGCAACGAGAGTTATTTTGTTAACTACCAAATATAAACGCCTAAGAATATGTTTACAGAATTTTATAACCAAACTAAGATTTCAAACAGTGTAGAAAAAATTTATTATTTATAAGTACAGAACGTTCGGAGAGAGTCGTTCAAGAAATCCCAACTTGATAATACAACTAATCCAGCCAGTGGCACAATGAAAGCTCGAACATTAGATTTAATGAAATCATTACTTGAAAATCGCCAAGACAAAGCTCGAGCCATTTGGAGTGACCCGGCAACAGGCGGGCAATGGACATAGACGGCGCATTCCCGCTCCGAACTCCGAATCGGCCGCAGTTTAAGCTAGCGAGCGTTAGGTAGCACGCGTCTGCTCCGCTCGCCAAAACACCGCTCGCGAAAATACCGAAACAACACCGAACACCGAATACCAAAACGAGAACTAAATAACCCGGTCGCCAGTGATAATAATGTTAATGTTAATAACTCCAGTGATTTGTGCAACAATGTTGTCCATGTGAAAGATGAGACACGTTAAATATTCGTGAAAGCTCCAGTATTTGGCAGTACTCAATCAACAGGTCAGTTTACGTTCTGTTACGGTGCTCTTGCAAGTTTGATGTTATTAAATGACCGTGTCATTAAGACGACATTGGTATCGAGTGCTATTTGATATTCTGAGACGAGAGGCAACTAATGTATTATTCATAGGAGCTTTCGCATCGGCAGTGTGTTGTTTCACGAACTGAAGACATTTTGGGCGTCCCGAATTGTTTGAGAGTACGACAACTAATGTTAGTAATTGGTGTTGTAATTGGAGCAGATATTGATTGAGCAACATCCTTAATTAAGATTCAACGGCTAGATAAAAAAAAGACAGTAGCAGAGATATCAACTAGATCTAGAAAAACATGTTTCTGCAATGAAACGTTACGATAAACTTTTGAGACGATGACCTGTTTTCTCACACTCAAAGCATCAAGTCGTAAAAGTGTTCATGGAAATTAGATGTCATATTAACAACGTATCTTATGCGTGAATATATAAAGTTGTAAATTAAGAAATTGGTTATTAACAATTTATGCTTTTCATGTTGGCTTCGCTCTTTCTGGACAGTACATTTTAAGCAATAAATGTTACAATTGTACCATCTCTATAACATGTGATATGCAAAAAAAGTTTAATAAAGTTTTGTAGTGTCTTAAAAGATCTGTTGCAGCAGCCTGCATGATTATAAAGAATAAACAAAGCGAACCAGCCGCACGATAACAACCATCCCACATTAGCAAAATATGATTTAGTTTTTAAAATTTTACTAGTGGTAACAAGAAAAGATTTGCTTTCTTGTCAAACATCTTAAAGTATATAGTACATCTAGTGATGTATCCTTGATTCCATTATTGCCTATTGGTGATCCGATATTGATAATAGACTTTTACTGTTGACTGTACCTAAAAAAAATATTTAAAAAATTAAAGAAACATTGTATGTAACGCTTATTAGAAGCGTCGCTAGCCGAACTTATAGATGCTCGGATTGAATGCACAAAATCGTGGTGCAATCCCCAGGTGTACGTCATATAAAAATAGGGGTCAGCGTCTAATTTTACTCTTTATACTCGTACAGTCGAGACCCTAGTTGATTCTATAGCAACAATTGAATACAGATGACCTGCTTTGTAGCTGTCATCCCGTAATTCCGTAAAATTTCGATGAAAATATGTTATTTTTTACTTTTTTTTTTTAAATTGCTAATTGCTGCACTGAAGCTGGCTTAAATATTTATAAAATACAGTGAAAAAATTAAGTGCCTACCCAACCCAGCCAAGAATCGAACCTGGGTCTTCCTGGGGCAATCCGGCTGTACTGACCATTATGCTACTGGAAAGGCTGCCGTAAGCACTGAATTTTTACACTGTTTTTTTTAATTTTGGAGTGCTTTTGACGGCACAGTGCCATCTATACAACGGTAATTGCATCCGATGGCTATGCAGATTCATCTATACCACAAATTTAATAACACAACGCTATAGTAAATTTTATTTTATTTTTTAAAGTGCTAATTGCTGCACTGAAGCTGAATTAAATATTTATAAAATACAGTGAAAAAAATATAATAATATATGTTATTTTTTGGCGACGAAATTTGTAACGAACATGTCGAACACTGGTGCAACTATGATACTGATGTAATCCTATGTGTGTAAACCTAACACAAACATAATAAAGCTTTCTAGGTAAAAATTTACAGATTTCGCAGTCCCCGCAAGAATCGGATCGCATTGAAAATGAATATAACACTTTACGGAAAAAAAAATTTTAAATAACACAATTCCAACATGAATGCACTTCTCGCCTGCATCCGCATCTTATAACACCATTACCATGACGATCGGTCAATAATCAAAGAAGCTACATCACTTTTTATATACAGAAATACCCGTTTTTCTACATTACTAAATCTAAAGGGACCACCAGGTCACAATTATTAACCGATTTTCAAAAATTTTTCGCCATTTTGTAGCTTAACTAATACCCTAGGACCTTTTTTTTATTTTTTCTTAAGGCTGTTTTTTTAATATTTACAATTTAGTATACAAACACCCCTCAAAAAACTCGTTTTATTTACATTTTTCAAAATTTCAAAAAAGGTTTCCAGCCGATTTTCAAAATTCAAACGCTCACACATGTCTTGATAAATTCCTCAACTCTTGGTACTATTTTCATTTCGATTCTCCCAAAATCCTCGGAGCTATGGCCAAAAATACGTCTCAGGCGATTTGCATCTGATAACCATTTTCAATGGTAAAAACAGGATTGTTGTTACCGTGTTCTTAGCGCATTAATGATAATCTAAAAAATTGATGTGTTTTGTGCTTGTAAGGTAAAAAATTACGCTTCAGAAGCGTCTATGTACATTTGGCGAATATTGAAGGTATCGCCACAAAATAATTTTGTGGTATCGTTAAGCTGTCGATGAAAACTGCCGAGCCCCCTTTCAGACCCGAACGCACTCAGCTTTTCAAGTAGATCCCTCAACAAGCCCCATATAATCATCGGATTAGACTACTTAGGCTCGCGGGTATGGGTCAAGCATTTACTCCCGTACAAAAAAAACTGATTCCAGAATGCTTGATCTGTTGAGGATCTTTATTTAATACTAACTAACCCGGCGGACATCGTACCGCATTTTTTTAAATATAGCCTATGTTACTCAGCGCTAATGTAGCATTCTAATGGTGAAATATTTTTTTTAATCGGTCCAGTAAATTAAAAATTAAATTCTTAAGTCGATTTTCTTTTTGAAATATTTTCAATTTAGTATACAACCACCCCCCAAACAAAACCCGAATCTTTTAACATTTTTCAAAATTCAAACGCTTACATGTGTCTCGATAAATTCCTCAACTCTTGGTATTATTTCCATCTCGATTCTCTCAAATTCTCGGAGCTATGGCCAAAAATACGTCTCGGGCGATTCGCATCTGATAACCATTTTCAATGGTAAAACAACTTGGTACATGCTGTAAGTACTGTAGTAACCGGGACTCCTTGCTCGGGCATGCTGACTGGCAGCCGCCGTGGCCTGAATTCAAACGATATAGAAAAAGAGATGGAAGCTAAAAGAAGAACATCGCGGAACTCGATTGACAGCCGCGACAACGATTGTTTGATTATTGTATTAATATTGAACTAAATATAATATCTAGTGCTTTAAAGCCTTTTCATTGAAGAAACCCCCCGGTACCTAAGTAACGACCCAGCCGGTTGTTACATTTGGTGGAGGCGCCGCGCCGAAACCTATTAGCTAAGGAAAGTTCGCAAAGTATCGGTTAGTTAGGCCTCCATTGGATTTGTGCGTCGAAGGATCGACGATCGTCTATTGAAGAAGAAGTTGTGTGTTGTGTGTATCGCACACACAAGAAAAGGCTGTCCTCGGAATACAGGCGACATATGATTTTTCTTATTTTGTGTTTTCTTAAAAGTTGCCAATATGTCGACCGAAGTGCTTAATTAAATTTTAATATATAACCATGCAGTACGTAAACTATTTCTCGGGAAAGGATGGCGGTGCCATCGCTGATTTTGCTCTCGAATTTAAATGTTTTGCTGCTATGAATGGATGGCACGAAAAAGACTTACCAGTCATACTCAATGCCTATTTAAGAGCTCCGGCTCTATATTTTTATAGGACGGTTTATAAACCTGAATTGTCATTAGACGATATTTTGTCTCTATTGGATAAAGAATTCCCATCGACAAGGAATGCAGCAGCTGAATTCTATACAGCTCAGCAAAAGAGTTCGGAAACTCTACTAGAGTTTTATTATCGTTTGATGGGACTCGCCATAGAAGCGAAAATAGAGAGTGAAAATGATTTTATTTCGAATTTTCTGTGTGGAGTGGTCCCGGAAGAAAGGGAATTTCTGACAATGCAGAATTTTGTGAGTAAGGCCTCCCTAAAAGCCACGTTGTTTCGTATGCATGACATACTTGGGGCAAATAATAGAGATTCTCCAATAATCAATGGTCAGGGTGACCGTAATTCGTATGATCGGAGATACGAAAGATTTTCACCACGTTATGAACGTGTCGAAAGATTTTCACCGCATTATGAATGTGTTAATAATGCTTCAATTTTCAATAGTTCAAAACAAAGAAGCATTTACAACCAACTTGAAGGACGACAGCGTAGTGACGTATCAAATTGGCGCGCATGCCAATTGAACAGCGTGGACACACATCCTGTGCCACAACAGCCCCGAGCGCAGTCACTAGCGTCGTGTGCAGAGCTACGCATCGAGCACCGAGCACCAGCGCCTGTATGCGCACAAGCCTGTGAAGAAGTTACGTTGCAAGGCTTACATTTAATAGAAATTCCTGATGTTGAAATTGTAAAAGATGTTATAGATGATGTTTGTAAGAGAGAGAATCAAACCTCTCCAATCCCAAGTCAAACTCTTAACCCCAATAATGTGTGTAATGATGATATTGTAGATGGTTTAATTGTAGAAAATGTCATAGTAGATCATCAAGGTTGTGATTCTTTAGAGGAAATATATAAGGAAAGGGATATTCCTACGGCGTGCATAGATGAGATGCTGTTTGAACCTGTAGAAGATACTGTTCTACAGGAATATAAAACAGGAAAATGTTATGATTCTTTATTAGTTGCGAATCTATCAGGTATCGAGGTGGCCAACTCAGCTGTGAATAGTTCGATTGCAATAAAGAATGGTATCCGAAATAATAGATGTAAGTTTTTTAATAGTTTATTATCTAGGTTTAAGGAATTGAAGTGGTCGCACTATGAACAGTACATTTGCTGTGGTAAGAAGACTGCTAGTCAGGTGTTTGACCCAGGTCAATTGGTAATGGATTTTGCCCCAGGTGGATAATTACTTGTAAATGTAGGTTTGTTAGATTTGATTTTATTGTCCATTTGCTTCTATTTATTTATTTGTTGTTCTATCGTTGTTATTTGTAATCATTTTTTCCTTCACATAGCTTAGTTATTGTAATTTATTGTTGTTATTGGTAATTTGTTGTCATTGTTATGATAAAATTGTTATTGACGTAGAGTTGTCATTGACGTAGAGTTGTCATTTGAGCAGATGTCAAATGTCATCTATGGAGGGGGATGATTCGGAATGAAAGAGTTTTTATTACTTTACTATTTATAATTTTATGAAAATATTATTAATACGTAAAGTTGTTTGACAATCATTGTCAAATTGTTTTTCGTGTGTGTGCAAATAATCTTGGTGAGTTACAGGAAGCAGAGACCTCGTCCGTAATAAAGTTACTTATCGCTAACGTAACCAATAGGAATGTGAATTTTGGTTCGATTACTGAAACTCGCCAACGGACTTATATAATCCGGGTGAGGTGTTCAAGTTGAACACACTCGGGAAACGAATTAATGTTTATAATACTTTGCGTTATGTTAAGCTTAAGATTACTTAAACTACTAAGGGTATAGATATAGGCGTCTCAGAATTGTAATGTTGCGTTAAACCAATACATAATCCTGTTGACAACCTAGAATTAGGTAAGTAGCATTTAAGAGGGTTTTTAAGGGGAGATAATTGTTTAAAACTTGTGTAATGTCAATGTGTAAAAATATGTATTTGGATTCAATGGGGCTTTGGGCCGGAGGTTTTCCCCATTGAAAGCCCACACCATGAATCTCTTTTAAGTGCCTTCTCTAGGTATCTTTGTTTCAATGATGTGGTGTTGGTTAACAGCCATGCGCTGTATCCTTATTTTTCCTCTGGTGAAGGCAGGCATACTCTCAGCTGTTTTATTTTTTGTTACAGGTCACGTCGACTGCCGAAGGGGCGTAGCTCGTGTAGTAACCGGGACTCCTTGCTCGGGCATGCTGACTGGCAGCCGCCGTGGCCTGAATTCAAACGATATAGAAAAAGAGATGGAAGCTAAAAGAAGAACATCGCGGAACTCGATTGACAGCCGCGACAACGATTGTTTGATTATTGTATTAATATTGAACTAAATATAATATCTAGTGCTTTAAAGCCTTTTCATTGAAGAAACCCCCCGGTACCTAAGTAACGACCCAGCCGGTTGTTACAGTACCTAGTTGTTGTAAAAAAAATAAAAATTAATGATTTTACGTAACTTCACGATTTTTGGTTATGGTTATAGCTATACATATTTTATTTAATCACCCATCCGATGACTCGGCACTTGAAAGTTGCTTAACTTAAAGGATCGTACATAAAGGAACTCAAACGTGTAAGCCACTTCATCAAGTTCCCCTCTTTATAAAACGTATACTTACGCTCTTTCATGATACCAATGTATAAAATAAATAAATAAAATATTTTCCATTATCATAATTAAAATATACCTTTTTTATAATCTACTAGCTGACCCGGCGGACTTCATACCGCATTTGTTTCTTTGTTTTTTCTTTTTTTTTATATAGCCTATGTTACTCAGCGCCAATGTAACATTCTAATTTTTTAAAACGGTCCAGTAGTTTTTCAGTTTATTCGTTGCAAACATACATACATACAAAAATACAAAGGTTTCCTCTTTAATAATATTAGTATATTAGTATAGATATACATACATACCTATAATAACTTGTCCTGACTGACTGATTCATCATCGCCGAGCCGAAACCGCTGGAGCTAATTAGATGAAATTTGAACGGTAGGTTAATTGAGTGACGTAACCAGCCACTAAGAAAGGAATTTACGGTACTCATACCATAAGGGGGTCAAATAGGGGGTGAAACTTTGTATGAAAGTCCGTTAGTTTTGAAGTAAAATACATGATAATTGTTATTTGGCTTTTTGAAAAGATATAAAGAATGACGTGACTCAACAATTTTGTTTATTTTCCTTTAAGGGAGTAAAAAGAGAAGATGGTTTTTTGGGGAAGTGGTTATTTTTAAAGTGTTATCTATAAAAATGAAAAAATAAAAAATTACGTGTTATTGCATTTTTCGAACAATTGTATGGAAATCTGTCATTCCTTAAATTTCGGTATTTGGCCTGGTTAAAAATTATGAAGTGTTTCAGTATTTTTGGAAAATGATCGCTTAAGTTGTACAGGAGGTTTCAAAACGGAACAAAATTACTTATACAGAGTGATCTTTACATTGTTTTGTGTTAGACACTTTTGACTAGTGATGTACCGTGCCCGGGCACATTGCCAAGGACTGGAAAAATTTCCGGCAGCGTTCCCGGCAATGTTCCCAAAGTGGGAATTTACTGGGAGTTTTGGTTAATTATTCAGAAATTTTTAAATATTTGTTTTGAATTAACTTTAATTTATTATTGCCTATATAATTAAAATATAAACTAACAATAAAGTATCATAATAACGAAAATTCCCAGTACATTGGCAATGTTCCCGGCAATGTTCCCGGCAATGTTCCCAGTAATGTTTCCAGTTTATTGCTGGTTGTCTTGGGTTAATGTAAGAAGCTATTTATTTACCATGCCGGAAAATTTTAAATAAATTTTAATACTTCTAACCTAAATTGACTTACGTAATAAATACTCACTAAGCTTTAAGCAAAGTCCAGCTATTATTAAAAACAGTTTTAAACTATGTAGATAGCTTTATTTTTCTTAATAGTCAACCAAAAAATTACAATCTTCAACGGTTTATAAATAATGCAACCTTAGAAAACTATGTAATTTACCATCTAAAAAAATAGCATTCATAACACAGTATGCGGCAAATTAGCTTTTAGGATAATAAACTAAATGTTAAAACAAAACGCAAGATTTTTAAAAATTGTATAGTTACCTATTTAAAACAATAATCTTTCAATTCCACTAAGATCGCCTTATAATAAAATCAGATCAATTCTTTGGCAGTATACTATCAATACAAATCTATCGAAATTCTCAGCATCTTCCTCGAATATTTCAGTCACTGACCTAAAGCCCACTGGTTCCAAATTAAAATCTTCATATGAATCACTTCTTGAATTGACTTCTATGTCAGTGCTCTCTGTTAAACTCGCGTCAGACGTCATGTCACTCGAGTTAGCTCTCTCTGTAGAACATGTAGAAACATTCTCGTTCATAAGTTTCCAATTGTGAGCTATATAACAAATTTTTCCAGCTCTTTCTGTTGTAAGTTTTATCGAGTGTGGATATAAGAGAATGTATAATTGATCTTTTCACAGATGCAGAAGTAGAGGGTACATCCCCGCTACACACGACTTTAAAGTTTATACTGACATCCCCCACCAACCAAGGGACCATCTGCGTCAGGTCATAACTCCAGATCAGGACGCGCCGAAGCGTATTCATCATCCCGACTAGTGTCTCTTGCGAGTTGCCCCGTGGACACGTATAGTCCACTACCTAATATCCAGATAGGTTACCGGAACTGTAAGCTTGCTCACTTCTCGTTGCACTAAGAGTACAACTCGCAGCTTTCCACTGCTCGGGTCGTCAACTCTAAAGTCGACTACCAATTGTCCTCTTTGGTGGCGGGGTTGTAAGCCACTTCTCAGTACCCATCCAGGTACCTCGCCAGTTCCACAATCCTACGCGGCTGGTTTAACCGGTGGCATTGCATTTAGCGGACGCCTCTACTAGTTATCCAGACTAGTGCCGGAGATGTTAGAAGCCTACTCAATGAAAACCACCGAGCCGAACAACTACTATGGACAAACTCGCGTGCCCCGCAGAACCTTTTGCTTCGGGCTCACCGAGACCTCTACTCGGACCCACTCGCTGAGCACGAGATGGAAGCCTGGCCAGACCTCAACCAGACAACGTACATACCCATCTCGTGGTACGAGGTGGCCCGATATATTTAAAGTGCTAGCACTTTTCCCGCAACTATGTACGTCTACGTTATATTCATTGTATATCCGTACAAAATTCCATACTTTGATTTCCAAATAAAGAAAATGATGTATATTTTATTGAACCTTTTTTATCGAAATTATAAGTTGAGTGATTTTTTGGAATTAAACCAGCGTTTTCAGAGATCTTTAAACAAGCAAAGTCACAAAATTTACTTTTTTTAAGCTGCATATCTGAATCAAAATAATGTAAAATAAATGCAAACAAGTATGTAGATTCGTATTAATTTATATATATTTTTTATATTAACGGGTAAGCACAGTGCCTTGATCCTCAACTAGTGAGGCACTGGCTATGTTATCTCTAGCTGCCGGAACACAACAATGGTACAAACATTGATGTTATGGCGAAATATTTAGATAAGATGGTGGTAGCTAGCCAGGCGGACAAACAAGCCCTACCACCAACCAAACCGAGTACACAAAACTGTATACTTCCATCTAAAAATTAAAAATAAATACCAAGTATCAATCTGGCCTTATCCGGATGTTACTACCAAAAGTCATTACAGCTACTGCCAGTAGTCTGTTTAATTTTTAAGGATTTCTAACATTAATACAGTTTAAAAAGCATCACGGACTAACCGAATACCAAGCAAACTCTAGCCAGATCTGTATGTTACTCCCAAAAGTTTTTACAAGCTACTGCCTCGTCTATTTAATTTTTAAGAATTTCTTGCATTTATACAGTTGAAAAAGTATCACGGACTAAAAGTGCAAAGTAAGTGTAACACTCGGATGTGGCCCCGTGACGTAGACACCATTAAACAGAATGGATATTCAAACCGTAATGGGGCTGGGTCGTCAAGTAATTGGTACTAAAACAGGGGGATCCGTTTCATTGCTGTGCTATCGTCCTTTCGAGCTTTAGACGTAAAAGTATTAACTCTGTCTGTCATCATTTTCTTAAAAGTATGTATGATACATCATAGCATTTTGTGCTTTACCAATATCTATTGACATCATTGATCTGTTGTTTCTGTAATTTATGTGGTTGTTATCAAGTCAAAATTTCTTAATAATATCCAATACAACACGGACACATGAACAATCAATAAATTATAATAAGAAAATAATATGCTTCGAATAGTACAGCACAATATATTTTTTGATGCTATTGCAACTATATAAGGTTGAAATTATGGTGGCATCTATATTGCCACCACCAATGAAAGTGACCTTTTTAGAATTGCCGATTTTCCATTATTTGTGTAAAAATAGAAAGAGTAGAATAGAAATTCTTTATTTGGAAAAGTAAAATGAAAAGCCGGTAGACATTGATTACTCCTTTTAGGCTTTTTTATAAAATAAAATCAACAACACCATAACAAACACGTCACGTGCGGTGGCCATATTTTTGAAATAATTGTCTATAATATTTTTTTTATGTTCGTCTTTGATTTACTGGTGTTGAAAAACGTTGGACGCTTTGATTGCATGTTATCACTCCTTGCTGTTAAATTTCAATTTTACTTTCGTGAAATACTCCAAAGTCAAAGAAAGTGCTTTTAAATCGTCCAAACATTTTTACCTACTACCCCATTCAGGACGTCTATTTTTTAGCTGTAGAGAAGAATGGGCACCTAAGAGTTATAATCTAGATTATTGTTAAGTACCAAAATATTGTTATATAACATGATTGTAACTTGTTTTGTGTGCCTTTAATAAATAAATAAATAAATAAATAAGTAAATTTAATTTTTACTTTCGTAAAAATACCTGTTTTCACCTGAAAAAAGTTACTTTGCCACAAGCATATTTTGTTTCTTTCATTTCAACTTTGTCATTTGTTTCTAATGCCAACCGAACTAAATATGATCTCGCTGGCAACCTTTTTGGCAAACAATGTCTAACTTAATCATTCTGACTATTTGGCATCGTCGGCTTATTTATGATGTTGCAATTTTTTTATTCGTGTCGTGCTAGTTGCGAATTTTCTTTGTTACTAAAAACCTTTATTATTATTCATTCTAGCCCATACTGTTCTTCTTCTACTGTACGGATAATATGTTTTTTGTATTACTATTACTAGATGTGAGGACGTGTAATTGACTTTTTGTTGCTATTTTTAAGTTTTTACTTTGTTAATAAGCTGTTGGTTTTCCAAATGACTAAAAAATAAATAAATAAATAACTTATAATAGATTTTTTTTTTATCTTTTATTAGCCTCTGTATCATCATTGGCACGCAA
Organism: Eudonia mercurella; assembly: GCA_963082485.1. Lineage (NCBI taxonomy): Eukaryota > Metazoa > Arthropoda > Insecta > Lepidoptera > Crambidae > Eudonia > Eudonia mercurella. The sequence continues at coordinate 12,719,152 of OY720029.1, read as the reverse complement.
AAGATTGCAAATGCAATTTACAACAACAGAAAGCTAACGCTTATAGCTAGAGTACTTTTTTATTAACAACTTTATATGCTAATATTAATCGCATCAATTAATAATTTTCGATTTATTTTTCTTTGTACAGCCAGAACAACATTCACTCTCTCTGTTTATTTTACTTATACAACAAGAAGTGAATTACAAAAGGTACATTTGAATTCAGAACGACGCATACTTTATTGTTGTTTCTTTTCGATTTTTGTGTGAACTATACGGAGCTGTAAAACTAGAAACGTAAATTAATTAATATACGTAATTAATTTACACTATAGTATTTACCTATTCATCAATCTAAAATAAATTCTAAAATTATCTAAATAACTGATAGAAATCCGACGACAACCGAAACACGGAGTTCGACGAGAGACATTAGGAAATATGTAGATGTACTGTAAACTCGTGGTAAGACCAAAGAATATTCGTCGCTTACACATGGAACAGTTAATATGTCAGTTCAGTAAACAAGGTGACTAATGTAGCATCGCCATATCACACATTTCAGTAACTGCCTACGTGAATTTGGCTGTCGGCCATAACGACTTTAAGAATAGCGAATGTGTAGTACTATTAACGAAAAGGATTAACGCGTTGGTAATGTGGATGTTAGCAGATGTATTGATGCAAATTCAAAGAGTTGCTCTACCCAAACAACATTGCCTATTATAAACAATTTTTTTAATAATGTTTATAGAAAATTTGGTTTCATTCGTCCCAACTGATTATACATACGTAGGTACATAATAATATACATCATCATCATCATCATCAGCTCATTTATGTCCCCACTGCTGGGGCACGAGCCTTCCCTATGGATGGATAGGGAGAACGGGCCATAAACCACCCCGCGGGCCCAGTGCTGATTGGTGGTTGTTAACGACTGCTAATGCAGCCGGGACCAACGGCTTAACGTGCCTTCCGAAGCACGGAGGAGCTCGAGATGATACATTTTTGGTCACCCATCCGATGGCCGGCCTTTGCGAAAGTTGCTTAACCCCAACACTCGCAGACCAGGCGCGTTAACCACTGCGCCATCGAGCTCCTTATATATTCCTCATATATTATACATATTGTTTTATAAAGTTGACGCGAACACTTTAACTAGTCGCGTTTCATATTTTGTCACGATTGATATTTGTCGCGTAACATATATTTTTTCATTCGGTTTTACAACAGCATTAATACTAAATACTTTACAAATGTAACTAATCATGACAGACAATAATATCCACATAATTTTTAATATCCACGTTTTTTGACCTGTGTTTCTTGGGGAAAGTTCTTCGGTTTCATGGTCTGATCAGCTCAACTGCGGGTCTAAGATGGTTAAAAAAGCACCTGTATAATACAGTGTTTAACATTAAATAAGCAATCGATAGCTTTGCAGGATACTGATATAAGCAAGCAATGTCTATGTAACCTAATTGAATTAAGTTAAAACTTATTAAATAGAGTCACTTTAAGTTTTGATTTGTTGTTTACGTCATTTCTTTTGTTAGTAACAAACTGAAGCTCATTTGCTGACTGTATTAGTCATCTGATATTAAGTAAAAGTGCTAAAGCCCGACGCAATGGCGTCAAGTCTCCCCTTCTAGATTCTGATATCGTCTCTGCAAACAAAGCAATCAAGTATGTCAACAGCTTTCGAGATTCTATGAAATGTAGGCCGTTTTATTCCGTACAGAAAGTATAGTAAATACAACCTTCCGTCAGTCATAATGTCCACTTGGTCCTCATCTCATTTTGATGTTCATCATCAGCTCATATACGTCCCCACTGCTGGAGCACAAGCCTTTCCTGTGGATGGATAGGGAGAATTATATTATATAAATCACCAAGCGGGCCCAGTGCGGGTTGGCAGTTGTTGACGACTGCGTACGTGCCTTTCGTAGCACGCAGGAGCTCGTGATGATACATTATTGGTCACCCATCCAATGCCTACAATGACGATGGTAGCGCATCTTGGCTGAACTGGCTATCTTATCTTTAACTGTCAGAATACAGTAATGTTACCAAAACCACAGATAAGATAATAGTTACTTCCAAAACATTGATGCTATGGCGACATATTTGATGATGAAAGTAAATGGAGTCCAATCAAATTATTAAATTGAATTTAATTATTAGCCAGAGCCAGACGATCGGACCTAAAACAAGCAATCGAGAACAAAAATATAAAGCCGGGAGTCGGTTTAAAAACAGGGAAGCAGAGCGTTATAAAAAAAAGATTTTGGTAATCATTAGTTGTGTTTTGAGACTGAGATGGCAATGAAGTAGCGTCTTCTGGCGACTTATGAGAAGAGTTAAAATTTTGCCATACAAATTTTCGTTTTCGTAAATATAATCGAGTGAATACGGATAGTAAACAAAAGTCACACTAGGCACTCTGTACCATAGTAGTTGGAAGATAAGGATGTATCGTGCGTATTCGTACGTGTTCGTACGAGTCGTTTTCGCACGAACACGCATCCATACTGCGGCTGACCTAAAGATTGTATCCCCCTAAGGTTAATATGACGTGTTAGCTAGATATGCAAAAATGAATGAAGTATAAAATATAATGTAAAAAGGTTTCTGTTTAAAATAATCACAGCAATTTTTTTTATAAATAAAGAAAACGGATTTTAATTAAATACGAGAGTAAGGGAACGGTTTCCCGGAATTAGTGTTAGCCAAGAATTTTATCGAAGTGGAAAGTTTTTGTAGGTGTGATGCTTTGTTCTTGTTGCCAAAACAGAGAGTGCTAATGACATTTGAAAGAGTAATGTCCTTTGCAGAAATTACCCAGGAATTCCTAAATTATAACATTTCTCTTTGCATTAATGTTTCGTTAGCTGTTGGTTTCGTTTACTTTTTCGTTCGTTTTGGACGTCAGTTACTGCTTCGTTCATGTCTTTGTTTTCGTTTCTAGTCTAGTTTCGAGTCCAATTATATACACCAACTAGCTGACCCGGCGGACTTTGTACCGCTTTGAGACAGTTTCTATGACAACAAAACAAACAAATCAACACAAACAAACAAACAAACTCACTTTTTAATAATAAAACTTTGATTATACTCTTGGGAATATATACGAAATTTCATGATGATCGGTTGAATAGTACCTATATTCGTGTAAGCGCAACAAATAACAAACAAACAAACTCACTTTAGGTTACTATTAGTTAGGATAGTTAGGGTATAAATTCTGATTTAGACACACATAAAGGCCATCCCAATCATATCCAAACTACTCGGAGAATCTAGTAGAGTGCGGGAGCACGCTTGCGTGATGCCATTCCTCTAGAAAACTTCTGACGTTGTTGTTTTGATCGTGATCAAGCAGTGTGGCTTGAGGAACACTTTAATCGCCCGCAAAAAAGTCCGGTGACGCTGTGAAGGCCGTTTACAAATAACAGCAAACTCTCTCCTTAAAATTTTTGAGCTTATCAGCGAAATCAATCTTTTTTTATATATTCATTCAACCTTTTTTTAATAAAATCGAATTGAGTTTTCAAACATGTGTCAAAATAAAATGTTATTTAAATCAAAAGCACTAAAGAGTATTGATATCAACTTTCAATACATAAAACGGATTCAAAATTCAAATAATATAATTAAAACTACATGGCAAATTGTGAAAGAATGTACAAATAAAATTAAACATAAAAGAAAGAGCAATATTAAGTTACGAAAACATAATACTGTTGTAGAGGATCCGTCTCTTATTGCCAACTTATTCAATACATACTTCTCCTCGGTAGGGAAAGGCAATGACGCGCATGGCTCACCGCTGCAGCCCATACCGGCCGGCCGGCCCGTCCTTTATCCTTCTTCTAATTCGATGTTCTTATCGCCAGTCGACGCTACAGAAGTCTGTGCCATTATCAAGCAGTTAAAAAATAAAAGGAGTTTTGGTCACGATGAGCTGCCACCTGTACTTGTAAAACAATGTGCAGGCGAACTAGCTTCACCACTAGTAGTTTTAATTAATCAATCGTTTCAAAATGGCTTATTTCCGGATCTGCTAAAAATATCAATAGTAAAGCCATTATATAAAAAAGACGATAAATATGACTTAACTAATTATCGACCCATAGCGCTGCTATCAACCTTTTCCAAAATATATGAAACTGCGATGTCTCACCGTCTGTGAAAAATTTTGTGAAAAATATAATTATATATATAATTATGTAACGCTAATAAGTGGTTTGCTTCATATTTAAACAACCGATGTCAGTATGTAGAGATAGAACATCACGACATTAAGTCAGGTTACACAACAACTATACGGTCTCGGAAAGCAAAAGTGGAAATGTCAATCCCACAGGGAAGTGTGCTTGGATGCGTTTTATTTCTAATTTATATAAACGACCTGCCTAACTAAATCAATGTACCTTGTTCTTTGTTTGCAGATGACATATCTATAGTGATTCCCTTTGAAAGTAACCAAAATAATGATTTAAATAATACATTACATGAAACATTGTCAAAAGTTAATGTCTGGTTAACAGAGCATAACTTACAAATTAACTTTAAAAAAACAAAATTAATGGAATTCAGACCTCATCAAAGAAGCCCAATAGATATTAATTTTAAATTCAAAAATACCAAATTAGAACAAGTGGATAACTACCCTCTTTTAGGAATAAGCATAGATTCAAACACAAATTGGAAGGAACATATAAATAAGGTTGCAATAAAATTATCTAGATTTTCTTATGCACTAAAAGAACTTAAAAAACTAACTAACTTAAAATCAGCAAAAAGTGCTTACTATGCCTATGCACATTCATGGCTAACGTATGGCATATTATTGTGGGGACATGGTACAGAAGTAATCAAACTATTCCGACTACAAAAAAGATGCATAAGAGTATTAGGAAATTTATCAGTTATAGATAGCTGCAAACCATACTTCGATATATTTGATATATTAACACTACCATCCCTGTACATCTTTGCCACTTGTGAATTTGTTAGGAAGCACCCTAATTTCTTTCCGTATCACCAACGTCCACAAAATCTGAGACCACAAAATAAATTAGCCCAACCTACCTGTACTTGTGAAATGTTTCGAAAAGGCCCCTTGTCAATGTGTGTGAAAATTTATAATAAGTTACCAAGTGAAATCCAAGGCATAACAGATTTAACTAAATTTAAAATAACATTAAAAAAGTATCTGAAAAATAGATGTTTTTATTCGCTGCAAGAGTTTTTGAATGAATAATTTATAAAATAATTGATAATATTTATTATGTACCTATTTATATTATAATAATTATTCCTGTTGAGTGTTATTGATTGATTTTGATTGGATTGTTTTTTGATTGAATGTAGATTTTATGAATTTGTTATAATAATGATATATAAATTTAATTTAATGATAAGTACCGTAATTTTAATACTATTTGTACTTGCTGTGCCCTTGCAGGGTCATGTTTGTTTATTTTTTATCATTTTCAACACCTGTATATGTACAACATGAATGCAATAAAGAACTTTGAACTTTGAACTTTGAACTTTAGAGGTAGAATTTCGGAAAATCCTTTCTTATCGGATGCCTACGTCATACAAAGAACACACCCTCCAAGTTTCAGGTCTCTACGATCAGCGGTTTAGGCTGTACGTTGATCCGTCAGTCATTCAGGATAAAGCATTTTATATTTATAGATTATATACTTTTTACACTAACACTAATCCTCTTGCTCAAAAAGGCCGTCATTGTGGCGTACCAGAGCGAAGAAAAAATAGCATTTCTTCCTCTAGGGCAAAAGTTTTAATTTTTTAATTTTTGTCTGTCCAATGACAATGAGCTTACAAAAAACGAAAAAGTCTTTAGTCATAAGTAGAATAATCATGATTACAGACTTGACTTATTAATAAAAAAAGAACAACATTATATTTTTGAAAATGGAACTAAAATCGGCGATCTCTTTGGTAGAATGCATGCAATGCGTTGCGGCTACAGAAGAAATAAAAAGGATATTAGCGCGAAATTTTTAGATTTTTTTCTCTAATTGCAAATTGAATTGGCAATGACCGTAATTAATTTTACAATAGTGAAAATATCATCATCTAGTGAGAATGGAGACCCTAATTTGCAAATAGAAGAGAAAGGAAAAGAAATTATTTTCAATCTGTTGCCGTCAATGTCACAAACCATTTATTTAAATACTTACGAAAAGTTTATGAAGTGGAGGACAGAAAAACGAGTGGATTCGCTTACGGAAGGAGTTTTTCTTACGTATTTTGATGAACTTTCCAAAAAATATCAACTTATACAGATAAGACATAGTGTAAATATAAAGAAATATGTTTTGACGGCTTTTCTCAAGAACATCTCGTTAAATATCCAGAATTGTACAAATTGTACATTTAATTTTTAATAAAACAAAGTATTTCATATTGTATTGGCTTATTTTATTTTCTCGTAATCGTATTGAAAAGTAGAGTGTAACACACGGCGCTAAAACCCATTAAAACTCGGTTTCTATTTACTCCTTCGCTAAAGCTCGGGAGTAAAACTACCTCGTATATAATGAGTAATTTTAGCTCCTTGTATAACAATCTACTATTGTAGTTATTGTATTGTTAAAGTAACTTCTCTCAATTTATATTCCATGGCAATCAATAATATCTAGAACAGAGCGACAGGGTTCTATACTGTAATTAAGTAATTAAAATTTATTGTTTCTTTTTAACAAAAATTACATATATTAAAATGTAATATTTGAAACACAAAGCAATTGGAAATAGCTCAGTAGGTATGTGCTGGCTTGGAATAAGTTCCTAGGCAGCGCTGGTTTTCAGCCACTCCGACTTCTTTACAGGTCTTCAATGAGAGTTAGGCAACGAAGGTTTCTTAATTCAAAATCTATGTAACATTAAGCAAAAACATAACAAAAATAAAATATTTATTAATTTACAAAATACATATAGGAATATATCTATTTAAACTATCATGGTCACTTGCAATAGAGTAATTATTAGCGGGAATCTTACCATGTTTATTATTTGTGAGTATCAGATATTTCGGCACAGTTGCATGCGCCATGATCACGGAGTAACTGAAGTTAATGCGGGTGACTTTTTATGAGCAAACAAAACGATCTACCCTCTTCCTTTCGTCGTTTTTTCGTAGTCGTTTTTTGCGCTCGATGCCTGTACCACCAGTTTATAAGTCACTATTATTCACTCGAAATGCAACTGTGCCGAAATATCGGATACTCATAAATAATAAACATGGTAAACATGGTATCCCGTTAATAATTACTGGATATAGGAATTATAACAAATAGAACAATGAACTAGACTTGACTGTTGAGATGTTATTGGAGTCGGCAGTACATGTGCATGCTAAATCTGATATTAGATTGTCGAAGATTACAAAAACACAAATGTTGAAAAAATTTCCACGAGCAGGATTTTTTCAACATTTGTGTTTTTGTAATTTGTTCGCAACAAAATTTGCGTTAAAAATTATTTGAACGTTTTTACGAAGATTTTTATAGTACCTAACAGTTTATTTCCGTCATTCTTTAGCAATCGTTTATTGGATGATTTGAGAATATTGTATTCCTGAACTATTCCTTGGTTTTATTGAAAAGCCCAAAGGAAATTATATGCGATTACTGTTTTATTATGAGTTATTAAAACGAACGACGGCGACCTATTAGCATGAACTCGTAAACTGTGACGTCATCCGAATACAAGGCGCCTAGAACTTAAGCAATTCGCTCACTGGGGTTTTATTGTTGAAACCACGTTTTCTTTATTGCAGTTGTAATAAACTATTTGTAATAGAAAATGGTAAAATAAAATCAAGAACAAGGAAAGTGGAATAAGGAAAAAACTTTAATGAAGAGTCCATGTGTTTCCCTACAACCTGGGTCTGGGTATCTTCAAGGCAAAAGTGAATAAAGATTAACTGTGTATGTGATTCTCGTAACAATCCGTAACGCTATGGTAGCGAGAGCGACTCAGTCGTTGAAACCATTTTTGTATTCACATCCGTCAATCGAGCCGATTTTAAACTCTATCGAACGAAGTTCCAACCCACCGTATTCAGATCTACCGTAAACTATTAGTTGGATCTTCGTTCAAACGACTTTAAAATCGGTGTTAGTATGAAAATGGTTTCGACGACTAAGTCGTACGGTTTTTGTTACGAGAATCGGGGGCTGCTCACTGTAAGTCAAGTTTGTGGACAAACGCAAAGCTGACCAGTATCTTTAAAAAAACTAACACAATCGTTTAGTTAACAAAACATTTTTATTAACATTACATTCTGCGTTTAGTTACACTATAATGTTTCGGGATGCAGGTTTTCTTGTATTTTAAAGGTGCTTTTTAAAAAAGGGTTCATTTATGAATGAATGAATGAATAAATTTATTTCAACCAACTTATTTATGTGCAAAATTCTCAAAATAATAATTTATATAAAATAAGATAACATTTATTTAAGGTCCATGATTCTTTATTAATTAATTGTACACAAATATTAATCTTAAAGAAAATGTATACTTTTAAACATATATACATAAATTCTTAACTCTGAATTCTGAACAATTACAATTATATCTAGTCCCAAACTAAGTACAGCTTATGATAATGGTTTTATATAGGTAATTTTAAGCAAATGTCACGAAAAATTTACAATTTGAAAAAAGACAAAGTGTTGAAAAAATTCATAGTAAAAGTACATGGTGTTGATTAATTTCGGCGAGTTGGATAGAGCCACGATAGCATAGTCGGTAGTGCACCTACCCGGCATGTTATGGGGTGTGGGTTCGAATCCCGCTTGTGGATGCTTTCACACTTTGTCTTTTTTCAAGTAATTAGAGCCTGTTTTGGAAACAGGTATTGTTATAATAATATGATATGACAGATATGTTTGTATTACTTTTCAAACAAGGAATGAGTGAGGTATGGTACTTGGCATACCGCACAGCAAGCTCGAAGCCTTGGATAAGAGATGACAATCATTTGATCCTTATCTCTTGCAGATCACTTAGAACGTACGAGTAAAACGTACTACAGAACTTAGCTTTGCGGATCAATCAACACTCATAAAGAAAGTATTACAGATTGGCAATCCTTTTAAAGTAGAATTAAAAGTCCAGCTTTATAGAAATAAATGAACAATGACGTTTGAAACGTTTTCAAATGGTTCTTTCTTAGCTAATGTTAATGTTGAGAACTTGAGATCATTAAAACTACTTGAAAACATTGGAAGTAAACAGTCACAAAACGTGCATTATTTTTTTTACAGAAAATTGAAATTTATCACAATCGAACTACATATCTTATCTTATCTAAGTGGGGCCTGCTGAGATTTCCCTCTTGCACTTCGACCCATCGGGATATTTTGTGGAACGCCGTCCTTTCACTCTTCTTCGTCTGTCTACATAGAATAAGAATGTTGCATCTAGGTAGATGTATCTGCGACATCGTTCCTTTCCACGAATTTTAGAAAACAAAGTTTTCAGTAAAGTTTTTATTTCGCTTTAAGTTCAGCTTTCGACGCGATTTTTAAACGTAGACACTCTGAAAGTTGATAGGACACTTCTTACGAGTTACGTAACGGACGACAAACTTTTAATTTATTTCAGAGACAAAGTTTCTTTGTCTTCGACGTGTTATCCGCAGTTTTAGCTATTGCCGGCCGTGACATTGAGATATACATTGCTAAAAATAAAGAATGTTCCGACAGTGTTGTCGGCAAAATTATTCGGATAATAAATAACTTTGCTCAGAAGCATACCGCACTTCGTATTTTTAATTTATAACGTTTTTGAAAGGCAAGCGCCTTGTTAGTGAAGTGATAAATCGCTGATGTTTTTATTAATTTGGTTTCTATTATTTTGTAAACATTAGATCGTTTTTTGTCTTTTTTATGAAAATTTATTGTTTATGGTCGACACTTGTACAGTTACTATTTTTAACATGAAAATAAACGCTTAGAATCAACTCACGTTCATTTTACATTTTATTATTTAAACGGAACTCTTGTACGTAACACATTCGTCTATAATCATTTAACAATGTTTTTGGATAATTTTTAACCTGCCTGGTTCTAAACAATGAACACTAAACAATTTAAAAAATAAACGCAAGTAGATTAAAGCGTTTTATCATCATCTGAGTACAAACGTCTAATTCCTGGGCTCCAAACTCTCCAACAGCGGCATATAGATGATAAGGCCATAATTCATTAGCAGTATTGCTTAAGCAGAATGCAGCATTTATTACTCGGTGTTTGGGTTGGAGCTAAACTGTTTAAATGTCTACATATTAGTGAAGTTGAAAGAATTAAAAATTGTTTTATATAACTGTTTCCCGACAACAATACATTTGTCTAGTTAATAATAAACGTGGACTAACTAAAGATTGGCCTGGTTTTAATTTGATGTTGGCTTTAGAAAAAAAAATGTGACAGCATCAGTTTTACGCTAGGTGATTTTAGTCCTCATTTATTAATAACTAGCTGTGCCCCGTGAACAATACGTGATTTTTGCGTAACTTTCACCGTTTACGCAGCGCCCGCAAGAAAAGCTCTCAAAATTTTTTTTTTCCGTTTTTGCAATTTTCATTGCTGCTCCACTCCTATTAGTCATAGCGTGATGTAATATAACCTATAGTCTTCCTCAATAAATGAACTATTCAACACAAAAATAAATTTTTAATTCGAACCATTCGTTCCTGAGATTAGCGCGTTCAACCAAACAAACAAACAAACTCTTCAGCTTTATAATATTAGTATAGATAGGGATCAGGTCTATTCTATTATTTTAGGTATAAACTTACTGATTGTGCATTAACGAGATGTGTGAGGTGCGTGAGGTGTAAGGAGCTCGATGGCGTAGTAATTAACGGGCTCGGTATGCGATTGTTGAGGTTAAGCAACTTTCGCAAAAGCCGGTCTTCGGATGGGTAAACAAAAGTTTATTATCTCCAGCTCCTTCATGCTTCGGATGGCACGTAAGCCGTTGGTCCCAGCTGCATAAGCAGTCGTTAACAACTACCAGGCTGCTGGAGCCGCGTGGTGGTTTATGGCCCGTTCTCCCTATCCATCCATAGGGAAGGCTCGTGCCCCAGCACTAGCGACATAAAATGAGTCGGTGATGATAACTGTGTACAATATCAATTTTGCAAACATTTTTATAGTGTATAATGTATATAGTGAGTGCCTGTAGTTTGTGTACAATAACAAATCCTGGTTTACACTGTAATCTGACACCATTTTTCCAATTCCAGGTTAAAGATGGAGACTGACAAGATGTCAACGGCGTCGTCGGTGACGGAGCGACGGCCGCTGATGCAAGCCCTGGTGTTGGAGAGGCGCATCCTGTTCGCGTGCACGGTGCTCGTGGGGCTATGCTCCTTTGTGTGGATCACCGCAGTCTGCACGGAAAAATGGGTCCACATAGAAGGAGGCAACGGTAAGAGTATGGGCATCCCTTTCTTTTATCAACCTTTTGCTATCCACCGCTGCAGTAGACTAATCTGATTGGTATTAGTTCAGCTCGTTACACCATATTCGCCTCGGTTTGCCGATTTGATGCAAGCCTATAGTGCTGGAGTGAAGACGCGCATCATGTAGGTACACGTGTACGGTGCTCGTGGGACTATGATCCTGTTTGTGAATCACCGCAGTCTGTACGGAAAAATGGTCTCTGGTAATGATACCGTTACCTTTGGAGGGAGCGGTATGATTTCCAAGTTCCACCACAAGCGAAGAGTTCTCCCCCTTTCATTTTTTCGACTTATATTTGTCTGCCACTGCAGTAGAATAATCTGAATAGTATGCATCCATCTCGTCAAGCTATCTTCGTTTCGGTCTGATGCACGAGTATTGAATAAGCTTCTTTACAATGAAACGACGGCCGATGTTCCAAAATTTTTTCTCATTAGGATTACTGCAGTGCGTACAACAAATTTGGTTCACAAAGGTGGAAAGTAAAAGTCACTGCTCTATCTGCTCTCCCATAACACCTAAATTGTTACTCGTACTTGCATTAGAAATCATTGGAACATAATTCATAATCAACGTGCGTTTGCCTTTCCGTAATATAATAAGATTCAGGTCAAGTTATTTCGTATAAAAAACCTGTCAAATGGCTATCACGGTTGAAACCCAGACGCATCTAACGCTACATCTCTAAGCTCCTATTAGAAATTATAAAAAAATATTAAATAAAAGGAAGTGTTTGCTTCTTAAAGGCATACTGATATTCAAAAGGTTACCGATCGTTTAGGTAAACTAAAAGCTGAGCGCCCATTGGCTGCTATTGTTTGAGCAACTAGACGCTTTTTGGTTCCACAAACACACCACTAATAACGGTCGCGTCATAAAAACTTCTTGACCTCCACATTGTTGCTTGAGACTATACTCGAACAAACTTGTTTACCATTGGCTGTAAAACGCTGTTTTTATGCCAATTATGACATTCGGAGTGGTCTTGAACTTCTATGTGAAAACGCCGCGCCGCATGCTGTGGTCTAGATGGTTAAATGACTTAGAACAATAACAAGTTCTGCATCGATGGAATGGTTATCGCTGAGCGCGCTTACTCACAAATGTATTGCCTTTTTGTCTTTTACCGTCATATTATTATTTTACTGTTTTTAATTTAATTACTTATTATTATATTAAGAACATAAGTTCTAAAATAATAAAGTATTAATAATAAAGTAATAATATCTAGACCAGTCTTTCCCAAAGTGGGCGATAACGCCCCCTTGAGTGCGCTAGAGGACTAGAAGGGGGCGGTAAGGGGCCCGGAAAAAATTGGGGGACGCTAATGTGATTTAAGGGGGCGAGGGGTGATTCATAACTTCAGCTACTTCATATTTTAAAATTCACTGAAATTAAAATCCTCCTTCTACACAACATCCATTAATTAGTTCATATTTATATCCTATTTTATTGTTTATATATAAAATAAAAATATATTAAATATTTATTATTTTTAATGCGTTCACAACGCTATTTATATTTTAAGATATTTAGTATGTTATAGGTATCAAACACTGAGAAATATTCGTGTTTAGAATATAGGTTTAATTAAACTCCAGGCGAGACTAATATGGAAATGAGGTTTTTAAAGTGAAAAAAAAATGGGGGGCGCTACAAAATAACTAATTTTAAAAGGGCGTTAAACGAAATAAATTTAGGAGCCTCTGATCTAGACAAACCTAACATAGGCTTTAAGATACTACTAACCGATATTTGTAATTATATTTTGGTTGATAAATAAATAAATAAAAAATAAAAAAATAAACTTGTTCTAATATTAAATTCGATAAGTACCATCTTATCTAAATTTAAATCTCCGTTCTAAGTTTGATAGCTAGAAATCACCATTTTATATAAATACAGCTGACCCGGCAGACTTCGTACCGCTTTGACAGTCTCTATGACAACAAAACAAACAAATCGTTAAATATTTACGCGTGAAAGCGTATCAAACAAACAAACAAAAAATATACTCACTTTTTTAATAAAAAAAAAGTATTCTATACTACTCAAAACAAAATAAGGGCCACGAGGTATTTTGTCTGTACCATGAAAATAATAAAACCAATATTAATTTTTTTGTCTCCATAACGAAAACTAATGTTGTTTTTACCGTGTAGACCAATAAATTTATTCCAATAATAATGATTAAAAAGTTTATTTGCTTTTGAAAAAAAAAACACATTTAAGGTTAAAAATAAAAACAATGTAAAGTTACTGAAAACAAAAGAAAATACTCCATGCTCATCTTTTAGTAACGGGTATGCCCCCCTCATTTCGTTACGCACTCCTGAAGCCTGGAGTGCATGCTCTCAATCAAATGCCTGACATTTTCCATTGGAATCTCTTCCCAGGCTCTTTTAACAGCGTTGATGAGTTGCTGTTGGTTGTGGATTTCCTGATCACCGTCTCTAACTCTTCGTTTCAACTGATCCCACATGTGCTCTATTGGATTTAAGTCCGGACTGTTCGCCGGCCACGGCAAGACTTGAATTTGAGACGCTTCCAGTACAAACCGAGTCGCTTGAGCCGTGTGTGCACGAGCATTGTCTTGCATCAAGATGAATCCAGGACCCGCTCGCTGGGCAAATGGGATCACATGTGGTCTGACGACTTCCTCAATATACCGCTGAGCAGTAACAGTACCCTCATTTAAAATAGCGAGCTCAGTTTTGCCGTGTAAGCTTATCCCGCCCCAAATCATTACATTTGGACCACCAAAACGATCGACTTCATGGATGCAGGCTTCTGAAAATCTCTCGCCGCGTCTTCTCCATACTCTAATACGCCGATCGTCGTTAAAAAATTTAACTTTGCATTCGTCTGTGAAGAGCACCATGCCCCATTGGTTTATGTCCTAGTCCAAATGTTGACGGGAAAATCTTAAACGATTTGCACGATGATTTCTGGTTAATGGAATACGGACAACTCGCCTTCTTGATGCCTGCTGGTCTTCATGCAATCGATTACGAATAGTTTGGTCACTGACACGAGTACCCGTTGTGAGCCGTAAACGATTTTGCAGCTTGCGGGCCGTCGTTGTGCGATCTCGGCGCGCACTTAATCGAATGTAACGATCCTCTTGAGCTGTTGTAATGCGAACTCTGCCCGAACCAGGTCTTCTTCTAACACTGCCGGTCTCTTGGAAACGATTCCATAGATTTTGAATAGCTCTTCGAGAAAATCCCAATTGCAAACCCGCAGATCGCTGCGAATGACCTTCTTCAATCATTGTAACGGCTCTGGTTGCTGTCAGCGAGTCCATATGACGCCTGCGTGCTTGTGGCATATTGCAAAAGATGTTTCTGACTCGAGATATCAATGAACTCTGATAATTTCTAATAAACCAAGAAGCTAAGGAAAGCAAAACGTCAAAGAAAATGCAATCAAAATTTTCAAAAATAATTTTAAATCAAATTTTATTTAAAATTGTTGCCAGCATTAGATGAATACTACAATATTAAAAAGTTTAGGTATCAAAGAGTTTGTATACTCAATATTTTACTACTTTCAATATGTAAATGTTTAATAATTTACACCAAAATGAAAAAATACCTCGTGGCCCTTATTTTGTTTTGAGTAGTATATATCCTTCCCAACACCTTTGAGAATATGTGTACAAAGTTTCATGATGATCGGTTGAGTAGTTTCTACGTGAAAGCGTAACAAACAAACTCACATTCACATTAATAGTATTAGTAGGGATGTTTGTATCATTACTGTGTTCCGACAGTTAAATATAAGGTAGCCGGTTCTTTGGTGTTTGAGGATTCGAGTGAAATACGCTATCTGCAGTCCAATCATCACCTAGAATTATATTTATTTAAAGCAGTTTCACATTGTTGTGTATAGACCTAAGTAATAATACGTCAACGGCACTAATTAAAATATTCAATAATTAAAAATACTTACTGTTTTTCAAAAACAGAATCGTCGCGTTGTTTGCGTGGAAATGGTATAGCTTCAATAACTCATAAATGAGAAAGCATCTAATTGCTCAAGTTTCGAGTATAGTAGCCAATGTGCAGTCAGTTTGAAAGAAAATGGGTGAGTTTGTTCTTTTTATACTGCTGTTGATGGTAATAAAATTCACTTTACTGGGAAATTTTTAATGAAACAGAGTGTGCTTGCTTTGATTTTAATTTTGAGTGACTGACTTGATTATAATATAGACACTTACAACGTTTTTATGGAGGTAAAAGTAATCGTAGCGTGTAGGTATATATACGTATGTGGATATATAATAACACTAGTGGACCCGGCGGACTTCGTACCGCTTTGACAGTTTCCATTCATTCCCGTCTTTCTTACCCTATGTGTTAATCCAGGTTATAAACTATCTGTATGCCGAATTTCATCTAAATCCATTCAGTAGTTTTTACGTGGAAGAGTAACAAACATCCACTCTGACAGCTTCCATTTATTCCCGTGGGAATATCGGGATAAAAACTATCCTATGTGTTAATCCAGGTTATAAACTATCTGTACGTCGAATTTCATCCAAATCCATTCAGTAGTTTTTACGTGAAAGAGTAACAAAGATCCATCTATCCATACTTACAAACTTTCGCGTTTATAATATTAGTAGGATGCGTTATAAAGTGGCGGCTCGGCGTATAAAACACAATCATTGATTTATTAATACAACAACTGCGAACACCGTTTTTAGATTTTATTGCCAGTTAACACCATAAAGATATCGTGAAACGGTTATTTATATATTAATACGTGAAGCCAAAACTTTGTACACGCGGCGGCTATAGTTTCTATAAAACTATAAGTGTGCGAAATTTCATACTCCTCCGTCCGCGCAATTTTCTTAAAAAGGGGTACAGACGGCGGCAGATCAACCTTCCCAAAACTGTCAAATTTTTACAATCAATTTTAAACTTTATTTTTTGGTTATAAGAATCAATATTCATTGGAGAAATTTGACAGGTTTTTTTTCATAATATTAGCAGCAATGGCATAAAATTTCATTTTATTTACACTGAGCTCAAAACATAATTAATATTATGAAGTCTATAATTTTGGATTACGGCACTGCTAAAATCCACCTTTCATTGCCAACTCAACAAACCCTCAAGCGTCGTGTTCGTTAACGAGAATGTACAACTAATTAACCTTGATTTGACACCGGTCGTAATTGGGAAGCGACCCTTGCGCGTTTTACTAGGGCATGCAAAATCGAAAAATCGGAGAAATCGGTAATCGGCAAATATTCATGTATTTTTAAATCTGGTTCTAAAAGTAAAATCCGGGTTTTAAATTCATGCCACAGACATTTGAATTTAATGTTTTGGTAATTCCTTGTCCGAAACACCAACGTAAAAACGAAGTAGGAAAGATTATTTGTTATGTATTAATTCCTTAATAAACATTTGAAAATTTAAATATAAACTTTTTATTGGATGAAATCCAAAATATAAAAATCCAAAATCGGAATAAAAACAGTTTTATTATTTTTTCCATGCCCTAGTTTTTACCATGCTCTTGACTTTTTCTTTTATACCGGGGCTGTTCAGATACTCCAATTACCTGTGGTAATAAATGGACTGAATATTGAATTGCCCGATCCGCATTATCCTAACGTTGGCACGGTCTTTATCGTATACGTTATTGAAATTGAGGATTTTACATTTGACCTGCTTTTTAAATTTAAGAAAAAAGAGAAGTCTAAGATGTCTGAATATTATATAAGAGGTAAGTATTATATAAGAGGTAAGTAGAGTATAAATGCCTATAGTTGGTGAGAACGAATTAAATGCTCTGAAAATTGCATGAAACCTTTTTTATTACCTTAAAAACTTAACCTGCTTTCTCTAATTATTAATCTTATGTGTTACCACAGTACTCGGCGGCGTTACGGGTAATTTTTGATGTTTAACATGTTTCCGCTCGCTTTTTATATAAGCAATTTGTGGGAGTGATTTCGTGAAATGGGACGGAAGTATGTGTAACAGTGTAACAAGTGTGTAACTGGAAGTTGGGGAAGCTTGTGCGAGTGATTTCGTGAAATGTGTAACAGTAATATTGTGTAACAGGAAGTCGGGGAAGCTCGCAAGCACGCGCCATTTTGTAAATTTAAAATCGAGATTATGAACATGACATATTATTATTATATGTGACATATTTTTCTGCATATCAATGATATGCTTCCACTTGGAAATATTCATTGCTATGCAGATGATAGTACAGTGCATGGGAGATATAACGGTCACCCGCGGCTGGGCGGGTCGAAACCGAAGTTAACCGAGTGAATCTTGTCATTGAGCTCAATCGGGTATTGGACCTCATATCTCGTAAATGGAGCTCCAATAATCTTGTTGAGTTCAATGCCAAGAAAACACAGGTGTGTGCGTTCACGGCAAAAAAGTCACCATTCCTTCCCCTTCCAACTCTTCAGGGTACATCTCTAAGCCTGCAGAGCAGTATCAACATGCTCGGTATGACGATTCGCTGTGATCTGAACCAAAAGGACTACATCAAAGCCGTGATCAAAACAGCCTCGCGAAAACTTGGTATTCTGAACAGAGTGCGGCGATTCTTTACGCCTGACCAGTTGTGCCTTTTGTACAAGACACAGGTACGGTCTTGCGTGGAGTATTGCTCGCACATCTGGGACGGTTCCGCAAAGTACCTTCTCGATGCTTTGGACAGATTGCAGCGTCGCGCTGTACGCATTATCGGCAACGCAGACGTCACAAATACTCTCGAAACTCTGCAATTGCGAAGAGATATTGCGTCACTCAGCGTGTTTTACCGCTTATACCATGGCGAGTGCTCTGAAGAACTCTTTGACCTCATCCCACCTTCTCCCTTCTTCCATAGGAGTACACGTGCTGCTCTCCGGAGTCACCGCTTCACTGTCTCTAATATTCCATCGCGCACTAAGAAATTTGGTGACTCGTTTTTTTGTCGCACCTCCAAAACATGGAATAGTTTGCCAGCACACGTTTTCCCTCCTTCCTATGATATGGGGTCCTTCAAACGAGGCGTGAAGAGGCACCTTGTGGGCCGGCAAAGTGAGGATAACTGACGCTGCGCTTTTCTCGCGCTGCACCAGTTATCGTCGCATCTGGATTCCATATTTACTTAACATCAGGTGAATTGGAGTCATTTGCCGCGCTACGTATAAAAAAAAAAATATATATTGTGTCATTAGACTATCAAAGGTCATTTTAATATGTCAAATGTCTTTTAATGAGTATTTACTGCATTTATTTTATAGTTGTAAAATGATGTAATACCTGAACCATTTTTTTCAGAATATAATGTTAAAATGCTTATTACTAAGGTGAGATGTCAAATGTTACACATCATATGCGACTACTATAGGGCTCGCTCGTTTATTGATGTGTCTTTTTTCCGCTTGCTTTCTGTATATACAATTTGTGGGAGTGATTTCGTAGAAAAGGGATGGAAGTACCGTAACAGTGTGATCTGTAACAGCCACCAGTGATCGACACTTATAGCCCAATGTCCGTTGTAGGTAGTAATATTTTTGGGAGTGATTTCCTAGAAATGTGATCGTAACAGTGTGATACTGCCGCACAATTTATGAACGCATTTGTTGACATTGTGTTTGTGATTATGATATTTGAGATGCTAACATTACGATCTATTTTCTCGAAACTATGTTCACAAGCTCTTTACTCATAAATAAATTGCGCGGCAGATAAGATGTGTCAGTGTGACATGTCTTCTAATGAGTATTTAAGGCATTCTTATTATGATTTGAAAAGAAAAATATACGGAGTCGGAAGCGCGCATTTTTTTAAATCGATAATAAAAACAAGACATATTATTATTAAGTGACATATTGTGTTATCATTTTGAAATGTCAAATGTCTTCTAATGAGTATTTACTGCATTCTCTTTAGGATTTGTAAAAAAATATTACGTCATTGTTAATTTATATATTCAATTTTATATTGTAATATTTAATAGATTAATAAATATAAAGGTGATGTCTCAAAAAATCCAGGCCCGGGGCAAAAGATTTATATCTCATCTTTTAGAAGATATTTAAAGATAAATTATAAGATTATCACTACCTTTCTAGCGGGTGGCTAACATACTTTTTTGCTCAAGAAGTTTTGTAGGCGTTCTTATTATAAACTCATTAATTCTCGACTTTTATCTTTTTATTCATTAATTGTTTACAAACAAGCTTACTGCTACAAAACCAAGCAAATAATAAGCATACCTACAGGTTATTAAAAATATATACAATAACACACTATTCTTTAGTCTTATCCACAGTACTTAACAAGTATTATTTGATGCATTCTGTATCGTTGGGATATGTCGTGATTACCTGTTGACGTGCTATCTCACCAAATGCAAACTTTATTAATGATGATTACATTGCCGCATTCAATCACGGCATGTTCGAAGCAAAAGTTATTATACGTAAGTGCTATATAACACAACGATTGGTGGAATTAATGCCATAAGAGAATATTGTTGTTCTTGCATACACGGCCACGAACGGACTTTGGGATGCTTGATTGAAAGAGAACTTGATCATCCGGCTGAAGGCTTAGATTATGCATTAATAATATATTTGGAAAATAATTAATGTTAATCCATGTATTTTGTTCCAGATGTATTTTGAACAAATAAATACTTTTATTACTATGTTTGTGTTTATTTATATATCTCTACCCCTATGGTTTTGTGATAATATTGAATGTGATTGAGATTACTCAAAATAATAAGTATTATAGTCGATAAATAAGATTTAAGATAGGAACGCCTACAAAACTCTTTGCGTAAAAAAAATGTTAGCCACCCGATAGGGAGATAGGGCAGTTTAAAATATTATTTTTTAATATCCTCTAAAATCTGAGATACAAACTTTTAGCGCCAGGCCTGGGTTTTTTTGTATGGGATTTGGGCCATCTCCATTACTGATGATATGTCTCAATAAAGTGCAGATCATTGATAAAAAATCCAAGTATGTCTACTGTAAGGCTCGTTATTTTTTTTTTATTATCTGGTGGTCTTGATAACGCTTCGGTGGCCGAGTGGCCAACCGCTCGGCCTGTTACTCGCAGGTCCCGGGTTCAATTCCCAGGTCCGACAAAGTGTGTTTCGAATTTTTCGATGCATAGCCCGGGATTGTGGTCACCAACCCGCATTTGGCAAGCGTGGTGATTAAGCCATTACCTACCCATCAATTTTAGCGATGACTTGTTGTCAAACAACTGTGATAAATAGTGAAACAATTTCTACTCGTTTTTATTCGACACGTTGTTTTTAGTTTGCCATTTTGAAGGCCGAAACATGTTTAGACAATTTATCGGTTGTAACAGCTGCTTCAGTACATATTTAACAAATACACATATTTATCTTAAAGTGACAGTGAAGAATGTTCACCATAGTCAAATGGCGCTGTTATTGTATAACAGCCGAAATTAATAACCTATCTCTGGTAAGAGATAGGCCTATCTTAGTTTAGTTACCTAGCAACCGCTGTTATTTTCCGATAAATAACAGAAATAACTAAGCAACAAATCTCTAGTAGACCTATCTCTTGCTGAGGATTCGGCTGTAAGTGTAACACTGAGTTCGAAAATAAAAATTTGAATTTCAATAAAAATATACAATTGATATAACGTAACATAGGCGTGGAATAGATAGAAGTGGCCTGCATAATATATAAATATATATAATAAATAAGTAATACTTTTGTTATTATTCTGAGAAATAAAACATATACTTATTTTTATAAAGAAAACATACCAGGACAACAAACAAAAGAGCGTTGACAGCTTATATAAAAAGTATTAATGTTCAGACGTCTGCACATCAACCTATACAAAACTATCAAATTTCTTCAATAATTTTCAAATATTGGCTATACTAACAATATAAAGAGGAAAGCTCTGTATTTTTGTTTGTATGTTTGCAACGAATAAACGCAAAAACTATTTTTTTTTATATTTACGGATAAGCACAGTGCCTTGATCTCACTTGATGTTAAGTGATGATAAAGCCAATGATGGAAGCGCACTTCACCCGGGACCCTCAACTAGAGAGGTACTGGCTATCTTATCTCTAGCTGCCGGAACACAACAATGCTACAAACATTGATGTTATGGCGACATATTTAGATAAGATGGTGGTAGCTAGCCAGGCAGCCAAATAAGTCCTACCACCAACCAAACCGAGTACACAAAGATGTACCCCCCGCTGGGAATCGAACCCGGGACCTCTGGGTCTAAACCGGTGGTCTTAACCACTAGACCACAAATGCGATTAAACTACTGAACCGATTTAAAAAATATTTCACCATTAGAATGCTACATTAGCGCTGAGTAACATAGACTATATAAAAAAAAATGTTTAAAAATAAAAGTACACTCGTGCGAAGCCGGGGCGGGCCGCTAGTTAAGATATAAAGTTCAAACTCTATTGAGGAAATTTTACAGTTTGTGGTACTCTAATGTGCAGCAGTGTGTCCAAAATATACTTCGTAACACTAGTCAAACGTTGTACATTTTGTGGCCTCAAGAGTACTATTTCACAATAATATTGTATCATCATCGTCATCGTCACCACCATAATAGTGTATCATCATCATCATCATCATCGGCCTATCTTAGTCCACTGCTGGACATAGGCCTCCCCCAATGAGCGCCATAGCGCCCTGTCCTCAGCTTGACGCATCCAGCATCTACCTGCAGTCTTTCGCAGGTCATCATCATAATAGTGTATACCATAGGTAAATTACAAAATGTAGGTACATGAAAAACATTTCAGACATTCTCTAATACACCTATTACTCTTCCTCTAATATACTTAGGGTTGTATTTAATCGATCACCAAACTAACCTAACCTAATCCACAAAAATACTAAGTTAGCACCTAAAAATACAAAGTTAGCACCTAAACTACTATTTAGACGCTAACTTAGCATTTTAGGTGCTAGCCTACTATTTTTTTGTGGATTAATTTATTATTTCTCATATATTTATTTGACAAAACACTCCAACTTCATCAGAACGACCCAGAACAGTAATCGCAATCTAATTGTGCCGACGAGGATGCTACAGTAAAACACTTATTTCATTTTAAACATTCCAAAGGATTAATCGTATTTACAGACCTAATAGCAGGCTTCGCTACACATAATATTTAAAAGTTGCGAGGCAATGAGTTCATCAGGGAGCTTAATTGCGTTCAAAATAGAATTCAGTGTGTGAACAAAGTTGTGTGCTATGCGTTTTGGTCAGTTTATGTTTTTGCCATTTAATTGTGCTGTAAACACTTTAACACCGTGTCATAATAACTTTACTTGATGTAGACAAGCACCCGTTACATCCTTTAGTTGTTTTGACAAAGTAGGTAAGTACTAAAATGTTCAGCTAGCTAATTTCCTTTACGTGTGTCTCCATAGAAAAGAAAAAAGAAACAAAACTTTTTTCTACTGTTGTGTGTATCTATGGCTCATAAAGGTTAATAGGCATCGAGCCATTAGCGTGGCCCGAAACGTTCCGCGTTCGTGAAAATCATTTGAATCTGCCTAAAGTGAGTCACTCTGTTAATACCGCTCGCATTCTCTTTGACCGCTCGGTGAGCGTCTGGTTTGCATCGAAATAAGCGGGCCTGTAATTGAGGCACGCGCGAAATGCAACAACATTAACGATGTATAGATGACACTATTCATTTTGACGTACGGTGTGTGAGCCACAGCCAAGTTGTAAGATACTTTTGTGTGTCCGTTTGTGACACAGTTTCGAGTAGTTATTAACTGTTTTGTTATTACAATGTTTGTTTTTGTTTTTAAGCATTCGATATTTTGGCATAGATGCATGCGCCAGGATCTCAGATGTACTGCGGGAGGGAAGAGAAAAAACGGTACAACCCCCGATCTGGTTTCCCCCATAGACTAGAGAATAGAATAGAGTCTGCTTTGTTTTGTCTTTGCAAAGACTTAGATTTAATATAATTTAAAAATAAAAATTATATTTGTAACGTCACAATATTGCTGCAACTGCTGCAAGCCTCTAATTTAATTTACTCGCTCACTTGCTCACATACCTGTAATGTGCAAAAATAATAATTATGTTAATTTAATGTGACTAGTAAAAAATATTTAATTTTAATATGAATAACTTGCCTTAAATTTAAAAAAAAATATCTAAGTAATTTAAATAAATAATTGTATACTTGGAAAGTTAACATTATCGGAACACAGTAATTAGATGCTCAACTATGTGGACAGTCTACATTTTCTGGTCTAATCTTAAATAGTTGAAGCAGAAAAAGATTTAGAACTTGGCACACCACCCCGAATATTACGTTTTCGACATGTATTAATTATTTGCAAACAATCTGGCCAGCCGCCAAACAAGGAAAGTGAGAGGATCATTATCACTGTTAATTATTTCACCATTTTTATTAGGAGGTCCGTAGAAGTACAAGGTTACCGACTGTTCGAAGAGTTGCTAAGCTCAAGTGGCAGTGGGCAGGGCACATCGCTCGTAGAACTGACGGCCGCTGGGGCGGATTGTGTCTTCAATACGGCTGCCGTTTCTCACCACACATAAACGCTTCCTAGAAACATAGGTACTATCGACCACCACCATTACCAGACTTTGGAACACAATATACACTTATGTCAATGTTAGTTGAGCTACACAACAACAAGCCATAATAATACCACACTATGAAAATAACCAAAATAAACTACTTTTGCCGTATCAACATCCGTTAAAAGCGTTATTTTCTTAACTATGAAAGCATCGGAACTAAGAATCCATGATCCGTATCAATATCCCCTTATAAATACTGTTCAAGTAGGTAGACCTAGAAATAAAATAGAATCTTCGAATCATTTTGTGCATTTTTGACTTTGTGCTGGACACTGGGTTTTAAAGGTTTTGAAAAATTTCAAATTTCATTTTAAAATTGCTGCGAAAAAATTTGCTCAATGAGTTAAGCAAATCTTTTCGAAACAATTTTTTTTAATGCCTTGCAAGATCTTTAGCGATTTAAGATGTTTTATAAAATTCAGACAATATTTCTCTGTGGATGGTATTCAATTTAATTCACATTATAATTCAAATTTCGTATTGACATTGCCACTAATAAAACACTCTTTACCAAAGAGTGTTTATGTTTCTTTTTTTTGTTTTAAGTATTGTTCTGTAATAAATTATATCAATTTAACCTAAAAAAAAAAGAAAAGTAGGAACATGTTTCTTTATCAAAGTGACATTTTTAGATTCTGCTCCTTTAGGTGCATTTAGTTAGGAATGTGTTCCAATAAAACATTACTAATAAAAACCCACGCAAAGCCTTAGTCTTCTTACACCTTTTAATTTACTTAATCAACATTTCCATGTGCCTGGTCAACTTTTAAGTGTATAAAGTAAAATTATGCTGATGCTTAATACCTTGTTTTCTTTCCAGGTATTTATCTGCCCGCAAGAGGCAGGTACCTCATGTACAGTGATTCAGGAGTTTGGGAGATCTGCAGACACGTCTTCCAGCCTGACTTCGTGGTGGTCACCGAGAAGAATGTTACGGTGACAGTCGCGCCGAAGCAGCAAGATGATATCACTGGGCTTCAGGGAACAATGATCATAAGTAAGTAATAGGGTAGTTGCACCGCTATTCAACAGGAGCCAGTGATCGACAGTTTGTCCTTTAAACATTAAAAATAGGGCTCAGAAACTGATTTTAGTCATAAATACACACCAATTATCTAGCCCCAATGAAAGCTTCCTTAAGAAACTCGATAAATGGTTAATTAGACAACGGATAAACATACTTAATATACTTAAACACAAACATACTTATTATACATAGGAAACACCCAGACCCGAAATAATATAGAAAAACAGGTATTTCTAAATTGATCCGACCGGGGATCGAACCCGAGACCTCAGAGATGGCGACACCATGAAAACCGGTGTGCAAGTCACTCAACCAAGGAGGTCGTCAAAATCTCGTTAATAAGTGAAAATGAAAAATGAAAATTTATTTTATTCTATTTACATTGGTCTTTCAATTTTACAAGTGGTTGGGACCAACCTGTTAAGTATACAAGATACCTGTACCAGAAGGCCCCGCTCTTCCTTAGCCCCTTGAGCGTCGAGCGACCAGCAGGTGGCCGACAACAATTAAAATTTTATTGTGTCTGGGTATTCGACGCTTGAGCTTGATCTTAGCAACGTAATGTATAATTGAGTTTATTACAAAAAAAAATTCATAATTCATAATATTTACTAAAATAATCTTTTAGTAAATATGCTTTATATAATAATACCTGGCAACCCTAGCCACTGTTAACACTGCGCTCTCGATATTTGTTGAAATAATTTTAAAACATAACATCAGATCTCAGTAATAGTATGTAAAAAGTGAAGTGCTGCTCAGGATTGTGTTGTGAAATTGTTTAGTGGAATATTTCTGACTGATAAGACAGTGAAACACTAAAGATAAGTCTTAATTTTCTACCTACTTTCACAAAAACATTGGAGCTGTCACATAATTATATGAAGATACCCACTCTAAAGTTGATATTTAAATTGTCAAAATCAAATGACAAGTGCCAATTTGAATTTGACACTATTTATTTGTTGCCACTCATAAAAAAATACCCCAACCTTGGGAGATACCACATTGATCGACGACAAGTGTCAAGAAAATACGTTTTTATTTCAAAATTCTAGTTTATAAAACAAACAGCTGAATTTGTGGCTATGGCTATCTGTGCTGGATGTAACCATGATATTGGCAAGAATATATCTTTGACTTGTTCGGGGTGTGGTTATCGATATGACTTATTGTGCGCTGGTCTGACTGTGGAGAAATATGCTGCACTACCTGATGATGTTGTGCAGTCTTGGATTTGTATGTCTTGTAGAAGCAGAATACCAAAAACAGGCAATCTGAGTACTCCAGTTCGATTGTTGATGAGCACTTGTGGTGCAAATGATGCTAGTGTAATCAATGAGAGCGCGGATAATTCTACATTTGATTTTGAAAATGTTACCATGCGACGTGGACAAAATTTCAAAAATGTCAATTGTTGTTCATGCGAGAATTCCGATGTTCTTAGATCTGTCGTGAGGGACGAGTTGCAAGCCATTTTACAAGGACCTCTGTCAATGATAACCCAACTATGCAAAGATATGCAGAACCAAGTGATTGCTATTAATCGGATTGAAAACGTCCAGAAGTCGATATTAGCCAAATTAAAAGAACAGCAGTCGTTAGTGGAGGGAAAGCCAGTTAATGAACCGGCACTAACGTCAGCCCCCACGCAAGCTACCGAGTCATCATCTAAAGCTTCATCTGTTCAGCAGAAAAAGAAGAAAAGCTCCGCGAGTGCGTCAGTAAAAATTCTACCTGCGAAGACTTTGATGCCTGTGGTGCAAGTTTCCAAAATTAATTCCCCTTGCAAAGATGTGGCTAAGGACGAATGCTTTTCCGTTGCGTCGTCCATAAATACATCTAAGGAGCAAATCACTATCAGTAACCAAATCAGGGTGGTGAATTCCGGTAAAGAGGAATGGATGGAAGCAGGGCGCAAACGGGAACGCGCATCATTGTCAGGCGTACTTCGTGGCACTGCGGTTCCTGGTGCAACTTTGCTACGTGCTGCTGAGAGGAAAATGTTTTTGCACCTCTACTATGTTCAAGAAGGTACAACAGAAGAACAGGTGCGTGCTCATCTAAGAACCGTCTGTGGGGATGACCTCTGTACTGACGAAGCACTGAAGTCACGTGGGAGCTACACTTCTTTCAAGCTAGGTGTGGCTAGTAAATTAGGTGAACTTATTATGTCTCCGAGTAACTGGGCTGAAGGTATATGCGTAAAGCCCTGGCGTCAGAACTTTCGTGTCAAGAAAGATGCCCAGCCGCCACCAAACCACACATAAAGCTAAGAAACTAGAGTGTTTTTACCAAAATGTCCGGGGATTGCGTTCAAAGACTTCCATTTTCCTTAATAATGTGTTGCAATTTAAATATGATGTTATTGCTTTGACTGAGACCTTTTTGACAAGCTCTGTGTGTAAGCTTGGTGAACTCTTTCCCGCGGAGTATGTAGTAGTTCGCAATGATCGTATTGGCGATGCTGGCTGGGGAGGGGTCTTACTAGCGGTGCGTAAGTGCTGTTCTATACGTGTTGTTAAGGATGTTGACGGTCTCACACCTGATAAAGAGCTGATATTTTCTATTGTTACTTGTAAATATGTAAAATTTTTGTGTTGTATAGCTTACCTACCACCCAGTTACAACGACGATCAATACTTAAAAGTCCTAACATGTATCGAAAACGCAATCTGTTTATACCCTGACATGAATGTTTTAATTTTAGGCTATTTTAATTTAAACTCATGCAGTGCAAATGTTAAAACTCAGTTTGACTTGTTTTGTGAATTCTGTAATCTTAGTGAACATAATACTGTTTTAAATAATCGTGGTAGTAAGCTAGATCGCATACTGAGTGACGTTGATGCTGATCAGATAATGGTGATAGTAAGCGAGGATCCTTTAGTACCTATCGACGAATACCACCCTGCTCTCGAGATAACAGTAACCCTGTCACGTTGTGCAGTGCCACCATCCCCACACACAGGAGTCCGTCACCCTAATACATCTTTGGATTGGAACTGGAATAAGGCAGACTATGAGTCGCTTTATGCTGCTCTGATTGACATCGATTGGTCCGATCTGTTCGCATTAAACGACGTCGACCTAGCCGTAGAACTATTTTATTCAAGATTATATGAGTGTATAAATTTATTTGTACCTCTTAAAAATAACTTAAAGGAAACAAAGTACAAATATCCTAAATGGTACACCAAAGAGATTATATATAATATAAAAAATAAATATTTTAACTTAAAAAAATATAAATCTGAGTGTAAGGAGTATAATAGAGAATTGTACAAATACTATCGATGGCATGTAAAAATATTAATCGAAGATGCATATCAGCAGTATTTGATTTCTATACAAAATAAGATCATTGACGAACCTGCTAAATTCTGGGACTACGTAAAAGATAAGAAAAATAATAGGAGTAATGTAAATTCATTCAAGTATAATAATTTAGAAGTGGCAGGTCAAGCTGCTGCAGACGCTTTCGCTCATTATTTTGGTTCGGTGTTCCATATCAAAGCACCGCGATTGGATCCAGCTGAAGCCGCGCAAGCGACATATAGCCTTATCGATTCGAGATCTATTTCTGTTCAAGATATTGATAACTCCGATTTAAAATTTGCTGTCAGACGTCTTAAGCCGAGATCTTCTAGTGGGCCGGATGGAATTCCCGTATTTTTAAGCAAGGACTGTATGCCTGTCCTTAAAGCGCCACTTTTATATTTGTACAATCTGTGCCTTAAAAACTCGACATATCCGAAGTGTTGGAAAATATCTCGAGTGACACCTATTCCGAAAGGTAAAGTTGGAAATGACGTTTCCACATACAGACCGATTGCGGTGCTGTCTGTGTTTGCTAAACTGTTTGAAGCGGTTCTTAATCGACAAATTTGTCAGCAACTCGGCAGTTTACTGCATAACAGTCAGCATGGCTTTCGCGAGGCTAGGTCGACGACAACAAATCTAGTAACGTTAGCGGACTACGTATGTGCTGAGTTTGATGCTAGTCGACAGGTCGATGCAGCATATTTCGATTTTCGGAAAGCATTTGACCTGGTCGACAACGATATTCTCTTGAGGAAGTTAGCTATGGTAGGTTTCACTCCCAAACTCTTGCGGTTCTTTAGTAGTTACCTTAGCGATAGATGTCAGTTCGTAAGGGTTGATGGTCACCAGTCTGAAAATTTCTATACAAGGTCAGGTGTCAGTCAGGGGAGTACTTTGGGGCCTACACTCTTTCTGATCATGATTAATGACCTGCCTGAAACTGTGCAAACTGCTCAGTGTCTTTTATTTGCAGATGACCTCAAATTATATCTAGGAATCGAAAATGAGGCAGATACAGTGGCTTTACAAGCGGACATTGACGCGGTATCAAAGTGGAGTCAAAGTAACTCTCTTCCATTTAATACTGCTAAGTGCAAATTAATTACCTTTACGCGTAAACGTCGTACAATTCAGGCAGGGTACACATTACTTAATTCTCCCTTGGAAAGAGTTGATTCTATTCGTGACCTCGGACTGACGTTGGATGCCAAATTTGACTTCCATCAGCATGTGACCGAAACCTGCAAGGCTGCGAGTAAGACTCTAGGTTTTATTATAAGAACTGCTTCACAGTTTCGTAGCATGACGGTAGCGAAAGTGTTATTTTATTCGTATGTTCGGAGTAAATTAGAGTACGGCGCTATCGTGTGGGATCCCTACGAAGAAAAGTACACCCTTTTGGTTGAAAGAGTTCAACGAAAGTTCGCACGATGGATGTACAAACGCAGGTATGGGTATTATCCTTTTCTATATCCCTCGTTATTTGTCTACGGAATGGTTGGTTTAGATGCACTCAAATATAGAAGAAAGCTGCTTCTTATAATACATTATCTCCATATGCTGCACCAAAAGGTTGATAGTCCTGCATTGCTGGAAAGGCTGGGCCTCCTCATTCCTTCGCGTATACCTAGGGATGCTCTGGGGACTGTGGCACCGCGCCGCCGACCACGCTTACTGCTTAAGCCTGTGACGCGCACACAGCACGCAGCACACGCGCCCACAGTGCGCGCCCTGCGTTTGATTGGAGACATACTCACTCAGTGTGATGATTTAGATTTATTTGCTGATAGCCTAAACCATATTTGTAATAAATTCTGTGAAATACTTTCTTTAAATTATGTTTTGTAAATAGTAGGTACTTATATTATTATTATTTGATTTTACAAGTTGTCATTTAATTTTTGTATTATATTTGAATTTTTATTTTAGTATTTATGTTTAATGAAATTTAATGATTGATATTCTGGTTGACAATATTTCCTTTTTTTTTAAATTTTATCTGTAATTTTGAATAGTTTTATTTTTGCAATGTAAGTAGTTATTTATTATCTGAAAACTCATTAGATATAATTTTTCCGTATGACTTGCTTGTGTTTTGGGTATAACTCTGTAAACTTGCTTGACAATGAAATAAAAAAAAATAAAAAAAATTTAGTAACAATTTAATACTGACCACCTGCTTCCTTGCAGTCACCCTGTACTATTTCAATGAAAATCAATGTTATTTTTTGGCGATGAAAACTCTGTCGAACACTGGGCTGAAAGTTTTGAACACTGGTCCTATTACCCTATCATAGTATTACAATTACACTGCCGACGATTGGTGAACGATTTAATTAAGACCGACCCGAGGGCGGCTGACGTAGTAGCTTTCTGGTCAGGCAGAATATAATAATGGCACTGACAAGAAAGGAAGAAGCAGGCTGCACTGTGCAATTACTGCAAGGAGTTCGATAAAGTCAAAGTCAAAAGTCATTTATTCAACATAAGCCTTCACAGGCATTTATTGACGTCAAAACTATAAAATCCAAATAATAATGAAAAACTGGACTTCTTGGCGGGAAAGTGAAGAGTCATGTCTGCTGTTTTGTTTTATTTTCAAAATTTGTCTTATGTCGAACATTAATGTGAAATAATGGTGGATTATTAACCGTTAAGTGTTCGTGAGTGTGCATGAGTGTTGACAAATGAAACATAACAGTGCAACGTCTCTTTTCAAATTCTATCAAGAAGTCCGCCCGAGGATTTAGTAAAGCCCCACATCTTTACTGAGATACTCGAGGGGTTGGGGGTATATCATTTCTCACTTCTCATTTCTATTGTCATTCATCACCATCTTAAAGGAAAGAAATATTGTTTATTTATGTATTATTTGTTAGAAAAATTACTTTGACACTGGCTAAATGTGCTAATCGCACGAAGCCATCAACTAAAAGAAAAAAAAATGAAAAACTGAAAAGTTTGTTTAGACTAAACTACTGAATCTACCACCAGTTCGGATTTTGGGAGAGCCTTCGACCGAGAAGAGCTGGCAAGAAACTCAGGAGACTTATAGCGCAGCGGCTAGCGTGTTCGGGGCTATGTAACGAGATTTTTAAATGTTACATAACCAGCAAACGATTAAACAACCCGCCTCCTTGTCCGAAAGTGCCCACCGCAGCCCAGACGCTTGCAATACCAATGATATCTTACTAGCGTGTTGTTGACTTCTCACGCTTCAGTTCTCATGCCCTTATCCCCTTTTTTATTTGACCCAGGGGAAATCTTTATGTCATTACACCGCCACCCAGAAAGGCCGACAGCGTACGGGACACGCACTTCCCAACCCGTCTCAGTCAAGGAAATATCAGGCATTTGAATACGTGAGCAAAAACTTTGTACCCCATTTTAAGCGCATTGCCCGCACTGGGAGTGTGAGATTTGCCATAGTTAAAGTTTATATGTAGAGGGAGTGCTAAAACATAACATTATTTGTGATATGTGAGACAATAAATTGCACATTTTGTGAGTTTTGACGACTGGGCGACCACTACTACATATTCATTAATTAAACTTACCGATAAGTATTTTAATAGCAAATACCTCATGCGCTATATAATTATTAACTCACTATGTTAAAATAAAAGCACTAGCTTGCTTTTATGTACAGAGGCTCCGTAACCAAATATCGTTTCCCGAAGCTATGAAACAATATTGAGCCTTTGAGATTAGATTGCTATTTGCCTTTTTGGTTGCTCCGGCGGGAGTCCATTACAGTCAACATAAAACGGTGGGTTTGGCGTTAAATGTTTCAACTTGTTGTCCATCCTTGTTTTTTTACTTATTTTTATAACTGGGAAGTGATTGACCTTTATCTCAATTAATAGTCAAAGTATTACATTCGAACGCTCTAGTTAGACCAAATATAAAAGTATATAGACACGCTCGCATAAGAGATCTCCGGGAATTATTCTGCCTGAGGATCCACACAAATTTATCGCTGGCCAGTTACAAGCAAGAAAGAATAATGAAAGGAAGGAAGTTAAATAGTAAGAAACAAAGAAAGAAGGAGAGGAAAAAAGAAAGAAGGAACGACATTTATGTCCTCATATCATGTCCGTCATGGAAAGCAATATCTTTTTAATACTTATGATTGTCTACTTCGACAAATATTGAGACACAAATTACGTCGGATCAGTATTAAATAATCAAAACACCATCGTTGCCAAGAATATCGAAGCTTTTATTTAAAACATTATAATATGTTGTTACGGAAGAAATAGAAGGTAATAGAAAAATGTTAGCGGCAACAGAAGCTGACTGCAAACATAAAAATAACAAATGAGCACAATGTATAAAATTACAAAAATTACCCAAAAAAATGTTTGAGTTTATACATTTTGTTTATTAAGGTTCATACCGTTCGAGAATTTATAGTATCATAATAGTCACTGGCTGACTGACTTCTAATACGTGTGGGAGAGAAAACCCCCATTTTCTTGAATATATTGATATCATCAATGAACACCAAGACAAGGACGAGGGACAAGGGTTCCAAGATACTAACATATCAGGCGATCGGCTAGCAAACCATTACTGATGTTATCTATTCCACCTCGGAACCCTACTTTGTGTGTGCTTAATGTGGCATCGGGTCACCAATGGCGAGTAGGTTTACTCAAAATTGGCGTCGAAATTACACGCCTCTCTACCCCTTTTTGAAAGAAGGAAGTGAGAGTATGTATGTATGTTTGTATCAATGAACACTATGCTTACACGATAATGTCAGGTTTCCAGCAGGAACTTCCAAAGTTTTATAATTTGTTTAATATGGTAAATTGTAATTAAACTATAGATTTCCTAAAACAAAAAATGCCTAAAGATAAATTTAAAATGTAGGATAACAAACTCCATTCGCTATAAATAGTTTGCGTAACACTTAACCCCTAATAAATTGGAAACGAGGTTCGAGCTCTTTTTCAACTAGCATTCCGTGAAAAGTGCTCTAAACACATAAACAAATTGAAATGTTTGGTGGAAATTGGCGTGAATTCTCACGGCAGCGGTGCTTGGCATCCGAGTTTATTTTCCACCACCGGTCTGTGAAAGCTCACTCGCGTGGTCCATTAACTCTCCTTGGTTATTTTTCTACAAGGCTATTTTCATTTCTTAGTTAAATGTGAGCATGTTTGAAGAACAAACTTGTACCAGAGACTTTGTTCGCCTTGAAACAACATTAGCCGCCGTCAGAGCAACGTCTCTTTGAAATGGAGATAATTATTTCAGGACGGGAATTTTTAACTTCAGTGCAGTTTTAAATACATTATGTAATTCAATATGTTTTTAATTATTTTTATGATATTGCCATTTGCATGTGGTCAAAATCAGTAAGATTATAAAATGTTTAGGTTGATAATGACGGTTATTAGTGTTTTCGTTTTTTTTATTACTCAGTATAAATAATATTGTAGTCTTATATATATTTTTTAGTAAGTTACTTTACTTTTTAATAAGTTTCTTTATTAAGAGCTATGCATAAAAAGAGACGCCTATAACGCCAGCACATTTTAGCGCAAGAACTGGCAGTTTAATAACAGACACTGGCAGTTCCACAATGTACCTATACGTGCATATTACTACAGTTTTCACGCAAAACACGTCATGACAAACTTGTCATACCATGATTGCATCACAATGCACAGTGCACTTCGCAGCACACTTGTGACGTACTTTAGCAGCAAACAGCATCGTAAATCTGCAACGTTACCGCAAGAACTGGCAATTATTAATCCACAATGTATCCAACTATTCTTATCATGACGCCTAGAGCGACAGGGATATTTCAGTGTCTACAGGATATAGAAAGTTTGCTCCACCGTACGATATCGACACTCGTTTACATCACTACAGCTTTCGTGCAAAACTCGGCATGATAAACCTGTCATACCATGATTGCATCACAATGCACTTCGCAGCACACCTGTGACGTACTTTAGCGGGGAACAGCATCGTAAATCTGACACGTTACCGCGGGAGCTGGCAGTTAATGACCCACAATGTATCCACCTATTCTTAACAGAAGGCTATTTGCACGCATACCAATTTTACAACAGCTGAGGGCACCAAGTAACTACCAATTATTGTTTACGCGTCAGCTCGTATACGTTGGAACGTGCGTCATACCAATTTTATTGTTCTTTAATCTGTGGTGCAACAACAGATTGATGTTTTGACAGTGTACGCCGATATTTTGTTAGCGTGTTTCTGTCGAAGGGAGTAAACGTTTGTTTGGGGATTATTTTTGGTGTTGAATGCAGGTAGACTGTACTCAACCCAGCTACACACGACTTTAAAGTTCATACTGACACCCCCTACCTACCGTCAGGTTACAAAGTAGGTGTCAGACATCCTTGTGCAAGCACAAGGGACCATCTACGTCAGGTCATAACGCCAGATCAGGACGCGCCGAAGCGCATTCTTCATCCGGTACTTTTAAGACTATGTCTCGAGCCAGTTGCCCCGTGGACACGTGGTAGACTTTACAGTGGGTATGCTCTCCTTTTGATGGGGTCGGGGGGAGAGTCCCTTATTTCAATTATCCTAGGAAAATTCGTACCCGAATCATCCCGCGGGGCTCCAATTTCACGGGGTATGCCTTAGCTTAGCCTGGTTTAGATGGATTCTAGAAACCTATGCAGCGCCACCTAAAAAGGTCTACTTGTGAAATGATACCACACAGGGATACACTCAAACACACATAAAAAAGTTTCATCAAAATCGGTCCAGCCGTTTAAGAAAAGTTTAGTTCAGGAGTTCAGACACACATATGGAAAAAAAATATATATTAAGATATCCTATGGTACCTCTATTGGTGGAGTTCGTTATCGAAGTGGCTTGTGGGTTGTGATCGCATTCACAAAGCCGAATGCTTGAAAAAAATATCTCGAAATCATCCACGCTCCTTATTTAATAGCCTGATGATGATAATGTAATATAAAAGTTACGCAGCATCAAACAGGATAGCTCTCATTATTACTATGTTATTATTCTCAATAAGAATAGTACACTCACGTACAGAAAACGCTTTTGGATCTCTTTATTAAAAATAAACGACGCTCGACTCCGGAATGAGAAGTATTATGATGAAGCATCAAAGCTGTGATATGAATCATGATGATTATGTGTTTATTTCACGATATTATTTTTGTAGCAGTGATACCAATATTATTGTAATTAAATAGAAATTTAAATAGAAATAGAAATAATCCTTATTTGGTGCAATTACATACACATTCAAAACACAGGAATTTTAGTTGAATTAATAATTTATAAACTAAGATATAGGTAATAGATATCTAATACCTTGAAACGAGCAATTCTTGTATACATATGTATATGTATATAATCTGAATCTCGGAAACGGCTCCAACGATTTTCATGAAATTTTATATGCAAGGGGTTTTAGGGGCGATAAATCGATCTAGCTAGGTTTCATTTTTAGAAAACGTCGTTTTATCCGTAAAAAATACAGAGCTCGGTCATCTAGGTACGGTTAACACCATGTTAGTTAGGCAATTATCGACATTGTTACTTTAGATTTTTTTATTCTATTGTACTTATTTGTTTTTAAATTTTACTTTTTATTTTTAAGTGCTACTATATTTATAAAATACGGTGAACAAATTAAATGCCTACCCGACCCAGCCAGGAATCGATCAGTGCAGCCGGCCGGATTGCGGAAGACCCCAGGTTCGATTTCTGGCTGGGTCGGGTAGGCATTTAATTTTTTCACTGTATTTTATAAATATTTTTGTTTTTATCTCTGTAAACCTCTCATAATTATTCGAAGAATATAAATACATAGTCACGCTTCATGTTTACCGATGCTTAGTAGATTTCCAAGAATTTTAGGGAAGGAGTTGTGTAACTCTATTTATTTAACAAGCATAATCCGTGGGGGTTCACAGCATGGTGTCAACACGCTTTTCGTTTTGGCTCGATCGTTGAAATCGCGTAACAAACAGAGGAAAGCACTTACCATTAGACTTAATTAAAAAAAGCTAGTCTTACGTAATGCCAGCCCCGAGAAATCCTACGAGAACTGTTCGGTCACACACAAGGTCTTGAAGAATTATAAGTTTCACACGTCCATAAGACCGACTTAGCTGTAGAGAACAAGGGAGAGAATAAAAAAAGCTTTTCTAGGCATACACTCTTTGGGATGTAGTACGTTCATATGCGTAGGAAAGTAGAAAGCAGACCCGATAAATCATTACAGCTGAGTCAGGGTACAGACGCCTACACATCAACCTATCCAAAACTGTCAAAATTTTTTTATGTATTTTCCACCATAATATATGGACTTATAAATATAAGATTCAAAGTCTATTGAGGAAACTTGACAGTTTGTGGTAGTCTAATACAGGCGTGTGTACAATGCTAATAATAAAATATGGTCCACAAACATTTCAACAGCCAGCTTGTGTTGGGCATATGAAGAAGTAATATACCATAGTGGGATGGTAACTCTTGGCTAGAAAAATAATGTGGCTCCTGAAAGCGGCCTTTATGAAACCAACGCTCTTCGGGTTCTTCACCATTACACATATATCGCCTAGCTTATAGAATTTGTCTTTACTGATAAAGGAGAATGAAATTGCCTCAATAGGTCGAAGCATACTGAAAGAGAAATCTCTGAGTCCACGAAGTTATTAATGGTATCAAATTCTTAAAAAAAAAACAAAGCAGTCTATAAATCATTTCTTCTGAAATCTGTAACTACTCATCAATCATCTAAAGCGATGAAATAATTTCTATAAGAACGACAAATTATGAATTAAAGCATAAGTTGAATGTCTTCATAAAATTTGTTGGATATCACAAACATCCGTGCATATTCTTTCCACAATGTATTGCATCAGACACGACATGAGCTGTCACGAGTTGCCCGCGAACAAGCAAGAGGAAACAGGTTTTTATTTACAACTTTTTAATTTCCTACGAAATCACAAAATGATTTTATGACCTCCTCCTCTGGTGGTGTTGCCAACAATATGAATGTTACGACGTACGAACGATGCCAAGCTGTAAGGCAATCTACAGAAGCCGTTACTCATTATCAAGAAAGACGCATCCAACATTATTTTTTGATAGAAAATTTATTTTTGTTTCCAAACACACCTACGTTTGCTTGCAAGTTAAATAAAGGTAAACCTTATATACTGTCTTCTTTAACAGGAACTTCAAATGGCCTGTTTCATTTTCACCAGACGACAGATCCATAACCTTGTATATTTTCTTGATTTACAGGATACTGTCAACAGTTTATTTTGGTTTTCATTATCAATCTAAGACGTCCTATCTTTGTGCTCAAACCTTTCCACAAGGATAGGATCGCAAGTGGAAATTGGGGAATGGCCCACCACGTCAGTCGTCAGTTAGAGTATTAACGACGATGGCATCCTACAACAAGAACCATGGAAATATAGGTCAACATGCCATTCGGGATATATTTATAAAAATAAAAATTGACATTGTGTCGCGACTCCAGCGGCTCCACCCTCAGAAAGAAGTTGGTCTTCGTCTCGATGTATTTTATCACGTCCTGCAAGGTGATAGGGTGGAGCTGGCACAACAGACACATCGGTATATACCGGAATATCCGGTATCCATACGAGAACCTGACATTGCAAATGAAATTTAACTTCCACGATCGTAACCAAGCACAGTAGCCGCAGGACCATCATGTTTCTTTATGTCGTCAACATTTTCTGCATTAAAAAAAATATATTTACCTAGCATAAACGTATTTCATTTCAACAAAGGTTGTTTCACAATTTGTATCTGCTAACGTATACACATAAAATTATTTTATCTGTGTTTACGATTGTCTGTCTGTAAGATACACTAGAACTATTTGTAAAACCAAGAACTTGGTAAATAGTTTAACGAAATATGATGACCTCAACAATTATTGTTTTACGCTACTATTTGTTTAGTAAGGTTCAAAAAAAGGTCAAAATATAAATAAACTCAATGCCATCAAATAACCTCATTGTGTTTGTGTTATTTATATATCGAGTTGGCAGACAGTTTTCATAATTTCATAAAAGTTTTTTGTTAAGAGATCAAGTTCCTAAATAAACACTTTCTTACTAAATTGCAAGCACTATGGATGTTACAAACTCGCATCATGATTGTTTTGTATTATGACGTAACGGCCACAGGTGTGGCATATACCACTCATAATAATTATATCAAGTATCGGGGTCCGTAGCCACACATTGACGGAACTATGTTGGCGCTTCATTTTGTTTTCACCCAGCAACAACCAATAAATAAATCCATATTTTTCAATTTATTTCTCACAGGCATTCAGTTGACGGTCATCTCACCTAATGTTAAGTGATGATAAGGCCGAAGCACACTTCACTCGGATTCTTCAACTACTGAGGCACTGGCTTTCATATCTCTAATTGTCAGAATACAAGAATGCTACTAACATTGATGTTAAGGCAATATATTTCGATTAGAGGGTTATTTAGGATATACTGAGCTGAGGCTACGATTTTGACAACGCAGTTTTGTTCCGTAATTTAGCACTCGTATTTACTAGGGGACAAATTCTATGGACACGTGTCGCTAGATGTATCAGGTGAAGTCAAGCAATGACAAGACACATTGGTCAATATCGCCAGACATACTAACTCACGATTTTTCTCGTCCACATTAAAGGACAATGCAAATGATTGGCCCAAAAATATGAAACCCAATGTGCATAATTGAAACCTATGCCAAACGTTAGTAATAATCATCCATGACAACTTTTACTATGGAGCCAAATAAATCTATCCTAGTAAAAAAAATATACAGGGTAACAAATGTTTTAAAAAAGTGTTGATTTTTATATGACTTAAACGCTTAAAGAAGTAATTCGCTGCTGATTTCATTGTTTAATGGTTGATTCCTGTTAAATGAGCGTACACAGATTGTTCAGAATATAAGAGAAGTGTGGGTGTTTACCTTACACAAATAATGGCCCGTGCTGTAAAGCATACGTGATTAATGGGCGCGCTGCTGTGTCGGTAGAGCGTCAGGTAGCCCGTAGCCTAGCGTAACCGCCCCTCGTCTCCTTCCCACACCATTCACCACCCTGCCCTTTATTTGGATAGCGTTATAGTTGATAATGATTAATAATAATAAATGCTATCTGGATCTGTTGAACTATGTTGTATTATTTTTGATTTTGAATATCCTATCCTACATCCTATTTAGGTGTTCTATTGTCCCTATGTTTACAATTGGCGATATTTTAAATGTCTAATACAAATAAAATCTATAAGTATGTGATATTAACATCGACACTTTTTCAAAACGTTTGTTACCCTGTACACTTTTTTTACTAGGATAGATTTGTTTGGCCTCATAGTAAAAGTTGACATGGATGATTAGAACTAACCTTTGGAATAGTTTTAGTTATGCACAACAGGTTTAATTTTTTTGGGCCAGCGGTCAATGGATAAGTTGCATTGTCCTTTGGTCAGTTCTTCACCTCTATCATAGATCTAATTGGGATGTGACTCTTATTTACCTTTTCAGTTGCCATGTTAGAATCGAATAAATTCTAGACAAATCTAGACAAAAACTCGTAAGGCAAGATGACTAGCGAGGTTACCACTGACGTATATTGACATCGCCCCTCATCTTTGGTGACAAGTGTCAAGCTTAAAGGTGTATGGTGTTAAGGGATATTTACCCTAATGAAAACGAGACTTTACTCTCTGGACGAGTTAAAGTAATGGTCCCAGGCTTCATTTATTTTTTTTCATGGGAAAGCGTATAATTTCCTAAAGCATTAACAATCCCACACAATAAAGTATATCGTCATCGATAAAAATACCGCATCGCGTCTTTCCAGTCTCGCTCGACCTAAATTTGAAAACACGTTGCGTCTTATATAAATAAATAAACAAAAGAAGCAGAATAAACAAAACTGTTACGATGATCGCGATAACAATTGGCAGCTTTATAGCAACAGTGGTGAAGACAGCGTTAACTAAATAATAACAAACTGTCAGAGTTGTCAGATTTCAAAATTCGATTTCAAGGTTACTTGACGATATTTTTGATGTGTAACATCTTTCCGCTCACTTTCTATATAAGCAATTTGTGGGAGTGATTTTGTGAAATGGGACGGAAGTATGTAACAGGACGTCGGGGATGCGCGCAAGCGCGCGCCCTTTCGCAAATTTAAAATCGATGTTATGAACATGACATATTATTATTATTATATCTGACATATTGTGTTATTTGACTATCAAAGGTCATTTTGATATGTCAAATGTCTTCTAAAGAGTACTACTACTGCATTTATTTTATAGTTATAAAATTATGTAATACCTGACCCTTTTTTTTTCAGAATATAATGTTAAAATTGCTTATTACTAAAGTGAGATAACAAGTGTTACACATTATAAGCGACTACAGTTAGGCTCGCTCGTTTTTTTATTTATTTAAAGATGCCGACGAATCACAATATTTTTTGGCGGTTGTTTTGTATGCGTATAACGTTTTAGTTATATACTAACTATCTAATATCATTGTTCCCAGCACTTAATTAACAGGAGGTGTAATTTTATTTCACAAACATAAATTAGTTAAATATCGTGTAGAAGTTAATATGAAATATTTAACCTGGTATTCATTGTGCACGAACAAATACAGTTAAAAAGGCTCAACATTTCGAAACCTTTGCACATCCCTAAAGTGGTCTCTTCAATCGGTATGAATAAAACCACTTCAAAGCAATTCGCTCTTAAAAATCATATTCGAGCTTCAGAAGTGTTCCGAAATGTAACAATATAGTCCCCATCTCAACTCGAGCACTTTTGACACCTGTATTTCAATTTTTACCCAAATGAAAACTTTACCGTGCCTTGTTGCCAATTTGTAATTTGAATGGACAGGATTTTTTTTTCTACACAATAATTATAAAGCGTTTAACCTTCATCTCATGTAATGGTGTATAAGTGAGGACAAGTTTGAAAAAGGAAGCGCACTTCACTTCCATTCTTAACTAGTATGGAACTGGCTTGATTAAACTAGTCACTCCGCGTAATTAAATTATGTTAACAAATGTCGACATGAACTGAATCACCAAATGCTTCATCATCATTTTCATCATCAGCCTATGATAGTTCACCGCTGGATATAGGTCTTTCCAAATACACGCCAAATGCTAGTCATATTCATAACAAATATTTGAAACAAAACAAAGATTCCAATCACATTCTAATATTGTCTCGATCCCACCAACGCACTCATCCAGCTAACTCCATTTCACGATAATTGCATTTTAAACAGACTAATCGCCCAGTCTAGCGCCAGTGAAATTATATTACAGACAATAATTTTACTATTCGGACGTCGTATCTCCTGACACGATGCCAAGCTTACGAGCTCGTATTTTGTGTTTGACCAGGCTGCCTTACTGGCCTCACTCAAACTATTTTAATGAGGAGGTGTCAGATCTCGAGACCAACAAAAGGGATTGCACAGATTGACACTTTGAAGTGGTTATGTAATTAAGCAGCAGTTTGTAACAACAAAACAAACGGGGTAGACTCATTTTCTAATAGTACTCCTAGTTATACATGAAACAAGTTTCCCTTTCAATGTTAATTGTGTATTTTGATTAGATCTGCTGTTGATGAATACGCTTACTCTCTCCTTTCTTTTAATAATTGCTCTCTTAGGGACCATAGTTAGCTACCACCTTATTATTAATATTTTGTCTCCATCATAGTGTACACTTTATTTGATCGGTAATCAAAATATGAAACACTAGCGGCCCGTCCCTGCTTCGCACGGGTAGACATTTTGTTTTTAATATAGCCTATGTTACTCAGCGCTAATGTAGCATTATAATGGTGATATTTTTTTTTAAACGGTCAAGAAGTTTTTGAGTTTATATTTGTTGCAATTACATACAAAAATACAAAGGTTTCCTCTTTATAATATTAGTATATATTGAAGAAGCCCCAGCTAGATATAGATAACAGGTTTGTTATAGGTACATAACAGTTTTTAAATATTTAAACTGTTATTTAAATATGCTAGGGTAGTCGCACCAATGTTCGACAGGAATCAGTGATCGTTTTTTTTATTTAATCACTAGCTGACCTCCGGAATGCGGAAGACCCAGGTACGATTCCTGGCTGGGTTGGATAGGCATTTTATTTTTTCATTGTATTTTATAAATATTTTATGAAATGTCATGTTCTAAATGACAATAGCTTCAGTAATCTGTAATGTACTCTTGTTTTTTTCAATACATGTTATAAATTTTTGTTGCACTTAGTATGTGCCTATAAATGTATTTCTGTCTTTCTTTCTTTCTTTCTAATCCTAGTTGCTAAGTGTGCTACAACCTAAGCCTATACACATATAAATAACCAGAAAAAATGTTTATAATATACACGCGTAATTCGAGCTCGTGCTCCTGGCGTTCTGAGCCAGATCTTTTGTCAACACTATCCACTTACATTGTACACGAGAGCATTATTCCATGTCATAATAACGTCTTCGATATCCGTTCAAGTATCAACGATCGGTTAAAAATAGGCAAGCTATAAATATATGGGACAAACAAGACAAGGGCTGATCTTTTTTTTTAAACATCAGAGCGCGCTGTTTCTTTACTCACTTCACTTCTTAGGCCTAAGATTCTAAGCTTCAAAGGCGCATACAGTAAGGCCCAGACCTTACAGTATGCGCAAACTTGTTGTGTGTCTCTGGATGGTTGCGATTGATATTCTGACCCGCTAGGTGGCACTGCAATAGAGTTCTAGGTTTTTATTTAACAAAACAAATATAGAAATGTACCAACATTGTTAAAGCTTTTGGCAAAATAAATTCTTAAAAAATATACCTACATCCTTACAAATATTTTCCGTTTTGAAAGCTAATGGTGCTGTGGACAGGTTAATGTTTTCTGGAACCGACTTATCTGCCGGATAAGGGGTGCGGTACGGCGCAACACCGGCGGCATTGCTGTAATAAATAGTCTGATAAAACTGTTCGCACTCTGAAATAGGGGAGGCAGTTAAAAGCCTTTTTTATGTAGGTATAGAAGATAATGCATTTGGCATAGATGGCATAGACGGGGAAATGTAGATAATTATGTGTCCGACATTTAAAGAACTTAAAGATATATTCTAAGGACTAAAAAGGATGAACTAAAATTGAAGGATTATTCCTTCAATCCCTCTTATGAGGGAAGGACTAAAAGGGAAAAACCAAAATAGTACGGTCTAGAAGGCATGGACTAAAGGAGAAGAACTACAATGTTGACCAAAAGGGTCTAGAAAAAAACGACTAAAATGAAAGAGAGAGGACGCCCTCCTCTACGTTAAGCGGGTGCACGGTGCAGGCGCACGCCGCGAGACCCGCGTCGTGTTCCGTCGCTGACAAATATAATGGTTTTGAAGCAGTTATGTGTAATAGTGCATAATAAGTGCAGTGATCCGTCCCGGTAGCGGATGCGCCTGGCCTGTCGACCGCGCCGTGGGCGACGGGCGACCAGACCCGCATCATGCAGCGCTGTTTTATGAATTTACATGAAACAGAATGGCACGCGGGCGCCAAGCGGATTGGTGGTTGTTAACGATAGCAAATACAACCGGGACCAACGAGGAGCTCGAGATAATAAACTTTTTGGTCACCTATCCGATGACCGGCCTTTACGAAAGTTACTTAACCGCAGAACTCGCAGACCGGGGCGTTAACCACTGCGCCATCGAGCTTCTCTAAGGACTAAATGGAATGGACTAAAACTCATGTACTGCCCATGACATGCCGCCAGGGTGCCCCGGCACCGTCAAAAGCAATCACTGGAGTAGGACGCTAGAACCCTG
Organism: Eudonia mercurella; assembly: GCA_963082485.1. Classification (NCBI taxonomy): domain Eukaryota; kingdom Metazoa; phylum Arthropoda; class Insecta; order Lepidoptera; family Crambidae; genus Eudonia; species Eudonia mercurella. The sequence continues at coordinate 12,674,760 of OY720029.1, read as the reverse complement.
TGGTGAGAATTTCCAAAAATTACAACAAAGTAATTAAGTATATATTTTTTATTATCTACAAAATAATAAAGTTTGAGTAGTTTCGGTGTCAAAATAAGATACTGATGGTTTTGAGGGATATAAAATAATAAAACCAGCCAAGTGCGAGTCGGACTCGTGCACGAAGGATTCCGTACCATTATCTATAAAAATATTTCAAGTTTCTACCTGTTATCGTTATCGAGACCGAAAAAAAAATTGAAAAAAATCACGATTGTAAGCTAAAAGAGCCTGTTCAATGTCGACAACTACGTCATCAACATCCGATCTTAATATTTTTACAATGTCGACATTGAATAGGGCTCCTTTGGCTTACAGAGTAAGAGTAGATAGTGTTGATTATTTTCGGCGAGTTCGATTGAGTCACGATATCATAGTTGGTAGTGCACCTGACCCGGCATGTCATGGGGTGCGGGTTCGAATCCCGCTCGTGGAATTCTTTCAACACTTTGTCTTTTTTCAATTTGTAATTTGTTCGCAACAATATTTGTGTAAAATTATGTAAATAATCATGTGTAAAAAAGCTGGCTTAGATGAAATTTAATATTCATAATGGATAATTGAATTAGGAAGTTTATGTTTCCGTTGACAATTCGGTGGCAAATAGAAACTTTACAACCACCACAAAAATAAATTTAATATCCACTCTTAAAATATACCTACATAATTGGAATCAGAACGTACGCTATAAAATTTGTTTATGATTATTCCTCGAAGAAGTAATATAATTATTAGTTTGAACAACTGCTGCCATAATAAATAATAGAAACATGTGCAATTCTGATTTTGTCACACCCGGAAAAGCTGTAAAGACAGTCTAAAGCTAAAAGCCCTAACTCTGAGGTCCCGGATTCGATTCTCGGTCGGGTAAATGTCGGAAACGAACTTTTCGATATTGTATCATATCTGGGTGGTATTGGTACCGTTGTTGTTTTGGATTTCCATTAAACGAGTGCTTTAGCTACTAACCTTGGGATCACAAAAATGTAGTTGATATTGTGTAATAAAATTTGCTTCCCCCTCGTTAAGGCGCCATTTGACTGCGACAATTGAAGGAAACACATTTTTTTTGATCTGACATAAATTAAATAGAGCGCAAGTACACGGGAGTTGTTCAAAAAATTCAAATTTTATTAAAACTGCCATAATAATATATATTTTAACTAAACAACGGGGAATATTACTGTTCTATTGATTGGCTTATACTACCACTTAGCTACGTCATAATAAATATCGTACTGCATATTTGGCACGAATATAATATTATTATTAAATTTGGTTAGTGGAAAATTAGAAAGTGTAAATATTTTGACGCGTAACTATCGTGTCGTGTCGTTATTAGAAGCACATCGGTGTCAACTTTTCCTCTCGCCCGATCCTGTAGATGCCACCACACATTTACAGAATACACTAAACGTACGACGAGCTGATTCACACGCGTTCTATACCAGGTACAGACATGTACCTGAGCGCTTCTACCCACCACCAAGGCCCAGTCAACCCGAGCCAAGGTCCGAGCCTTTACAGTGTTTAGAGGCACCCTCGGGTTCTTCCGCTCTCCGATCCAATCCGAACCCTTCGGAGAATCTAGTAGGGCACGGGGTCACGCACTAGTGCCTGATGCCGTTCCCTCTAGAAAACCTCCGAAGGTGATTTTTTTTTATAAAAGATGGAAGCAAACGAGCAGGTGGGTCATATGATGGAGAGTAATCACCGCCGCCCATGGACACCCGCAAAACCAGAGGAATCGCACGTTCGTTTCACACGGCTTGAGGAACCCTTTAAGTTTCTCGCCGCCCCCAAAAAGAAGGAGAAAATGTCGTTAGACAATCAGCAAACTCTTTCCAAAAAAAATAACTTTTCATTCTTTTTGTGTGGGGTATTAATAGAAAAGGGGAAATCCTAAAGTAAATTTATAGTTTTTTATCTACCAAACTGTTTCATGGGTCGTCTTGTTATATTGCTTCATTTTTCACGGCGTTCGCATATCTGTCACATTTATGAATACTCAGATCAAACAAACCGCCTATAATTTGCTAACAAAATGATATCATATGTTAACATAATGAAACATTTATTGTTTATTCATAATTAAATGATACAGCTCTATATATCTATTCAGAAGAATGTTTACATTTTTTATTACATTACTACTTTAGAGTTCATAGTTTAATATTAACCTCGGCTTTAATAGTTCTTGTAACTTGTGTAGGTTGTGATATATTCTGTAACATTCTAACTACAAAAAAAAGACTACGTTTAATCACTTTATTAAATACTAGCTGACCTGGCGGTCTTCGTACCGCTTTGACAGTTTCCATCATTGAGTTAAATATGCCTCTGTGGTCTAGTGGTTAAGACCACCGGTTCAGACCCAGAGGTCCAGGGGAATTATTTAAATCGGTCCAGTAGTTTTTGAGTTTATTCGTTGCAAACATACATACACAAAAATACAAAGGTTTCCTCTTTATAATATTAGTATAGATTAGTACCTAATAATAAAACAGTGCGGTAGCTTTACTTTATATACCTATCTACTTTATTTATTCAAAACCAGAAAAGCCGCAAAGATCAGTCACCGTGCTAAGGCAAAGGGATGCAATCCATACAGCTCAGTCTTTATTTAATATTTAAAGCTCACTTTGGCTTACACAGGAAATAGGATAGTATTGACTTCAGAAGTTTTCACGGGTCGGATACAGATACGACAGCTTAATTGGTAGGGCGGGCTTGACCCGGCTTTTCGGAATGTACGCCTTTAAATCCCACTCCTGGTTTTCAACACTTTTAAATGGACGATCGAATATATTATGTTTGATTCGGGACTCATATTAATCGATCTACCGAGCGTTTATATGGAGTAAAGTGAAGAGTGTGAGCAGAGTTATATTTCGTGTTTTTATTTGTAATGGAAAATGTCCTTTTATGATAGGGCATTTTCCAATATTTTGAGGCTGTAAGGAAGAAAAAAACCGGCCAAGTGCGAGTCGGACTCGCGCACGAAGGGTTCCGTACTTTATGACGTATTAAATAAAAAAACTACTTACTAGATCTCGTTCAAATTCCAATTCCAATTTTCGGTTGAAGTTTGCATGGTAATGTACATCATATATTTTTTTTAGTTTTAACATTCTCTTATTTTAGAAGTACAGGGGAAGACACACATTTTACCACTTTGATAGTGTCTTTCGCGTAAACTGTTTAGTTTAGAAAAAAATGATATTAAATCGATATCATTTTTTAAGACCTATCCATACATAACCCCACACGTATGGGTTTGATAAAAAAAAATTGAGTTTCAGTTCTAAGTATGAGGAACCCCCAAAATTTCTTGTTTTATTTCTATTTTTGTGTAAAAATCTTAATGCGGTTCACAGAATACATCTACTTACCAAGTTTCAACAGTATAGTTTTTATAGTTTCGGAAAAAAGTGGCTGTGACATACGGACGGACAGACAGACAGACATGACGAATCCATAAAGGTTCCGTTTTTTGCCATTTGGCTACGGAACCCTAAAAATGCCCTTGCTGATATTTTTGCCGGTTCTTCTCAGTACAAGGTCTCAGCCCAGAGTAGACTTACGAACCGATAGCATAATGACGTTCATAAGAGTTATTTGTAACCTAAACTGAATAAATGATTTTGAATTGAATTGAATTGAATTAAAGGCAGAACCTTTACTCCTTATGAACACTCCGGTTGCCTAGTGTCAAAGCCGCTCCCGATAGCTGAAGGTCTTGACTTTAGTTCCCAGGTCGCAGAAAGTATTTTTCAATGTAAATAGTGATTACTAACAATTACAATTACCGCATTTGGTAAGCGCGTTGCTTAAAACATTACCGATCAAATGTAGCGATGACTTAATTACAGTGTCTGCCTAACGGATATACAGCTATCATCCCTATGGATGGATAGGGAGAACGAGCCATAATCCACCACGCGGGTCCCAGTGCGGATTGGTGGTTGTTAACGACTGCTAATGCAACTAGACTCAACGGCTTTACGTGCCTTCCGAAGCACGGAGGAGCTCGCGATGAAAAATTTTAGTCACCCATCCTATAACCGGCCTTTGCGAAAGTTGCTTAACCTCAACACTCGTAGACCGGGCGCGTTAACCACACGTGAGAAGCTCGATATACAGCTAGGCTGTTAGTAAATATTGTCCCACAGAGGTCTGTGTATGCTATTTACTTTTAATTACCTTTTATTAAAAATAATCTTTCTATTGTTTCAGAGTGTACGAACTATTTAGCTCAGCCCATCACAGAAAATAATAAGCTAGTAGATCCAGCCTATGACCTAGATATAGCCAGTAAGTAGACAGGTTCTGTAATTATGCTATATTTTTTCATGCACCTACAAGCTATACAATCAATAAAAATGTTGTATGATTTTTTTTATTTTTTTTTATTTTTATACGTAGCACGGCAAATGACTCCATTTCACCTGATGTTAAGTGAATATGGAATTAAGATGCGAAGACAACTGGTGCAGCGTGAAAACTACGCAACATCAGTAACCCTCACTCTGCCGGCCCACAAGGTGCCTCTTCACGCCTCGTTTGAAGGACCCCATATCATAGGAAGGAGGAAAAACGTGTGCTGGCAAACTATTCCATGTTTTGGAAGTGCGACAAAAAAATGAGTCACCAAATTTCTAGTGCGCGATGGAATATTTGAGACAGTGAAGTGGTGACTCCGGAGAGCAGCACGTGTACTCCTATGGAGGAAGGGAGAAGGTGGGATGAGGTCAAAGAGCTCTTCAGAGCACTCGCCATGGTATAAACGGTAAAACACGCTGAGTGACACAATATCTCTACGCAATTGCAGAGTTTCGAGAGTATTTGTGACTTCTGCGTTGCCGATAATGCTTACAGCGCGACGCTGCAATCTGCCCAAAGCATCGAGAAGGTACTTTGCGGAACCGTCCCAGATGTACGAGCAAGACGCTCGACCGTACCTGTGTCTTGTACAAAAGGCACAACTGGTCAGGCGTAAAGAATCAAGAATGAACAGTATGGGGTCAACATGATTTTTATTTTAGAGTTACAATCAACTGCACTTATGAATTTCTTCGCAATTTTGGTATAGAAAAAGATGCATCTTTTTTTACTGTTTCACTGTTGATTACAAAATAATTTCCATCATAATTTGAACTATAAATACTTGCAATAAAATTTAAAACTAAATATAAATATTTTGTCGCTGTACTAGTCAAAGGGTTAACTTATTTAACCGTTTCAGATTATGTGCGGACAATGATCTCGTTCGGCATCATCAGCTTGTTTGTGATGGCGATGGGCTGCGGTTTCTCCATTTACACCTTCAGAAACCCTCGGTACATGTTCAAGCGACTTGCGGCCGGCATACACTTCATTACCAGTAAGTAGTAATAACATTGTATTGTATGTAGCGTATTGACAAACGTAGTATAGTACGCCCTCAGACTAGGTGGAGCAACGATCTCCGCGAGGTGGCTGACAAGAGCTGGATGAGAGTAGGCGCGGATCGTGCTCAGTGACGTGCACTTGGAGATGCCTATGTCCAGGAGTGGACTAGTGTAGGCTGATGATTAAGTCCTATTAACCCCTTCAAGTACTTTTGTTTTTATTTTGTTTCTTAATTAACAGACAAGACAGAGATTGTTTTCAACACAGATCTTCACCGACGCAAAGCACTTTGTCATAAATCTAAAGAGTTTGGTATCGTAAGATCTCAAATAGGCAAAGCAAAAGTATATTTATTAAATCCTCATTATCCACCTTATTTCTTAGTAATTTTTCAGATATTGCTTGAATATTTAGAGGTGCTGTTCTTTCCAGCTTCTTGTACCTTCGTTGTGGTGCAAGTAATGATGTCATCAGTGGACCACATGAAGAAAAACGTGAAGTACGTCTATCCAGACCGCGCCTATCATTAGTGAGTATTGAACCTTATATTAATAAGAATAATGCTCATTTTTATCAACGTTTCCGAACTTTTCTGTAACCCTTACGCCATTTTGGGTGACAGTGTTCTTACAACTGTCACCTAACGCAGCTTTAGGGTTACCTAAAGGAAATGTTGGTAAAAATGTCCACATGCTAAAGTAAGAATTGATCAGATTGCAAAAGCAAAAGCAAACATTCTAGTTCATATTTCCAACGTTCAGTTTAGACGCGTATTCTCTTATTGGTTCTATTTAGAAAACATAGATTGGCGCCAAAAACCTACAGGTGGTGTTAAGCTATTGTATAAAACAGCCGACATTTTAACGTATAAAATGTAGACTAATTTTATTGGACATATTCCATTTCATTTTGATTAGTGGCAATTTTAGGTTATAATATTGTTTCGAGAAGCAGGAAAATCATTTTTCCTATTCCTGTAAAATGACTTTCATCAATTGATTCAAACACATTGATTGTCACTTTCAGAACTCTCTCATAAATTCAAGATTCTGATGAATCAATAATAACTTTGAACCAACCTCAAGTAAATAGATGGATTCGTTGACTTAACCGAATAAGTCGCCATATTGTCAACTTTCTCCATATTTCCAACTGAATGCTTGCCAAATGAATACTTTGAAAGCGATTTGGCTTAACATTGTAACTTTAAGAACTTGGCGAACAGTTTTGTTCTATTTTAAAATAGCAGAGACCTTGATCAACGCTTTATTTGTTATCAGACCTTTTTGTAGTTTAGAGTAGTTAAAGGGCTTTACGGGAATTAACGGGATTCTTACTTTCTTTACGAGTAATCTTGGATATTCATCATATACATATAATGACTGGTCCTGCCTGATTCATCATCACCGAGCCGAAACCGCTGAAGCTAATAAGATATAATTCGGACTGTAGGTTAATTGAGTGACGTAACCAGCCACTAATTGTACGGAAATTATCCCCTAAAGAAGTCAAATAGGTGGTGAAAGTTTGTATGAAAGTCCGTCAGTTTTGACGTAAAATACATGAAAATCGGTATTTGGCTTTTTGAAAAGAAATTAAGAATGACGTGTCTCAGGAATTTTGATTATTTTCCTATAAATTAGTAAAAAGGGAAAAAGGTTTTTTCGTTGAAGTCGTTATTTTTGAAGTACTTAATAACTATAAAATTAATTATTTTAATCGATAATTAAAATTTTCAATAAAAATTAAGAATGACGTGCATTAGCATGAGAAAAACATTAGAAAAACATTCCATAAAGGTGTAATACGGAAAGAAAATTTGTACGGAAAACTGTCATTTTTGAAGAAATTATGAAGTGATTCAGGATTATCCCTAAAGATTTGACAGGTTTTGACTTTTATTACAAACAATCACTATTCCACGTGAGCAAAGCTGCCGCGAACAATAGCTAGTAATTAATAAACATAGTAAGAATCCCGTTAATAATTACTCTAATGCAACTGACCATGATAGTTTAAATAGTTTTGTAGTTTGATCTTAAATTGAGTAATAATGTACTAGGAACTAAACAGTAAGCATATCAAATAAATTTAGACGCTTTACTAATGCTATGCGGTCTTATGGGTGACAATTATTCTTAAAGCTATCTCTGTTGTCTAGTGGTTAAGACTATTGGTCTCTGACACAGAGGTCCTGGGTTCGATTCTCATGGTACGTGTGTGTATTGTTTAAGTCCGACTGGCTTGCTACCACGTATCTGAATATGTCGCCATAACATCAATGTTGCATTAGCATTGTTGTGTTCCGACGCAGTGTTTGAGGAATCCGGGTAAAATGCACTTCAACCACCGGCCTTATCTTCACTTCAGATCAGGTGAGATGTCTGCATCTCTTGGTCTGCTAAGTGGTGCTTGCCCGTAAGGAAAAATTTACAGCCCGCAGTCCAAGGGACATTTAAACTGGCGTATTCCCGTGATCCCTGCCCACACTCGCAAAAGTATATTGCATGTGATACCCCTGATTTTACAAGCGTTTATCTGTCGTCTATTTCCATCAGGTGGACGTTTTTGTTTGCTGCCTACGCGGTATTAGTCTGGCTTAAAAGCGGGTGGAAAGCCTTACACAATCCGGTTTAGTATTCGTAAAGCATTTCGCCCTAAAATTCGTAGCTCAAAAACTTGCCTTGCAGTGCCTGCTCTAGTGCGTAGTACATTATAACTCTGTGGATTTTATACAGGCTTATTCTTTGGTTTCTGTGTATTTTTTAAGTTAAATGTAACCGGTCATATTGGTATTGTTTTTTCAAATATTGTACAGCTTCTGACAACATAAGTAAACGTATCCAAAATTTATCCTTACAGCTTTCACATAAGTTTCTTCTTGGCTTGGTTCGTGGTGCTGGTCAACCTGTTCGCTGCAGCCTCCTTTCTATGGTACTCCCGAAAGAGGAAAGGCGACAAAGCGGCCACAGACGAGTTGGCAATGGCCGACGAACCGACCATCATCGGCCGATGACGTCACAGCCTGACCGCTGAGCAGCTGCGCAGGATCTTCCTCAATTCTCTACTGAACAGTGCTCAAATGACCAATAGCTATAGCAGAGTTAACGTCTTCCATGTATTGTACGCAAATATCTGGTTGGTTCACCTATTCGGCCAGTGACTGATACGGTTACTTACTATTGACCATTTATTATTGAAATGACATTTTTTATATTAGTTATGTTAGCATGCGCATCGGTTTGAGAGTTGATTTAGTTGTGTTCTCAGAAGGATCATTAAAAACTCTTTTTAATTTATCGGTTCATACATTTCTGTGACTTAGTTGCATACATTGCTGGACTGGGACCAATGAGTGTTTTAGAGAGTATCAATCTTTAACAATAGGTCAGTATGAACAACATGATATGCTTTCCGAAACAATAAGGATGTCTGTTGAACAACAAAATTTTTAAATGTTGGACTCTAGGTATTTATTTTCATTATCCAGATAGTACTATGGGCATTCGTGTTTCTATTAACACATGAGATTACATATTCGTAAGACCATGCTGTATCAAATGACCATAATCACCAGTTTTCGTCAAGGCGACATACATTTTAGTTACATACTTTTAGTTAGAAAACTGACCACGGGCCCAGACGGGCTTCCCTCCAGGAAATCCATAATAATAAGACTTCTTATTTTATGTTAAAAAATCAAGTGACTTAGACTTATCTAATACAAGACTAAATACACGTGCGATATGAATTATTGTTGTTCGTTTTCATTTAGTATATTTAAATATCTTTGGAACTACTAAACTTATTCTATAAAATATACCTACAGTACGATAGTTGTTATTCCTATCAAATACAATATCTCGGGGGCATGTGATAAAGAACTTTTGCAACAGACCGAATTTCAAATAGTCATTAAGTGCTCATATCTAAAAATAAAATACAAAAAGTCAACTCTCAAACTTAATACTTGCGTAACGGTTCAAGTTAATATGACGCCTTGTTAATTTATCAGCGACGGGTTATAAGTATAATGCAAATTGATTAGCTATTAATAATATATTATGCGGTAATTTTACTAAGAATAAAAACCATTTTAGAACGCGAGCTCCATAAAAAAGCATAACTACATTTCTAAGTTTACAAAATAAAGTATCAAACGCTAATTACTATCTTCCATTATTAAAATCTTCATTAAATCGGTGCCTAATAAGGTCTGCTTGAATGTGTCTCAACCATATAGATATAATATATCACTAAATTTCTGTTAGCATTTTAGTGCATACATAGATCTACATAACACAGAGAGCATCTTGATAATACCTATTTTTCAAAACGTTTTCAAATGTAATTATTATTTTTTACTAAAAGTTATTTATTGTACACACGCCCGCACATCAACCTTCCACAAACTGTCAAATTTCCTCAATAGACTTTAAACTTTATGCCTGAAGCGTATGGTTGAAAATGTATTAAGGAAAATTGACAGTCTTGGATAGTGCAGGAGTCTGTACGTTGCTACTATTTTTCTAATATTTCTAATTGTTAGCACTGTTTTGTAAACAGTATTATAATGTACTCTTAAAGCTTTAAACCGAATGGAACAAGTCACTCAAGCTAAAACTATACGAGTATGTTATCAAGTTTAATAGGCTTCGTAAATGAGTGGAATATGCCAAAAGTTTGTCATTACATAATAATTATTGTGGTTATTGTATAAGTGAGCTATTTATATTAAACTTTGCAAATGACTTATATAGGATATATTATGTAGGAACGTCCGTCTATATGCAGGGTGTAACTATTAACTATTATGTTATCGAGCGATAAGGTTAGCGACAGTTTTCTAAGGCAATAGCGATTGGAAAGTCTTCAGGATAAAAGCGGATTATTGTCCTATATTGACATGCTATTTGGCAAATAATTTAGATATATTTGTGTCCTCATAATAATTAAGTAAAATAAATTTAAAAACACAATATTTCGGTTATATCATCAACGCTTGCGCATTGTGGAATGTAGTCTATAGATCTTCGTTTGTTAGTTTGGATGATGGGATAAAATGAACATATTATATCATCATACATAGTTATTAGATTTTGAACTTTTTTTCAACATTAGTGTTGTCAGAAATATTGATCTCAACAACGATTTGGAATTAATATCATTTTCACTAACTAGGTTTAGTTACATCCTGCATTACCGACTTTTAATATGCCTAATTTATATTATAGTATTTCGTGTCTTGCAACTGTTATAGCCATGAATAGAAGTTACTTGATTCTAGTCAAACTTTTATATACGTAATACACTTTGTATGTTACGGTAAATATATAAATTGTTATTAAATGCGATCACATAATCGAGGATTATTTAAATTTTAATGTAATAAGTAAAAATCTATATTATTATGCATGATGTTATTGAATTTTTGGTAATGCCTACATACAGTTACACGTTAAAATCAACAACTTTTACGAATCTAATCATATTTTTCTTTCACATATAATGTTGTCCAACGACAACCTTAAAAACAAAACAAACAAATGAAAGGTAAACATCTGAATAAATTAATAAATTGTAAAATAAACGTGAGTATTGTTTTCTAAAGTTTACGCGAACACTACACATTGAAATGAAACAACTTTTACGGATCTACTCGCCGTTAGTCTCCCTGTGACCACGGACGTTGCAAAGGGTTCGAAACGTCAGGATAAACATTAATTCAACAACAAAACAGCATTGTTGTGTTCCGGCAGCTAGAGATAAGATAGCCAGTGCCTCACTAGTTGAGGATCCCGGGTGAAGTGCGTTTCCACCAAATGGCCATATCATCACTTAACATCAGGTGAGATCAAGGCACTGTGCTTACCCGTAAATATAAAAAAAAAAATTAAAACTAATGTATAAACGCGAGTAGATCTGTAAAAGTTGTTTCATTTTAAACGTGAGTAGGTCCGTATAAACTGTTGTATGCTAACGTTATATACAGAAAAGTTTGTGTACTTATATTTTTAATTTTCCATTTTTCACATTTTTATTGTCATTGTATTGAGAGAGTATTTTTGTTTACAAACGCGTGTCTACCTTATGCTTACGAAAGCTTTAAAGGTGTAACTTTAAAACAATAATATAACGGATTTCGTGGAAGGTATTGTTATTCCAATTGTATTTGCATTGCCGTGTGTATTGATGTTATTATATGTACGTTCTTCTTATTTATTAAATTCCTTTTTTAAATAAAACAAATTAAACTTTACGGTGTTTATTTATTTGTCCTGATTTCTATATTTTGTAACAACAGAGCAGCTCATGTGCCCCTACTATGAGCTCTTATAGCAGTATTTTTGCAGTTATGGAAAAGAGACGCGAGTATATTCGCCGCTACACGCGTCTCGCTTTGTGGTAAGCCTCCTGGTCTTCATCTCACCTAATAGTAAGTGATGATAGGGCCGAGATGGCGACGCCCATCACCTGAAATCATTGCAAAAATCAAGCAATGAGGGACTGACTATCTTAGCTCTAGATGTTAGAAGACAACAATACTACTGACCTGTTTTTATGGCCACAAACTTAGATAAAATTATGGTAGCTAATCAGTTGAACTTAGAACAAGCCCTTTTGCCAACCAACCGTTCCTTTACATATTTCCTTCGTAACGTAGGTATGTCGATATTTACGTTCGCTTTTCAATAAGTAGTAACTGAATTGGCATGCTCAGTATGGACGGCTCGCATCAATTAACCTTTTAAATCTAGATTAAGAGGTAGGACGACCAGCTTCAAACATCACTGAACCTAAATCTGTTAATTGTTTGAGAGTAACGTTTGTAGCAGAATCTAGATTCAAAAAATAATACCTTGGATAAGTATTCAGGCATAACTGTTGAAAATAACACTACAAACTCTAGTCCAATCGTGCTCTATCGAAAAACAAACGCAACGCGAGAGTTATAAAAAAACATTATAAAAAAATGTTTAAGTAAAGATTTTTTTGTATAAAAACAAAAAAATTATAAAGAATGCTGACACGCATGAACGCTGACATTTGGTATTGAAAAAAAATTTCGTATTCACTTTTCGACGCCGTCTATTTTGGTGGGCGCATTGTCGAAAAGCTGGCACAGGCCCAGAGCGGAGAGCCCAGAGATCTGTGACACTGCCAACGTCAACAGAGGTTACTGTCCCAAAAAAACTGTTCAACAAGAAAACCAGCCGTTCTAATGAACTGTAAAAGAAATACAAAGGACAGCCGATGGTAAATGCAGCGGTTTAATTATACTCGTCTGGACTAGCCCGCATGGGGCGGCCGTATCTGTATTTTTGGTACTGGTGATGAAAAACTGGTGTCCACCATACAAGTACCGTAACCTTTTTGGAACATTCTCGTCTATCAGAAAATTTCATGAACAAAATAATTCAATTTAATTCATTTATTTCAGGCGGCAATGGCTCATATGGGTTACTTAGTTAAAATAATTTATTTTAAAATTATTAGCAAATTACCAAATTAAATACAAATACTTACTTACATAATGAAAGTAAAAAATTATTTATTAAGTAATTATATTTAAAATCAATATTACATTTCAAATAATGTAACTCAGCCTTAAATTAAAAGGGAATATATTTAAAGTAAATTAAAACTATATAAGAATCCTTTAACCTATCCTCCTAATCCTACACAAAAGAGTAAACAAATGGTAGCTTTACCAAACGAATAACTTTAGACAATATGCCTGACTTTTGTTACTGTCTTATAAACGTCATTTCAAATTTAATTAATTATTTATCTTAATTAATGGCTTCGCGTTTAGCATTTAGCCAATTTCAAGTATTTTTTATTATTAGTGGTAAGGGTACAATTGTATGGTAGATAGAAATTAAAATGGAGTCTCACGACACGTGTTATTACGGGAAGAACTAAGGCGAAATGAGAGTTTCTCTCATTTCAAATTAGTAAAAACTGAAACGGGTGCAATGGTGATATGTACTAAATATACTACAAAATGTCTTTTTATACTTACAACGTTCACAACTTGTTTGTCATAAGACAATACAAACATGTTTTCTTTAGAGGTTACTCTTAAAAGAGCGACATATAATTGGCCATGTGAAAAACACTCAACGCTCAAATCTAAGCATGCAACGTTGAAAGACCTTGCAATTTCCGGCCCCCCGGTCGGTACCGCCGCAACCGCTATATCCCTGTGAGATAAGGATATAGTCTTTGTATTTATCACCCTGCATTTTAAATCTGTAATATCTTCGAAAATATTCATTTAAACCTCTTGAATCACTATATCTATTAAAAAACCGCATCAAAATCCGTTCCGTAGTTTCAAAGATCTAAGCATACATACATACATACATACATACATACATACATACATACATACATACATACATACAAACATACATACATAGGGACAGCGGGAAGCGACTTTGTTTTATACTATGTAGTGATAGTGAAGACAAAACACGGAATAACTATTCGAAACTTATTCTTTGTTTACTTGTAAGGCACTAAAGCCACATGAGTATTAGATATTTACTCTGCGCAAAAGCTACAACCCTTTTATTCGCCAAACAGTACAACTGGCTGTCAAGAAAACAAAAGCACATTAGCGCACACAGAAAACGCAAATCGATCGTTGTTTACCAGTTGTCATGGCGACAGTACCGCGGATTTGCATGTTGTGCTGTGCAGATAAAGGAATAAAATAATTTCGGATGTGCCTAACCCTAAACAGATCAATAAAAGCGGGGTAATTCAAGCTGATCACGCGATATGGCCGAGTCTAAGGTATGCCTCGCCCTATTTTACCTTTCAATTTAATTAATGTGGCTTACGTGACATGAAAACGTACCGCGTCACTTGTACAATGGTACACGAACGCTTTTCGTGGTTATCTCTATTAGCATTTTAAACGACTAGGGGATTATACAGTGCGATGTCTCCACGAAACTTTGTTGAAATTTGCGTTCAATGTTGGACTATACCAACGTTTATATGTAATTTGTGGTTTCGTGTTTGCTATAAGACTTCGCGCGAGGTACTCCTAAGTGTCAATGTTCGTCAAATGGAGATGACGCGATATCGTAATAGGTTACATTTTAAAATTTTCATGTATAGAAATCACTTATTAAATTAGAGGGATCTGAAGGGGCAAACCAACGGATTACTGTCTCAACAGTTAAACTTACCTGGACATAGTGCATTCTGCCAAATAATGATAGGCTCAAAGCGAACTGGTGGCGGATGGATTTTCCCTGACCTGCCATCACAGGCTATGTTCTGTGCCTGGCATAGAATCTACTGACCACTGACGCAACAGAAGCTACTGAAGCTTTTATCTCACCTTGGCATCAAGTTTGTAAATTCAATAAATCTCGGTAGGATGTCGGTAGCCTGATTTTGAAAAAAATCAAAATCGGGCTAGTGACACACGATTGTGGAGGTTTTGAAAAAGCAGAATCGAAGTTGATAGTAAGTGTCAATAAGCCTATAGGTGGTAGCGCACTTTACCTAGAACCCTCAACCACTGAGTTATCTTATCTCTCACTATTTGAACACAACATGTTACCTACTCACATTGTTGTTATGGCGACAGACTAGGATGTGTAGATGACTTTGTACGTGTGATTGTCCCAAATAAAGATTTTTTATATTCTATTATATTCTATCAGGTGGTGTTAGCAAGCCAGGCGGACTTAAAACGAGCTCTACCACATCCAAACTGAGTAGGTACACATTTGTACCCGCCACTGGGAATCGAACCTTGTTCCTCTGTATTTAAGACCGGTGATCTATCCACTACTTCCGATCTGAACGCCTTCGAAATTCTAGTAGCGTAGGTATATATGGGGAGATACTTGACTGAAAGTTGATACCATTCCCTCTAGAAACTCTCTGCTATTGACTGAACTCGCTGCCCCTTAAAAGTTTAGTTACGCTTTTTAGGACATAGAGCAGCCAAAATAAATAGCAATCTTTTAAATAAACTAACCACTAGTTAAGCGACCACTAGTTTAGAAGCTCAACTGCGATTGCTGAGGTTAAGCAACTTTCGCTAAAGCCAGTAGTCGGATGGGTGAAAAATATATCATCTCGAGCCCTGCTTCGACAGGCACGTAAAGCCATTGGTCCCGGCTGCATTAGCAGTCGTTAACAACCACCAATCTACACTGGACCTGCGCGGTGGTTTACCGTTTTCTCCCTATCCATAGCAAAGGCTCGTGCCCCAGCAGTGGAGACATTAATAATGAGCTGGCAAAGATTATGACTAGTTTAGTAGTGTAAAGGCGGTAAAATTAAATTACTATGGCGGCTAAATTACCTTTAGTACTTAGGTAATTAGCATTATGTTCTGTCTTTGCAGGGTGCTAAAAAAGCACCGAAGAAAGGTAAAAAAAATCAACAAAAGGAAGAAGAAAGTTCTAGCGGATCTAGTGGTAAAGTTATTTTGAAAATATTTTTATTAATACTGTTTATTCATATCACGAGATGGTCAGAGAAAATCATTGGGGTGGCCGGAGGGCAGTGGATATGACTCGCTAAGTTGGCGTGTGGAAGGGGAGGCTTATTCTCAACAGTTAAGGTGCTTGCGAGCTGAATGATGATGATGATGATTCATATCAAATTTTTTATTACTTGCCTGCCTGCATACTATCTATTTGCTACCTAATTTTGAATAGTATTATAAGTCACCTATAAATATAATAGAATAGCTTTCTTAAAAGACAAGTTTAAAGAAAAAATCTAAAACATGAAGGGTGAATGACAAACATGCCGAAACAATGTGAGACCTTAACAGAAAGAAAGCTCTACGAAGGCTCAATCAGAAGAGTTAACATCGATCATAATAATTACTCCAGACGAATCTAATAAAGTATCAAAATCAATCTAATACGCAATTGTAATTTTTTTTTATAGTCTAACGTTGCTACTGCACATTGGTTTCGCAAAGTATGGACCTTTCATTCCTCCAGCAGCGTATGTACTTGATAAAATCGTTGAGAACTCATAGGTCGTTGCATGTTTAACTTTTTGATACAACAGTATAAATAAATACATACATTTTGCTAGTCAGCGTTGTGGATGACCAAGACCCGGAAGACCAGATAGGCCGAGGCGTCGGCACAGCAGCAGTAACCGTAGACCGTGATGAGTACCTGCAAGCTCACAGAGACCTCACCTTTGACCTTCGCCAGGCGCAAATGAAGAACAACATACTGCATCGCCGTTTAGCTGAGTATTATAAGTATGCATTTCTATATTCTGTTCTTCAACCGAAAGGATTTTTCTGACAAATTAATGTGTTCCTCACTGGTCATTAATGCTCGTGGGTCTGACAGCAATCTTTGGCTTTTGGCTAATTTTAGAAATGCGATATCGTTTATTGAGCGAAGTAGTTTAGAGCCTTCAATAATGTAGTCCGATGATTATAACAAAGATTACGAAAAGTTAAAAGCGGCAGTAAGCTCGATGGCGCAGTGATAAACGTGCTCGGTCTGCGATTGCGAAAGTTAAGCTAATTTGCAATGACTGGTAATCGGATGGGTAACCAAAAGATTGTCCAGCTATTCCGTGCTTCGAAAGGCACGTAATGCCATTGGTCCCAATCCAGCAACCACCAATCACTGAGCACGCGTGGTTTTGTGACTCGTCCTTCTTGAGCGTCAGCTCAGACAGACAAGTTTTTTTGGCTTAAATTTTTTGAGAATACTTTCGACTTCGTCTCCACTGTCATGATATCTTTGAGACGACCGATGCCGATGCTACCAATACCTCTATTTTCCTGAACGTACGTTAAACCATCCCTGTGATCTCTGTTGCCAGGAGACTGCAATCGTAAAAGCAAGCTATGGCAACTATATATAGACGGATTAAAAAGCTATGACATCAGGTTACTCGCAGTAAATCTGCTGAATTGATGGACGACATACTATTAATGCAGCTGTTTTTATTAAAAAGATATCTCCATATTGTTTGGAAAAGAAAACATAGTTTTATTAAATTTGTTGGGAGATGTGTAGTTTTTATAACGGGACCCTTATTTCTGCGTCAATGAATCATTTAATAAAAAAATATTACAAAGTAACTTTATATAATTGTTATCCAATTGAACAGGTAAGCTACTCTTGACGCAAACTCAATCTCAATACAATTCCAATGCGATTAATATGTATCGATATTGGGATAAGTTTTGCAATTTCGGAACGCCCCATCTCGATAATAATTTGTTCACTCAATTTCCACGCAATTTAATTCCAATGTAGCGCCATTATCACTTTTAAGAGTGCCATTTGAATTTTTTAGATTTGTGATTAGAAATTGATTATTGCAATTGTGTTTCAAGAGTAACCCTACAGGACAGTAACAAGTATTTGTGTGTGTCGACTTTACAAGTTTCGTAATGAAACAGATGAAACAGCAACCAAATTAACATTGCTATTTATAACACATGACATTTCATCCCGCTAACAGATAGAAAACTGAACATGTTCTTACAACAAAAACAAACTGAATTCTAGCGCTACGCTTGAGTGACGGCAATAATGAAAGCCGTCTTTGTGGCTTCGTAAATAAAGTCTATTTTTAGGTCTGGCAAAACGAAACGTTAAATTAGTTTGTTTTGATAACAGCTGTATTCGAATTTGTGGTAAGGATGGAATTGATAGCTCGGCAAATGACTCCATCCTACCTGATGTTAAGTGCGAATGGAGTCCAGACGCGAAGATAACTGGTGCAGCGTGAAAACAAACGTAGCATCAGTTAACCTCACTCTGACGGCTCACAAGGTGCTTCTTCACTCCTCTTTTGAAGGGCCCCATATCATAGGAAGGAGGGAAAATGTGTGCTGGTAAACTACTCCACCTTTTGGAAGTGCGACAAAGAAACGAGTCACCAAATTTCTTTGTGTGTGATGGGGTATTTGAGACAGTGAAGCGGTGACTTCGAAGAGCAGCACGTGTACTGCTATAAAGAAAGGGAGAAGGTGGGATGGGGTCAAAGAGCTCTTCAGAGCACTCGCCATGGTATAAGCGGTAAAGCACGCTGAGTGACGCATTATCTCTACGCAATTGCAGAGAATCGAGAGTGTTTGCGATTTCTACATTGCCGATAATGCGTTCAGCGCGACGCTGCAATCTGTCCAAGGCATCGAGAAGGTGCTTTGCGGAACCATCCCAGATGTGCGAGCAATACTCCACGCAAGACCGTACCTGTGTCTTGTACAAAAGGCACAACTGGACCGGCGTAAATAATCGCCGCACTCTGTTCAGATTACCGAGTTTTCGTGAGGCTATTTTGATCATGGCTTCGATGTAGTCCCTTTGGTTCAGATCGCAGCGAATCGTCATACCGAGCATGTTGATATTGCTCTGCAGGCTTAGAGATGTACCCTGAAGAATTGGAAGGGGAAGGAATGGTGACTTTTTTGCCGTGAACCAGATTATTGGAGCCCCAATTAGATATGAGGTCCAATACCCGATTGAGCTTAATGACAAGATTCACTCGATTCACTTCGGTTTCGACCCGCCCTGCCGGATGACCGTTAGGTATATCCCACATGCACCGTGCTATCATATGCAAAGCAATGAATATTTCCAAGTGGAAGCATATCATTGATATGCAGAAGGTCACCAGAAGGTTACAGTATGTCTACTGAGTTATTAATGACATTTTGCACTTTAGGAATGACTATAAAATATTATTAAATAAACAGCTGCCGATCATAATAAGTGGTGTTAACGACATCATACACCTGCTCTATAGTACCTAATAGTGCTCTACAATAAAGAATGAAGACAGCATGCAAAATAATACGTTTATTATTTGCAGAAAAAGAAAATTAGAACACGTTTTGAAACCACTTGAAGGATCGATGGATTTGGAAGAGAAATATCAACAGAAACTGTTTGCCTACGAAGAAATGAAAGAAAAGGAAGAGAGAGAAGTGGCTGATGTAAGAATATATGTCAAAGCACATAAGTTAATATGTGGCATAACGACGTCAATAAATGTATTGCTCATCTATCATAATTGTTGGAGTAACTTTTTTCATATGAATTATTTATTATTATTCTCGGAAGTTTTTTTCATTTATCGGAAGAAATCAGAAACTAATTAATTGCCTTACAAATAAACAAAGAATAAGTTTCGAATTGTTATTCTTTATTTAGTCTTTTTTACTTTAATTTAAAATTAAGTTTACATGACGGGAACAAAACACGAATAACTATTCGCAGCTTATTCTGTGTTTATTTGAAAGACCAATATCACGTCGCCTTAGTTATTATTGCCAATATTTTAAGCCTTAGATGAAACTTAGAATCTGGTTAAATATATATTAGGTTAGTGTTAATATGATTAACAGCCTTAACTAAAAAAAACACAATTGTTGAAAAAGTTTCCACGAGCAGGATTTGAACCTGCACCCTTCTGACATACCGAGTCAGGTGCTCTTCCAATTGAGCTATCGTGGTTCTAACCAGCCCACCGAAATTATTCAATACTTTTTACTTTGAAAGCATACAAATATTAAAGATCAGTTAAGAAGTAGGCAAGCTATTTAATGTTCAAATAATTTTTAACGCAAAATCCTGCTCGTGGAAATTTTTTTAACATTTGTGTTTTTGTAATTTGTTCGCAACAAAATTTGCGATAAAATTATTTGAACATTTTAGCCTTAACTAAATTAAGCTTTTTTTGATAAAGTCACTTTTGAGTAATGAGTGTTTAAAAAATTTTCAGATAAAATCCAAAGTAAACGCAGTGGAAGTACAATACGCCGATCGCTTGGAGACTGCCGAACAAAAGTTCGACGGTCTCCAGGGTCTAGAGAGGAACACAGGGACCGGCCTCATCTACTCAAAGAAAGGAAAACCTATCGCTGATAAGGTTCCTGTTTTTTTTTACAACTAGGAAGGGATTGACCTTAGTGTCAACAGATGGCTTTCTTCTTATTCATCAGCGTATAATCGTCGACTGCTGGATGAACGTACGCCTCTTTATTCCCCGTACTCCACTGCATGTTCGTGGGTCCAAGGCAAACTGTGAGTTATGTGGGGCTCTCCCCTTGCTCCCCATCCAACTGCGAGAAGTTGGACGAGGTGCATGGGGGCATTCCCATTAAAATCGGAGTACCATTCACTTACGGATTTAGCTCGAAATAGCAGGCAACGAGTCTCCAATGAGCCCTATCGCTAATACTATAAGTATATAGACACCTGAATATACAACTGATGGTAAGTGTTGATTATGCGGAAGATGAAATCGCATTTCACTTGGATCCCTCTACTACTAAGACACTGGCTATCTTATCTCTAACAGTCGGAACATAAAACTGCTACCAACCTTATTATTGTAGCCAAACTAAGATCAGATGGTAGTAGATTGCCATGTGGACTTATCGAAGCATGAGCATTGATTTAAGCCCAACACCTCTGGTTCTGGTGGCTTACCCACTAAACCACAAATTGTTTTATAAAGTGTGTGATCCTATATTTCTTTTGCGCTTTTGTATATAATTATGACTATAGGTTAAATATTAGGTATAGGTACCAAAGTAACTTTACGAAGAATAATAATGTTTGTTTCTCACATTCACATACAGACAGTGCAAAGATTTCTTACCCTTCAACGACGTAAGAGCGAGCAATCTTCGGCTCTATGCCTAAGGTATATAAGGGTCAGGAATGCTGTCACCGAGCTGGAAGCAATCGTGCGCAAGTTGGAAAGGCTTGGACCTGGACTGTACGTGGCGCATTATGAGCAGCTGCATGTAGACAACCAGAACTTTATGAACAAGATTGAAGGTATATATTGTTTGATTTCTAGTGTTTGTAATACTAAAGCGTTGTATTTTAACTTCAGGATAATAACGGCATATTTGACTGGTGGTTGGATTCTGCCCAGATTCCGACTGAATGGCGGCGGTACCTATTAGGGTAGTGCCTATTGAAGCTTTATAAGGTCGGCTTTTTGAGTCGCAAGCGTCCATGGGCTGCAACAAGTAAAGGGTTTTCCAATAAGGGCGGGTCGATGTTGAAATATAATAAAACAAGCTGTGTGTAAGGTATTAACAAAATTATTTTTTTATTTGAAATGCTACGACTATAATATCGCTTAAATGTCCGCCGCAGCTTCTCACGGTGGCACAGATCCGAGAGTTCCAATTTTCTATTAAGTACTCTGCCGCAAAGATCCGGCTGAATTTGAGCGATAGCCTGGTTAAAGTTTTATCATTTGGATGTGCTGCTCAATCGTGTAACTTCCCACGATAATTTGGCGTCAGTGACTGAATAATACACAATAGATTTGACAGATGCCGCCAAAACAACTTAGCCGCCACAGCCCCTCAATATCGACCCTCCCTTATTGGAAAACCCTTTACTTGCCATCAAGCAGGCTGTATGCTGTATGCTGGCAGAAAAAATATGTATATGTACAAAGACTAATCCTTCTATGATATAGTAGGATTAATAGTACCTATGGGATTAATTTTAAGAACCAAACTTTTAATTGGTATAGACTATCAGCCTCCGTTTCACTAAAGATAGAAGATACTTCAATACTTTAAAAAACTTCAACCCAGTGTGACAGGTGGAAAGCCTATCTTTGCCCGCTTTAACGACGATCGCAAAATTTATTATGTACTAACTTTTAGGACAAATTTGAAATAATTCGTAAGTGTTTAAACTAAATGTCTAAAAAGTCTAAAAAAAATTGGAAAACTGTCACTTTATTAAATAAATTAAATGTTGTAACAGTGTCTCTAATAAAACACATTATTAAAAAAATAGCAATTATTTTATATAAGCACAGTTTGTCTTAATACAAAAGCAATTAGGTTTACTGCATTGGCTCTTATAAGGTTAGCATTCACCCCTTATTGAGTAATAAACCATACAACCTGCTTCGTTAACGAAAATGTAATTATCCCTGTTAATTTTTTCATTCTTTCCTTTCTGCAACGTCGAAAAACCGATAACGGCATTATCGGTTTTATCGCCCTGAAAGAAAGGAACGGATTCCGGTTTCTTTTTATTTTATTTTTTCATATCTTACTGGTAACAAGAGCGCCTTCATCTCACCTGATATTATGTGATGATAAGGCCAATGGTGAAAGCGCCTTCACTCGGAATCCTCTATTAACTAAACTAACAAGGCACTGGCTATCTTAATCTCTAGCTGCCGAAACAAGAATGCTACAAACATTGATGATATGGCGACATATTTAGATATGACTGTGGTAGCTAGTGAGGAGCTCGATGGCGCAGTGGTTAACGCGCCCGGTCTGCGAGTGCTGAGGTTAAGCAACTTTCGCAAAGACCGGTCATCGGATGGGTGACCAAAAATTTATCAACTCGAGCTCCTCCGTGCTTCAGAAGGCACGTCAAGCCGTTGGTCCCGGCTGCATTAGCAGTCGTTAACAACCACCAATCCGCACTGGGCCCGCGTGGTGGTTCATTTCCCGTTCTCCCTATCTATCCATAGGGAAGGCTCGTGCCCCAGCAGTGGGGACATAAATGAGCTGATGATGATGATGATGGTAGCTAGCCAGGCGGACAAACAAGCCCTAGGTACCACCAACGAAACCGAGTACACAAACATGTTCCCCTTAATCGGAATCGAACCCGGGACCTCTGTGTATGAGTCCTTATGTTTTAACCACTAGACCACAGGCAGTGCATCGCGCTTAGTATTTTTAATTTACTAGGCGCTGTCTATTTAAAGCTTTTACTGTATCATTTTAAATCATTATGGTTTCCATGACAACAATACAAACAAATCATTTTGTAATGGATAATTATATGTATTGTCGTTTTTAGTATTCTATATATACTACTCAAAACAAAATAAGGGCCACGAGGTATTTTTTCATTTTGGTGTAAATTATTAAACATTTACATATTGAAAGTAGTAAAATATTGAGTATACAAACTCTTTGATACCTAAACTTTTTAATATTGTAGTATTCATCTAATGCTGGCAACAATTTTAAATAAAATTTGATTTAAAATTATTTTTGAAAATTTTGATTGCATTTTCTTTGACGTTTTGCTTTCCTTAGCTTCTTGGTTTATTAGAAATTATCAGAGTTTATTGATATCTCGAGTCAGAAACATCTTTTGCAATATGCCACAAGAACGCAGGCGTCATATGGACTCGCTGACAGCAACCAGAGCCGTTACAATGATTGAAGAAGGTCATTCGCAGCGATCTGTGGGTTTGCAATTGGGATTTTCTCGAAGAGCTATTCAACATCTATGGAATCGTTTCCAAGAGACCGGCAGTGTTAGAAGAAGATCTGGTTCGGGCAGAGTTTGCATTACAACAGCTCAAGAGGATCGTTACATTCGATTAAGTGCGCGCCGAGATCGCACAACGACGGCCTGCAAGCTGCAAAATCGTTTACGGCTCACAACGGGTACTCGTGTCAGTGACCAAACTATTCGTAATCGATTGCATGAAGACCAGCAGGCATCAAGAAGGCGAGTTGTCCGTATTCCATTAACCAGAAATCATCGTGCAAATCGTTTAAGATTTTCCCGTCAACATTTGGACTGGGACATAAACCAATGGGGCATGGTGCTCTTCACAGACGAATGCAAAGTTAAATTTTTTAACGACGATCGGCGTATTAGAGTATGGAGAAGACGCGGCGAGAGATTTTCAGAAGCCTGCATCCATAAAGTCGATCGTTTTGGTGGTCCAAATGTAATGATTTGGGGCAGGATAAGCTTACACGGCAAAACTGAGCTCGCTATTTTAAATGAGGGTACTGTTACTGCTCAGCGGTATATTGAGGAAGTCGTCAGACCACATGTGATCCCATTTGCCCAGCGAGCGGGTCCTGGATTCATCTTGATGCAAGACAATGCTCGTGCACACACGGCTCAAGCGACTCGGTTTGTACTGGAAGCGTCTCAAATTCAAGTCTTGCCGTGGCCGGCGAACAGTCCGGACTTAAATCCAATAGAGCACATGTGGGATCAGTTGAAACGAAGAGTTAGAGATGGTGATCAGGAAATCCACAACCAACAGCAACTCATCAACGCTGTTAAAAGAGCCTGGGAAGAGATTCCAATGGAAAATGTCAGGCATTTGATTGAGAGCATGCACTCCAGGCTTCAGGAGTGCGTAACGAAACGAGGGGGGCATACCCGTTACTAAAAGATGAGCATGGAGTATTTTCTTTTGTTTTCAGTAACTTTACATTGTTTTTATTTTTTGTTTTTTCTTTCAAAAGCAAATAAACTTTTTAATCATTATTATTGGAATAAATTTATTGGTCTACACGGTAAAAACAACATTAGTTTTCGTTATGGAGACAAAAAAATTAATATTGGTTTTATTATTTTCATGGTACAGACAAAATACCTCGTGGCCCTTATTTTGTTTTGAGTAGTATATATATATTTTTTTTAAATATAGCCTATGTTACTCAGCGCCAATGTAGCATTCTAATGGTGAAAGAATTTTTTAAATCGGTCCAGTAGTTTTTAAGTTTATTCGTTGCAAACATACATACATACATACACTCATACATACATACATCAAAAATACAAAGGTTTCTTCTTTATAATATTAGAATAGACTAGCTGATACGCTACCTTCTATGAGAGTAACTATATATAAATTGATGTTTAACTACGATCAACTATTGTACGCTTGATAAGCAGTTATCTTAACATGGATATGCTTTATATGTCTGCGTGCAAAGAACTGGAATATTTGAACAATGTTATTGGCGTGCTAGCTAGCTAGCTTTGAAGCTACTAGCGTGTTTATTGGAAGACCACCCACCCACCACGCGGGCCCAGTGCGGATTGTTGGTTGTTAACGACTGCTAATGCAGTCGGGACCAACGGCTTTACGTGCCTTCCAAAGCACGGAGGAGCTCGAGATGATACATTTTTGGTCACCCATCCAATAACCGGCCTTTGCGAAAGTTGCTTAACCTCAGCACCCGCAGACCGGGCGCGTTAACCACTGCGCCATCGAGCTCCTCGTATTTGATAATAACATTATTTTAAGCTAAGTAAATATTTCGCAGAGCGAGAAGATGAACTGATAAAGAATCGTGGTAAATGTACCGAGCACAATCAAATCCTGGCTCACATACGGGAGAAGATGCACCACACAGACGAGGTGATAGACTTCGCTGAGTGCGACCTCGGTGATGCTGAGATCGAGTTCCTCCGGGCGAGAGAAGATCTTGGCCAAGTGAAGGTTGGTAGCTTTTACCGGAAAACATGTATTGGCAGTGATCGGAACGAAAGAGGTAATTTTTTTTTTTAGTAAATAGGAAATTTATTTAAAACATTTGTTACAATACATGTTAAGATACATCATACTTATCCTAGGATATGAACATTGATACGTGCAGCTAGTACTCAAACTGGGAAAACCCGTGCTATAAGTACTAGCTCCTCCTGTGACACTATTCAACTAAGTAGATATAACTAAAACTAATATAACTAAAATTTACCTCTAGCTGCCGAAACAACTTTGCTACAATTTTTTTTTTAAATTTTCAATTTATTTGCATCTAAAATGTTACATACCTAATTGTTAATGTATAAAAAATATTGACACTATTTTAGACTCTCTTGGGCACAGCAATTTAGAAGAGAGAAACAATGATGTTATGGCGACATATTTAGATAAGATGGTGGTGATAACTAGCTAGGTGGACAAACAACCCTACCACCAACCAAACCAAGTACACAAACATGTACTACCCCCAATAGGAATCGAACCCGGGACCTCTGGGTCTGAGACCTTAGTTCGAGTTCGTCCGGCCGAGACAAGATCTTGGCAAGTGAAGGATGCAGTAATCTGAACGAAGTGAGAATTTACCTAAAGTTGCCGACAATACAGACTAAGAGCTGTTAAAACCACCAAATTTTTTTTTCGAGTTCCGGGTTCCGTAATTAGTTTTACTTCTTAGTATTCTGTGCTAACATTCGAACCCGAACTCCAAGACATGCCGAGTCAGGTGCACTACTTTTATGCTATCGCGGTTCTATCCAAACCGCCGAAATGAGCATCAGGTTCAGTCATCATAAGCATAAAGTTTCATTTAAACTGGCTTATTGGTAACCGAATACCAAAATTTAAAAGACTGTATGTAGTTTTGATTTAAATATGTTTAAACAATGTTTATTTTGTCAAGTAAATAGATTACTGAAAAACTCTTTGTATATTTTTACAAAATATTAGTTATAAGCAATCGGACTTAGTGATAGTAATATTTCGTTGTACGTAAACGTAACCACAGATTTTGTTGTCTTATTTAACCCGATTACAAAGAAACGTCATGGCTAATTCAATTTATTGCCTTGTTTAGGGTCGTCGTGATAAATTACGATGGTCGTTGGAAGGAGAGCGACTAAAAGCTGGCCTCCTAACGAGAAGAGATCTGTTGCGCGACTTCCAAGATGCAATGGACGAGGTGAGAATTTGAAAAATAAGGAAAAATCTTTTAGTATTGTCACGTTCGATGCATTTCTATAAGCTTTCTAGCAACTCATTGCAAGTATTAAGCCATGACGGTTTTGTCAAAAGCTTTGCCTATATAGACTGTATGGTTGTTGTTTTATACAAAATGTATGTAGCATAAAATGTTCAAAATAATTTTTTACGCAAATTTTGTTGCGAACAAATTACAAAAACACAAATGTTGAAAAAATTTTCAAATCCTGCTCGTGGAAATTTTTTCAACATTTGTGTTTTTGTATGTAGCATGTAAGGACATGGGGAGATTGGGCCACAACCAATAACTCATGACGCTGGCACGGAACAGGTTGGTGAGTTACGATAGTTATTGTGCCTTCTAATGCATGGGAGATTTTAAGATATTAATTATGGTCACCCATCTATTGCGACAGTGGCTTTACCTCATGAAATTATAACATACTTACTATCCTGGCGCTGAATGTAGCCCCAAGTGAGCGTTGATCTCTGATACAAGCTCCAGCTTTTTTTTGGTTCCTAAATTGTAACATGCAGCAGTAAAAATTACTTTGACCTGTGGCATTATCGCCTTCCTTAATTTTTTAAGGAACTGTAACGATAATTCATAGATACCGACTTTCCTGACCATTGTTTGGGCTGATATCCTGAATTTACGGGAAACTTCTTAGTTCAGGTATCGGCCCGCCACAATCTGTAAATTGTACAACTTTTTTTTTTGTAACTAATATTCTGTATGTTGATTGTGGTGTGAAATAAAAGTTAGTTACGCGCCAAACTTATAGCCCCCTCTGAAGTTGCTTCGTGCAGCTGTACGCAGTCAGGCCCTACCGCTCGTCCCCGCCTTCGCCCTACTGACGCCTATTTTTTACTACTGCGACGCGAATCGCGCCAACTTCAGAGGGGACTAGAAGTTTGGCGCGATCTGTGCCCCTACCATGAGCTCTTATAGCAGTATTATTGCAGTTGTGGAAAAGAGACGAGAGTGTGTTCGCCGCTACATGCCTCTCGCCTTCACAACTGCAATAATAGCTTGTGGTAAGCCTCCTGTACTTACTTACCTTTTAGGTGGTGACCTTGCGCGATATAAAAAGGCAACTAGAAGAAGAAATAGCGAACACGACTCGTGACTTGAGGGAGGCGCGTGTGAGAGTGCAACAGCAACACACCGATCAACAGGAACACTAGCATCGACTGTCGATTTACAAAGTAGAGTTGCAGGAAACATCCCTAGCGTACGAATTTTGACTTTTATCGAATAATCTTGAAATTGAAAATGACAAGAAATAAACTGTGAAATATGTTAATGATCATTTTTGAATTAGATATTTACAATTATGTTTAATATGTAGGTTAAATCGGTGATATCGGTGCTTGCGGTTTGTAGTTCCGTACCATATCTGTGTTTTTAAAAAAAAAACAGCATTGTTATGCGAAGATCTTTATGAATTTACTTTGTTTTACTATTTGTTATATATCGTACCGTATGGTATAGGTATGTTGTTAAATAAATGATTGTTCATATATTTTTTAATTTAGTTGATTTAAATTTCAATATTTTGTGTTTGTTTATATTTAAACAAATAGTATTATAAACTATGATCTCACTTTAAAACTGGACTCTGTTTTACCGCAGCACGCCACGACATTATCGCGTTATCAACGTCGGCTCGTAACGAACTGGTGTACAGCTCCGGCGATTTAATTTCCCGTCTACGTGTCGTGTTAAGCACACCATCATCTTTGCCACAAGATAGTTAGAGCTAAAATATACGTTTACCCTCTTATTAAAACGTGGACTTAAAAAATGTAGTGGAATGTTATACGGATTTACTCGCCTTTAATTAAAACTAGCTGACCCGACAGATGTCCTGTCTAAGTTTTAATAAATATGTGCAACGATCACGGACGCCATTAAAAGAAATCCAAAGTGGTGATTCCCATACAAAATTTACAATTTTAAAAATTTTCAATGGCAACTTCAACTGTGATATTTAGTTTTTCCGAGCGAACAAAACAAAATAAAAATTATTCAAATCGGTGAAGCCGTTTTTGGTTTTAACGAGACTAATGAACAGCAATTGATTTCTACTTATATAGATAATCTTAAACAGTGCTTAATTATTCTGTATCACAAACATTCCTACAATAAAACAATATAGGTAGCTACTAATAAGTAACCCTATATTGACATTTGCAAATGGAATAGCTTTGTTATATTTGATATTTGACTGTAAATCTTCCAACAAGCAAAATAAATAATCATAGGTATAATGATATTATACTAAGTGTGGCAGTAATTGCCGAAAAAGGTACGTATATTATTTCGTTCCAAAATAAGTCGTTTTTTTAAGATGAAAAATATTATAATAAAACAGCTTATACGGATCAACTCGCGTTTTTTCTACCACCAGCCTGGGATCCCATCATACAAAATATTAAATCCCAGCACCAACACCATACTGCCAGACCATAAGATACTGTAAGCTCTTTCCGCGTAAAACGGAATGCACCTGATTAAATTTAAATGAGGGTATACAAGCTACTAACTAATTATGAGACGACCAACACCTCAGTCTCCCTGTGACCATGGACCCTGCAAAGGGTTCGAAACGTCAGGATAAACATGTAATGTATAAAATAAACGCGAGTAGATCCGTAAAAGTTGTTTCGTTTCAATGTGTAGTGTTCGCGTAAACTTTAGAACACAATCTCAAAAATATTAGCTTAGTCAATCGATGGCAATAGACTTTAATTTAGTACCTAATAGCGAACCCATGCACATAAGATAAATCTTAGTGATTTGTAATATGCTGTAAATGTACGTTTCAATATAATATATTTTGGTTATAAATAGAAATGAAAGACGTTTCCAAATGCAGCATTAAAGCTGTTCTCTGTGAATAAAAGATCTTAAGAAGAGCAGCCCCTGCTGAACAGTGCCGAATGTCTATCCCATTCGTCATTAACTTGTATCTATCTATTTGTAGAAACCCATTACTTAGATCAATTTGATGCTCTTTCCTTGAGCACTATAAACAACTTTCCTGACAAGATTTTTATTAGGTAATAATATAAAGTGGTGTGAATGCTATGCGATTATCTATGAAAAGGCTTTTACACCATTATCATTTAATAATAAAAGTTACCTTTTGCCTACTTAAGGCGAAGGGTAAGGCACACTAGCGCCACCAATTGATAATTTGACAATTACTAACGGACCGGATCTTTTTTAAACATTGCGTACCGTCCGATAACAGGAAAGCATCCATAGTATTTATTTAATAATTGTGCACTACTTTTTGTTGCGTGGTTTATTCACAAAACGGGCTATCGCATTTATTCACAACAAACAATGGCCACTTTTGGTGTTAGCGAATGAATACAAAAACAAACCTAAAAGCAGTGAACAATTATTAATTAATAGATGTTTTTACTTTTATTTTTAAGTGTTAATTGATACACTTAAGCTGAATTAAATATTTATATAAAATACAGTGAAACAAATTACAGTGAAATAGATGTTTGCCTAGTGTCGGAAGGTCTGCAATGTTCGAAAAAAAATCCAGTTTAAATGAAATCCATTAGCGGCGCTAGTGTGCCTTACCCTTCGCCTTAAGTGAAAATAGTGTCGAATTTGTTAGCGACAAGACTAAAAAAGAAATAAAATAGTCATCTAGTTTCTAAAACATTTAATCAAAGAATAAGCTTTCAATAGTTATTCCGTGTTTTGTTGCTTTTACTCTAATTTGAAATGACGTTTACATGACAGGAACAAAACACGGAATAACTATTCTGACCTTATTCTTTGTTTATTTGTAAGGGGCTATAGGTATGGCTCGAGACTTCGATAAGATGTTGGCATCAACTAAACCGATTACATTTAACTATACATAAGTTGTATCTTTTCGTCCGATATACCGCGGTGTCTCAAGACGAAAGTCTTTGACCAGTGTGTGTTGCCAGTGATGACATACGGGACTGAGACGTGGTCGCTCACTATGGGCCTTATCAGAAGGCTCAAGGTCACTCAAAGAGCAATGGAGAGGGCTATTCTCGGGGTTTCTCTGCGAGATCGAATCAGAAATGAGGAGATCCGCAGAAGAACAAAGGTAACCGACATAGCCCGAAGAGTTGCTAAGCTCAAGTGGCAGTGGGCAGGGCACATTGCTCGTATGACTGATGGCCGATGGGGCGGAACAGTCCTCGAGTGGCGACCGCGTACCGGAAAGCGCAGTGTGGGCAGGCCTCCAACAAGGTGGACCGACGATCTGGTGAAAGTTGCGGGAAGCCGCTGGATGCGAGCAGCACAAAACCGGTCGTTGTGGAGATCCTTGGGGGAGGCCTTTGTCCAGCAGAGGACGTCTTTTGGCTGAGATGATGATACATATGTTGGGAATCGAACCTCGGACTTCTGATTCCGGTGGTTGAACCACTAACAGCCGAAATTAATGACCTATCCTCAGTAAGAGATAGGCCTACTAGAGATTTGTTGCTTAGTTATTTCTGTTAATTATCGGAAAATAACAGCGGTTGCTAGGTAACTAAACTAAGATAGGCCTATCTCTTACCAGAGATAGGTTATTAATCCCCAGCGTAGACCAACGCTTCTACGACTAAGCTTTATGATTTTTTTTCTGGTACTTATGGTTTTATCGGACAGCTAGCGAATTTCGCCGTTACTCTTTGATGAATGCATTTTGTTAGTCGCTTTTACCCGTCAGCATTTTGATTTTAGTTACCTTTGATACACCGACGCGCAAGTTTCTAACGCTTAAACGAGAAACTTTTTTAATTTACCATCTGTGCGGATGTGCACAGTAGAACACAGAATTTACCGAATAAAGATAAATGTGGTTCGTTCTCATCTAGACTGCAAAGAGGATTTCTTTGCCACTTTGATGATAAACATTAATTGAAATGAAACGACTTTTACGGATCTACTCACGTTTATCTATAAGTACTAATATTATAAAGAGAAAACCTTTGTATGTTTATATGTATGTACGTATGTATGTATGTATGTATGTATGTATGTATGTATGTATGTATGTAAGTATGTATGTATGTATGTATGCATGTATGTATGTATGTATGTATGTATGTATGTTTGTATGTATGTATGTATGTATGTATGTATGTATGTATGTATGTATGTATGCATGTATGTATGTTTGCAACGAATAAACTCAAAAACTACTAGACCGATTTAAAAAATTCTTTCACCATTAGAATGCTACATTAGCGCTGAGTAACATAAACTATATTAAAAAAATATATTAAATAAAATACTAAAAATGACAATTTAATTTTTCAATACAAAATGATTTGTTTGTTTTGTTGTCATGGAAACCATTGATATATATTTAACTCTTAACTTTTATTTGATGGAAACTGTCAAAGCGGTACGCGAGTAGATCCGTAAAAGTTGTTTCATTTCAATGTGTAGTGTTTGCGTAAACTTTAGAAAACAGTATAGATAAACATTAATTTGCCGTATACGAAAACTCGTCACTTCAATCGTATATTTCTGATGATAAAGATTAATCAATAGACTATAGCCTACATAGAATTGGTTTTACCACTAGATTGGTATTGTGGTGAAATTACTGGTTTCGGACCTGGACGTACAGTCAACAGCAAAAGTAGATGATGTTTACTAAATTTCAAAATTAAGTTTCGATAGTGTAAGTCGGTATTTTCTATATAATTACAGTCAGTCTGCAGGTACTAGTAGACACTCGAAGGTTTTTCGATATGCGTTTAAAAAGTTTTGATTTTCATACTGATTTCGTATTTTGATACTTGAACAATCATCAGTTAGTTACCTTTGCTGTTGACTGAACCAGCGAATACACGTCTGCACATCAGATGAACAGCAATTTTTTTTTTTTTATATTGACTGAACTTTCTTCAATAGACTTTGCACTTTATGTATATGGCATATGGTTGAACATTGATTGAAGAAATTTGACAGTTTTCAAAAAGTTGATTATTTCTAGAGATTTTATCTGTCCCTGCTATCCCATCTTATCTCGGTATTAGAAATAAATTCTATTAGCATTACAATTAGGTATACATAATCTACTGTGAAAAAAACAACTGAATCTGGGAATAAAATATTTATTGTGTAACAATGGATCTAATATTAAAAATAACGTGATATATCTAACTTAAAAAGTACGGGATAATAATAGCTAATTGCAGAACTAACAATATTTATTACTTTAGGTACTTTCAATTATTATGAGTTTTACCACAAAACGATGGCTAAAGTTGAAATTAAAACAGATGCTGTCTATTTTTAGCTAATATTTTTAGACAGACAAAATATTTTAAACACTTATTTGGTCATTTTTTAACTTTAACCACTGTTTTGTAGTACAAGGGTAAAATTTGTGCAAAGCTTCTGAAACTATGACAATAAGATGGCATGGATTATGGCAAAACTGGCTAAGGGCGACTTGGACTCGCTTAATGGAGGTTTCCGTAGTCTCACTAAGACCTGAATATAAAAGTTTTGTAGTTATTTAATAAGGATATTTGTTTTTTTTACAATAAATAGGTATATATTTTCCAAACCTGTAGTATTTGTAAGATTTTTTGCATTGTAGTCTTCCGTGGTAAAAATTTTCTCAAACTCTTGGGCATAGTTTAAAAGTGATAACATTAAAAATGTACAAAAAATATTGTCTTACTGCAACTTTTACATAATGCCCCTCATAGTATATAATACTTAGACAAATTATAACTCCAAGTAGTGAACTCCTTAAGATGACGTTAAACCTCTTAATATATTGCGAGATGTCCTCACGAAACAGGCACGCTGCGCGGGCGCCCGCCTAATACAGCGGACGCCCTTATAACTTCAACATTATTGTTTCTAGTTTCGTTACTACAATCAAACGAAAAAGCGAGTGTATTAATTACCTTAAAGATACACTGGCGTTAAAAGTAGATTATCTTTTTTTTTTCAATTGGCTATTCTACCATACTCTACCAGAATAATCACAGTTATTGGAAACAACGAAAATTTTCTTCCTACTCACAGTAGGTAAAATATACATACCTAACTTAAAAATAGAGGCAATGATACTTCACTTACATTACTTACTTATTATTCAGAGCCGACTTTTCAATCCTTGGCATAGGTAAGTACTTGTCTTACGCCTGTGAAGGTTTTTTTCAGCGCGCTGTGTCGCTATCGCTATCGATTAACGATGTCTTTCAAACCGGCTGTCATAGGCTTCCCTATATCTTTGAGGGTGAAAAGGCTGAGGTGATTAATTAGGTTGTGCATATCTTTTTCGTAACCAGTCAATGACAGTTATTATGCTAATATTTAATTTGAGGATAGGGCTAAGTGGGAGCACAATTCACTCGCAATCTACAGTAGAGGGTAATTAGATAGACAGTTGACAATCTCATCACAAACTGTCTCAAAAAAAAATTCCAAGGATTAAAAGTCAGCCCTTACTAGTCGGCCACAAATACGTACCGTATGCGGCGAGCGTTTCTCCGTTCATTGCGTTCAAGGCATTGGCTAAGATTTTCATTGCAAAATACGCAATAAACTAGAACTTCGCTTATCGCGTCGCAATTCGCGCGTGGTCAAAGCCTCGGCGCTCGGTTCCTTTTGCAGCATTCGTTGCGTTTTACGCACATTTTTTATTTATTTATCGGAATTAAAACATACAATTTGAGATATTTTGTTTGCACTTTTGTCGCTTCCTTTTAAACATGATGCTCCCATTCCACCTTAGGTTGGCTGGAAGAGATCTCTTTTAGAGATAAGTCCACCTTTGCTCACCATTGTTTGTAAACTATATATATATATAATTTCTTTTTTAATATGTGGTACTACTTAAGCCTCTTGGGTTTGTGTGTAGTACCTGTGTAGAACATGATTATGATTGACACAAAGTATGACTAACGCTTCCTTTCTTGCACTGAAAACATTCGTGTGATACGTTTTTTTATAGGGTTATTATTTACTTTGATCACTAATATACTAGATAAAGGATCTGGAACCAAAACGCACGATCAAAAATATACTAGATAAAGCATCTGGAACCAAAATGCATCTCGAAAGTGGTCCTTTTTTGCTAATACCTATACCTACATTTCAATTACGAATAACAAAACCTAAAAAAACATTGGATTAACAACTTCAGCTCACTGTATACCTTAAATCTTAAGCATAAAGATTAAATCAAAGTTGTAAAATATTTCTGTCATCGCCACAAACATCATTGTGGCTCCGTAGCTCCAAAGTCGCGTACCGTTTTTCAAGCGCTCATCGGGAATCTAGTACAATAATGATCGAAGGTTGTTTATCATACATTTTGTTTGAAGTATCCTGACTGAATTCTGTATAAAGTATCCTGACATGACAATATTTTAAAGGAACCGCGCGCTTAGTATATACACTTAGAAATACAACAGTTACATAGTAACTAATGTCATATCCAAAAAGAAAGGTTTGAACACATTTAAAGTGGTTTTATTATGGACGCGTCCGCGCACATAATCAATCACTTTACAATTTCGTTCCTAAAATTAATTATCATCATCATCATCATCATCATCTCAGCCAAAAGACGTCCACTGCTGGACAAAGGCCTCCCTGAAGATTGAGGGGAATTTGCCATACCTAATCGCCACGCTTTTGGCGCTTAAATATATATAAATAAAAATGAATGACTGAACGCGTATAACTTCCGATCGACGGCACAAAATTGGATAATTCTTTTTTTTTGTATTTGTTATTGTCAGGGCATGGTTTGTACAGAAGAAAATTAAAAGAAAAAAAAATTTTTTTGCTTTCAGAAATTTTTCTCTTTCACAAATATTACGTAGGTGATACGAAGTTCACCGGGTCATCTAGTTAATTATATTTATCATCAATCACGACTACTGGGCTATAACCGTGATACATTTTTAATTATGAGCCAATACTTAGTTCATTTGGCATAATTCACCAAATTTGATGACGTCACTAGGTAGGTGTATATAGTTTTCTTTATAAGTTTCCACATAATTATCGGAAGTAAAATTATTTTTCTTATAAAAATGTCACAAATCCTTTGTAGTGCAATTTATTTACTGACTAGGACTGATTTTAAGATGCTTACTAATACAACTTTTAAAGGACTACTAATATTATCAGATTCTTTGCTGCTAAGTCCTAAGTTTAAACAAAGGCATCAATTTCTTAACCAATAGACATTAATTCTTAAAAAAATAGGTACTAGCACTGGTTAAGTTTTAAAATGGCATTCGGATACATTATACTTTGTACTTATATGTTTAAAAAACATTTTTAGATTAAAAATAAATATACAATATTCCAAATAAGCTCCGCGTAAGCAAGAGTTAACTTTCATTGTTAACATTATGCATGTCAATAAGGTATAATTTTCTACATACGTCTTGTAACTTACTCACTTCGTGGTAATTACACACGGACGTATTAAAATCTTTTTTATTGCAACAATCATCCATCTTTTTCTTCAGACAGTTTGATAGATTCAGGTTCACCAGGGATCTGTTCTTTGATGAGGGGCCCGTGCTTCCAGTCTGGTGGGTAGCCAAACTGTCTGACGTCATCCCACCATTGCTGTTTGCCGTCTGCCCAGATGCAGTAGACGACGTTGGTGCCGACTAGCACGGCGAAACACACCCAGAAGGCACCTCGCCACTCTGACAACGTTGACTGAAATGAAAAATGTTTATTAATTAGTATACAAATATTATAAAGCTCAAAAGTTTGTTTTTTGTGTTGAATAGTCCATTTATTGAGGAAGGCTATAGGCTATATTACATCACACTATGACCATTAACGCGGGTGAAACCGTGGGGCACAGCTAGTTAATTAGTAAAGCAATTAGCTTGGGAAAGAGAAGAACGGAAACGATTACACCGACAAGAGCATAACCCCTTGAGCGTCGATCGACCACCAGGTGGCCGATAACTATTAAAATTCTATTGTGTCTGGTATTCGCGCGCTCGATCTCTTAAACGTTGAAGAAGAAGAACTAGATGAGAGTAGTCGCGGACCGTGATCTGTAACGTGCACTTGGCGAGGCCTATGTCCAGCAGTAGACTAAATAAAATAGAAAAAATTTGAAAAAATTTGGATGGAAATTTTTTCAACATTTGTGTTTTTGTAATTTGTTCGCAACAAAATTAGCGTTAATAATTATTTGAACATTTTATTTTATAAATAGTTTGCCTACTTCTTAACTGATCTTTAATATTTGTAAAAATATTATGATCGGATGTTAGTGACGGTAGTTGTTAACATTGAATGGGCGCCTTTGGCTTTCAAAGTAAATAGTGTTGAATAATTTCGGCGGGCTGGCTAGAACCACGATAGCTCAATTGGAAGAGCACCTGACCCGGTATTTCAGAAGGTGCAGGTTCAAATCCTGCTCGTGGAAATTTTTTCAAGATTTGTGTTTTTGTAAATAAAATAGGTTGGTGATGATGAAGATAAACTTAACTGCCCCCTGACTATGAGCTCTTATAGCAGTATTATTACAGTTGTGAAAAAGAGACGCGTATTTATACACGCGTCTCGTTTTCGCAACTGCAATAATTCCCCCTGGACTTTAATTTGGTTATTAGAAAACATTCATAATCATGTCTTATAGGCCCGATTGTTACAACTGGACTAGCTATGACAAAAATATCAAGCGCACTGGAACACGATTGGACATGTTTTGAAATAACAGAATTGAGGCCCTAGTTAATGTTGAATATCGTACGAAACATAATATTAATGTGGTTTTTTTTTTCATCTTGTTTGTTTTTATTCTACAACAAGGAAGCGCTTTTAACTTTTAATAAGACCAGAAAAAAAAGCTCTTCCATCGAAAACCCTTAACTACTGAGTAACTGGCTATCTGATCTCCAACTATACCTGAACACGACAAAACTACATTGTTTTTTTTTATTTTTTATGGCTTTGCACAAGCATTTAGCCAATGAAAAAGTGTAATTTTTCTTTTAAAAGTAATACATAGATAAACACTACATTGTTTGTATGGCTCCCAATTAAATTAAGAAGGTGGTAGCTGCATTCAAACTAAAAACAAACCTCATAACCAACTAAACCAAGCATAATATGTGATCTCCGCTGGAAAACGAACCCAGGTCTGACACCGGTTGTTCAACCACGAGAACTGAGGGGAGGTTAAAAATGGAACAGTATAAACACTACTGACAATGTAAACAAAGCGAAAACCACGTTTATCGTAAATCCACTTGTAGTTTGAAATGGCGTAGGTAGACTGTTTGTTAAGTTGCCATACTTTATAAATTTGTTTAGGCTATTAACGATATTTTCCATTAGCCACTTAGACGTGCTGTTAGGAATTTTCCAAACGACAAAGGGATTAATTCGGTTGTGCAAGTACCTACATAGTAATTATTCCTATTTGAACAAATATTGGACAACAACAAATATAACAGGAGCTTGATGGCGCAGAGGTTAACGCGCCCGGTCTGCGAGTGCTGAGGTTAAGCAACTTTCGCAAAGGCCGGTCATCGGATGGGTGACCAAAAATGTATCATCTCGAGCTCCTCCGTGCTTCGGAAGGCACGTTAAGCCGTTGGTCCCGGCTGCATTAGCAGTCGTTAACAACCACCAATCCGCACTGGGCCCGCGTGGTGGTTCATGGCCCGTTCTCCCTATCCATCCATAGGGAAGGCTCGTGCCCCAGCAGTGGGGACATAAATGAGCTGATGATGATGATGAACAAATATTAATCACATCATTAATCATTATCATCGGCCTATATTAGTCCTCTGTTGGACACAGGGCTCTCTAATTGTACGTCATTGACTAAGGTCCGCGTCTACTCCCATTTAGCTCCTGCCAAACACCTTGCAAAGATCGTCATTCCATTTGGTCTGAAGGCGTCCTACACTACGCTTGCTGATAGGTACGCGGTCTCCACTTAAGAACTAGTTTTATTCTTAGCCTCAAATTAATCTCTTTTCTCTCAAATTATTCTATAGTGACAATAATAATTAAGTTAGTTAATTGGCGTCTTTACTACTATCATCATCATCAGCTCGTTTATGTCCCCACTGCTGGGGCACGAGCCTTCCCTATGGATGAATAGGGAGAACGGGCCATGAACCACCACGCGGGCCCAGTGCGGATTGGTGGTTTTTAACGACTGCTAATGCAGCTGGGACCAACGGCTTAACGTGCCTTCCGAAGCACGGAGGAGCTCGAGATGATAAATTTTTGGTCACCTATCCGATGACCGGCCTTTGCGAAAGTTGCTTAACCTGAGCACTCGCAGACCGAGCACGTTAACCACTGCGCCATCGAGCTCCTTGTCTACTACTATAACATAATAATAACATTACAGGCACTATAGGTATACCTATTTTAAAGTAGGTATATTGTATTTACGAAACTACAATTTTATGTAATATGACTATTTGTAGATGTTAATGCCTTTCTTGCTGAGTTTTCAGTTTCCGGTTCCTCTAAGCACAAAGTATTTCGCCTTGTAGACTTACGAACCGATGGTAAAGTGACATTCATAAGAGCAAATTTTTTAAGTCTTAACTGTATAAATGATATTGAATTTGGATTTTTGTACCCACAAGTCACAACAGAAAACAAATGGAACATAATAGCGTACAAAGACAAAATGAAGATTTAGTAGATAACAAAGAAGAAACGACAATAATGAACCGTCACACTAGTCCACTAACTGATGGTTAACTGTTTAATAATTCACGAAGGCTTGGGCAATCTAATTCATTAACAAGGAAGCCCGAATAAGATTAAAGAAAGTAGGTGCAAGCGGAGAATTGAATCTTTAATTGCGTTCAGAGCTTTTTGCTTCTAAGCTCGGCTTTGCACTAACTCGAGAGCAAGGCTTTCTGAGCTTCATTGCAAGCTAAGGAAATGTAACAGTGTATTTGAGTAACGCTTTTGTACTTGAGATACATAATGTATGCAGATTGTTCAGCAACCAAATATTGAATTTTTGTTACATAAGGGCTGATTTCTCAATCGTCAGTTAAAGTTTATTCATTGAAAAATGTTGACATAATGACAGATTCTCTATAGGAAATATGTCACAATGACACTTATCTTATGACACTTATTTGAGAATTGAAAAATCAGGCCTTTTCTTGCAAGTAAAGGCATTGCAAACAGCAAAGTTATTAGAAATTAATGGCGATAAAAATAAAACTTCTACTAACAAATAGTATATAGGAAAATTTAGGTAACGGTAGATTTTAATACCTACTTGTTGTTGGCTTTCTCCTTTAGTTAATTGGAAGCTAGTGCCGATAAGGTCGAAATCGGAAACGCACTTAACTCGGAATTCTCAACAACTGAAGTTACTTCTAAGCACACTATGCAATAATCTAAATCTAGAGTCTAGTAGTTTGGAGAAAGCTTTGGTTCGATTCCTAGGGGGGGATACATAGCGCTCAGTATTATTGATGGTTGTCTTGTTTCAAGTACGCTTGTTTAGCTAGCAATGTTGAATGATTTGAAATGAGTATTTATAAATACATTGAATATTGATAGTCGTCGCAGGCGGGGACAATCATCAGCAAAGAGAGTGCGGATTTAATAAAGCAAGCCACGGCCGCTTGGTTGGTGATTGTGCCCGTCTGCGACAACTATCAATATTCAATGTATTTATAAATACTCATTTCAATTCATTCAACATTGCTCAAATTGAGAGCATGTTTTTTCTTTTCAGTTTTTTCTCTTTGCAGTTATTTTTATGTTCGTCCGGTTTTTACGAATATAATTGTTTTTTATATAGTTGT
The DNA here is from genome assembly GCA_963082485.1 of Eudonia mercurella. Classification (NCBI taxonomy): domain Eukaryota; kingdom Metazoa; phylum Arthropoda; class Insecta; order Lepidoptera; family Crambidae; genus Eudonia; species Eudonia mercurella. Next base: position 12,634,026 of record OY720029.1, on the reverse strand, counting down.
TTTAGCAGTCGGGTTTTTTGTTTTATTTTAATAATTTGGTTTATTTCAAACTTTTTAGTTTTGTAATGTAAATAACCAAGCATTTCAAAACCTACATAAAATAATTATATTAAAACGCCTTACTCTTTTAAATAGCAAAGTCATAGCGCATACACCAATGGTCAATAATCTGATTAAGGCGTAAAAACGAAACTTGACGTCTATACATGCATACATACACACATACATACATGCATATATACATATATATACACATACATACATACCTACATACATACATACATACATACATACATACATACATACATACATACATACATACATACATACATACATACATACATACATACATACATACATACATACATACATACATACATACATACATACATACATACATACATACATACATACATACACACATACATACATACACACATACATACATACATACATACATACTTACATACAATATATACACTCGAAAAACATAAACCTCCTTCTGACGCAGTCGGGTAAAATTACCAAACTTCTTTGCTATTGAAGCACCTACCACTTTCGACCTTACCGTCATTTATCATCAGCTGACATGAAGGTTAAACGCTTCCTCTTTGAAATAATGAAAAAACACATTATATATCATATTGAATTTGAAACACAATATCCTGCCAACCAGTATGATAAGGCAATTGTTTACTATCACTCACATTAGGTGTCATCAGCCCGATCAGGTAAGGTGTTGCGATCCCTGCAAACGTCGAAGTGGTGTTCACCAGTGACGTCAGACTGCCCGCATAGTTTGGCGCCAAATCCAGGGCGTTGACCTGTAAACACATTAGTTCCATTTACTCCTATGGGAGTTACATTATGTGTTTAGTTTTGGGTTAGCAATATAATATAGTGTTTGATGTTTCCATATTACACAGCTTTTAATATAGGTACTTCAACCCTATTTTCGTTTGACAAAGGGCAATTTAAATAATTCTAAACTTCTAATTCTCAATTTGTTTGCGAACGACCTGTTTATGTTAAATCAGTATCTGTCATTGAGGAATGTGAATTTAGAGAGTAAGTAGATTTATGATCAAAGTTTGCGATCAAAACAAGAGTGCATGTTATATTGTGTGGTAACAATAATTATATTAATAATTATTATCTCCTTTATTTATTTTCTTTCTTAGAACTAGATTTTTACAATATTTTAATATAAAAACAATAAAACATTATAAAAACCTAATCCTAGAGTAGAGTAGTAGAGTAGACTAATGCCAGCAGCGGGGCAGGGCCCAAGCTACCGGTGGTCAGGGCTGCAGATTGAGGAACCTTCTGACAATACGTGCCGTGTCAAGGAGTACTGCCTTTTGCATCTGACCCTTAACCCAACCTCTCAGCGAGAGCCTCTCTAGGTGTTGATCGAGGCTCTTCGCTATCAGACGATTATCGGTACAATAATGGTTGAATCCACATCCCACATGGCGGTAACCTCGTGAACCAAGTCAAGGTACTTACTGAGCTTGTCCTTCTCGGCTTTCACAAGGTTCTCATCATGAGGTGTGGTGATATCTACCAGTATTGCCCGGCGCTGGGATCGGTCGACCACCACCTTATCAGGCTTATTGGCGACAATAGCCCTGTCCGTAATGATAGAGCGATCCCAGTAAAGCGTTGCATGACCATTTTCGAGTACTAGCGTAGGTGCGTACTTATAGTACGGCACCTCCGATTCAACAAGGCCATATCCAAGAGCAAGTTGCTGGTGAATTATTTATTCTGGCTACTTGGTGGTGTCTGTGCAAATACTCTCCGTTAGCAAGATGAGAACAACCAGAAATAATATGTCGGAGTGATTCACCTGGACGGCGGCATGCCCGACAGATGTCGAGCGTACCGTCTATTATTATTATGATAATAATAGTCATAAGGTTTGTAATGTAAAAATGTGATTGGTATATCGTTTGTTGGTTGTCCATAATAAATAAATAAATGAATTGCAAACATCCATAATCAAGTGCGCGTTGGCGACCCTGTAAAAACCTTAAATTACGCCCTTTTTAAACAATCCCATGTTGTACTCTTTTGACAATAGCTCTGCATAGAGTTAATTTCACAACCTAAAGGTGGACTCACCTTTAGGTTGTGAAATTAACTTTTTTATTTTTTATTTTATGATGGGCTTGCTCTTGGCTTCATTCTAATCCCTAAGGCTAAGAAGAGGCCGACGATGGAACGAGCTTGCCCAGAAACAACCTATTCACTCGGGCTTTAAAAACTTTAGGATTATCTACACTCGATAATACAGACGCCGGTAGGGAATTCCACTCTTTGGATGTACGCATTATAAATGTAGAAGCAAAACGCTTGGTGCGCAAAAGTGGAATGTCAACCAGGTAAGGGAGGTAGCCAGCCGTACGTCTGGATTCCCGATGGTAAAATGGGGAAGGTGGAATGACCTCATGCAGCTCAACAGCACACTCTCCGAAGTATAGCCTGTAAAAGACCGACAAGCAGGCAACTGTGCGGCGGTGATCGAGACTGTGAAGCTTGGTTTTTACAAGCTTATCGTCACCTATAATTTTCCTGGCTCTGCGTTCCACCGAATCAAGCGAGCTGGTATTTTGCTGAACCGTTCTAAAGGTGACAGCAATACTCCATACATGACTAACATGTTATATAACGTATGCTATATGATGTGTTATAAAACTAAAAGTGTAAGGTTGTTTCATTAATACTAATAAAACATGCTACATAACTATGCTATACAACATGTTTTGTCATATTATAGTCTGGACGCACTATAAGCGTACGCGGGAAGAAACTCCTCTGCTCCTCTCGGAGGAAGCACAGTATGGGACCATTAAATAAAGTGGTAGACAAATTAATTAAACAAATGACTGTGCAGTCGTCGGCAACGACAGTCAATGTGTACTTGGCATTACTCATAGCAACTAAAGAAACAGGAGACGTCTGTGTGACATGGCACCCCCGTGCAAATGAACAGAGTACTCGTAAGAGCTTCGAATAGATATTCTGTATTTTGTGCCCGCCATGTAAACTTCATTTCAGATGAAACACGGAATAACCATTTGAAGCCTCTTCTCACACATTAAGCACTCACCTTCATTCCACTGTAGAAACCACCCATGAGAGCCATGGAAATAACAAAGTAAATCATAGCAGCAGTGCGGTCGCATCCAGAGTATGAAGCCAATATGATGCAAATGGCTGGACCGGTAGCAGCTGAAACAGATTGCATAAAGTTGAATTGAAATGAAACAACACAATTTATTCTGAACTCTTTGCAGGATCCGCGGTCATGGCAAAACAGATGTATTCATTTAGAAATGCGAAAATTATTTTTACTTTCGACTACTTTGAATACCTACTCGTATTATGTATTATTATGCGTTCCGTTTTATGCAAAAAGTACTACAGAATTTAATGGTTTTATTGTTTGTAACACAATATAATAATAGTATGAATATTAAAAATTATATATAGGTGTTTATGAAATTATTAGTCGATTTTTATTGAATACATGCTCCCGCATGCAGCCTCAGCCAAACAAATCGTTCTGTCACTAGACCCCGCACAAAAATACGCATTTTTTTCGCTCTTCAAAGGAACGAGATGATTTCCCGAAAAAAGTAGTAGCCCATATTTCAGACCAATGTCAATCTTACCAATGGTTGTGTGAATAATCCTGCCAGTCTTGATAGTGTGCCATCCTTTCTTGATGCACACGTCGCAGACAAAACCGAAGATGAAGGAGCTGATCCACATGGCAATGTAAGGAAGGGCGGTGAGGGTGCCAGTGGTAGCGATGTTGAACTTGAGCACGTCGTGGGAGTACTTAGGAAGGTCAGTCACCATCGTGTAGTAACCCCAGTCGTGGCCCACCTGTGGGTTGTAATCAAAGATAAAAAATACAAAATAATACAAAACAATGCGAAAGGTATGACTAGTTCTAGATCAGACCATATAAGTATGAATTTAGAGAATGATGATGATGAGTATGTTTTAATGCATGTTCTGTATTGACTCGTATAATAGCAGGGTGAATTAGGTCTAGGTATCGTTCTTGATTACTAATATCAGACTAAGACCTAAACATAATAGTTTTTAAAGAGTTATTAACTATAGGTACAGTCAGCATCTTTAAGTACAGTGGTTATTGTGTGTTGAAAGCCAATCATAGAGCTTTTTTTTCATAGAAATAGAAATCGAAATAGAAATATCATTTATTGCCAATACTGTGTACAAATTGTGTAGATGGTAATGCAAAAAATCATATGGATTGTATAGAGAAGGTAAAACAATCATTAATGTAATGAAACAAACAATCCTTGACGGAATAAAATACTCGTATTATTTCCAAATATTATCAATCACCATCATCAGCCTATACTAGTCCACTGCTGGACATAGGCCTTTCCAAGTGCACGCCACCGAGCACGGACGCCGCCGCTAATAAAAATGAAAAATAAAAAATTATTATAATTATATAAAATTATATAAAATAATAATTATTATTTTATTATTCTTTTATTAATATTATATTATATTTAATATTATCAATAAAAAAAACTTATTTAAGGAATGATACAGTTCTCCTGTAACTAGTGTAATTTCAGATTTCCCCATGGGGAATTCTACAGAGAAACTATAAAAATACTATTAGGTATTTTGGCATACATGATTTTATTCATGCAAGTGATGATGGTTTCTGTTACTATGCCAATGTTAGTTGAAGGTCATGGCGTTTAATAAAGCGTTCAATGATTTTTGGCACGCAAGTTAAAAATGAGAACATTTTGAGGGTATTTTAAATGTAGGTATCATTTTTCTGTTAGATCTCTCTTATATTTACAAGATTAATTTGCTCTATATGAGTAATAAAACGTACAAGCATTGTCATGTCCATTATTATTTAAAACACTTCAGATGAGGTCATACCGTCAGTAATAATAACTTTTACAACCACTGTAAGGTCTGCCTTTGCCATAAATTTGTATTGATTAAACTTGACGACGTCATTCGCTTATAAATAACTATTAAAGACAATATAATAAATAGAGCAACACTGTTATTTTAATACATAAACATAAGGTACCTAAGTGCGGAATAATGAAAATTTAAGTATACAAATCCAAAGTAGTTATTGAGTTCAGCATTTACGTTTATTTTGTTTCGATGAAATAAAAATAAAGTGGGTCAAAACTGTAATTGAAACTGTTATATAAGAAACAATATTTACCCAGATTACTTTAATCTATGTCATCGAACGGGTATTTTTAGAGTTTTAGCAAGTTAAAGCCCTAGACATGACCTAGACCAATAAAATGCTAAGCTTTGTGACGACCAGCGATAAAACTTAACTGCTTCTTGCAATTCCTGTGATCTGTCTGAGATCGAATTGTGGAACTAAACGTAATTCACTTTTTATTTTCTACTTTGAAAACGAAATTCATTTATACAACCGTACGTAGTAGAGAGAAGCTTTTTGGCGTAGCTATTTGTGCGTTCAGGTTGCGATCTTGGTAGTTAAGCAACATTTGTAAAGCCAGGTGACCAAATTTAAATATGTCCACCTAGCTTTTAACAGCACATGTTAACTACCTTAAAACTACCTTAAATTAGATCGGTCTATAAGCCACCACGTGGCTTATAGACCGATTTCCCCATGTGTGAAAGCCTAAGTCTGCAATGGAACCACAGAAGAGAAATTATAATAATAATGTTTTAGCCTATTGCCCTTCACTGCTGAACTTAAACCTCTTCTAATGAGCGCCAAACATCCTGGTATTGGGCACTCGCACCCATCCTCCGCCCGCCATCTTTTTCATTTTGTCCATCGTGACCGCATTCTTTTGTTTTTGCATATAAATATCTGTTGGTCCGTTGTATTTAAAATGACTATGCACAGGAAACATTAGACACAACAAATATTTTTTTTATATTACAAGGGCATGTATGCCCTTGTCCTGATAAATGCCATTTAGTAAATTTGTCACAGTCATACATTAAAAAAAATAGACAAAAAATAAACTTTTCGATAGACTATCTACTACTACTTATCACGAAGTTGTGGAACCGGTCATTAAAGTATTTAACATGGTCTCCACGTTAAGACATGACTGCTCCGATTGCCTGTCCTTTAGGAGACTGATTACTTTCAGGTGGATGATGATATCAGATTATTACTTGGGTTCAAATACAAAGCTAATTTAGTTGAAGTTAGTGTTTACCCCATTTAAATGTGACGTAAAACCTGTTTTAAATTTTACGAGCCACTTCAGAATTAGCATTGCTAATGCAGATAGTCGCAATGTACGCGCTACTATTGCTAGAGTTCTGTGTTACTAGTGTCATTATGTTTAAGTGCCCATAAATACTTAATTATAAAACTGTATTTCATTTGCACTAATCCCTCATTTATTTCTCGTCAAGGCTTTGAATTCAAACCCTCAGTTGTGAGTATAGTTGGATTACCTTTCTAACCTGCGAAACCATTCTCAGCATGAAATTATTTGTACAAAATTCGAAAACTGTAATTAAAAGTTTTCGAACTACGTTTTCTGACTTATCTGAGAACTGTCATAAGCTGGCTTGATTTTTGAATTTTTGGAGATTTTAAACAATATTTTAATAACAGGTATGTAAAAGATTACCAATTATTCGGGCTATGGCCCGAAGTGGCTAAGTTTTGGAGATTGTTGTGGGAAGCCTTTGTTCAGCAGTGGACGTCTTTTCGCTGAGATGATGATGATGATAAAAGATTGTCTTATACCAGTGTGTAGCACAAATCTTACCGCAGCGCAAACCAAGGCCCAAGCAGGCGCAGATCGAAGTATAGCCTTCCAGGGCACAGGGTCCTTCTTTGTACTACCTTCCGCAGTAGTCACGTTCTTGTTGAGGTAAGCTAATTCTTTTTTGGAGATGTAGGGGTGGGTATTCGGGGTACTATAGCACAGAAGGCTCTGAAATGAAACGATTATATTATTAACACACCCCTATAGTTGTTTACAATATGTGAACGTCAAAGCTAAGTCCCTTTTTGTGCCCTAAGCCGACTTTTTACCGAGAAGAAGCCGCAAGAAACTCAGCTCGGCTAACAAGTAATTGCAAAGTACAATTAATGAAAAATATTTATTCAATTTAGGCACAATATTTCACTTATGAACGTCGAGAACATGTCTTAAAGATATATTATGTTATAAACTATACATTATATTTAATGTGATTCTTCTGCTAAAAGACCATAGTCTTTTGCTCACTTACCCAGAGTACGAACCAGAAGAATCCAAAACCGCCGAAAAAGTAGAACACATAGGACCAATCTCTTCCATCAGCTAACAGAATACCAGACATGAAGGACCCAAATATGTTGCCTATTTGAGCACCTCCAAACACCAGAGCTCCTTGGAAGGACCTTTCATGAGGTGGGACCCATCGCGCCAACATTATCATCAGAGCTGGCATAGTCGGACCCTGGGACATAAAAAGGTACACATGTTAGAAGGAACTATAGAGTAATAATTAAAGAAAGAATTTAATTTTTTTCAGTTATGCACGTTTATACTGACGACCCTAAGTTTTAGATGATCCAGCAAGCGTCACTTGTTAAGTGGTAATTGAGGAGCTCGATGGCGCAGTGGTCAACGCGCCCGGTCTGCGAGTGCTATAACACAGGCCGGTCATCGGATGGGTGACCAAAAATGCTTCGAAATGCACGTAAAACCGCTGCTCCCGGCTGCGTTAGCAGTCGTTAATAACCACCACGCGGGCACCGCACTGGGTCCGCGTTGTGGTTTCGTGCCCTGTTTTCCCTATTCATCCATAGGTAAGGCTCGTGCCCCAGCAGTGGGGACATAAAATGAGCTGATGATGAATTGAGGGTAGTTGGTGAAAACACGCATTAGTATGTTAACATCACGCTACCTTATCACAAGAAAAATCAATTAAATTAAAAAATATAATTCAATGCTGCAGATATTTTGCAATAAGTTCACCACTCACCTCACCCATTCCTTGCAACACTCTCAGAATGAACAGCCCAGTAGCACCTCCAGCTCTGATCACAGGAGGGGTTAGGAACGTGAATAGAGCTGTGCTCAACAATCCAACGCCTAACGTCCATTTACCCCCGAATTTCTCTGCCAAATAGCCTCCAGGAACTTGGGTTGCAGCATAGCCATAGTAGAAGCCGCTCAGAATAAGTCCTTGAGTTTTCTCGTCCCAGTCAAATATTGCGTACTGGAAAGAACAAGTCGAATATTGTTAAAAGAACGACTTATTTACTTACTCTTATTTATGGGTTATTCGTCAACTCGAACGATTGCTTGATTCGGCACACATTGATTTTACCTAATTAGACAACAGCCTGCGCCTTCGTAAACACTAGCATAAACACTAGTATCCCATGATCTCACGGAAATAACTAAAAATCTTTTTTTATCTATGTCGTAAGGGGAACTCTTGCAGACACACTCTATTAAACTTCCTAGGTCCTAGAGTTTGGGCTAGGTGTAAATATTGGGTAAGTTAATCAGAACTATATTTTTTTTATTTGAAAATAATTTTTTTTATTTAGATTTGTGATATATTATGAGAATTATTAATGTTATTTAATCATCACTTAACATCAGGTGAGATCAAGGCACTGTGCTTACCCGTAAATATAAAAAAAAAAAAAAAATTAATTATTATTGGGAGGCCTTTGTCCGGCAGTGGACGTCTTTTGGTTGAGATGATGATGAAAATTATAATCCAAAGTACATAACTCATATTGTGCACAATTACGAAACTCATATGTGGTAAAGTGCTTTTGCATCAATGAATACGAATGCAGTATTTAGATAAGAAATACTCGAACGTGTTTACACATAACTTGTGTTCCACCGAGCAACATACACTACAACAATGCGTTGTGCCATAAATTGATACTAAAATCTTAAACTGGCGGTGTCTATCTTATCTTTGTTTAAGTATAGGTATAGTAACGACGCATAACAATATAGGACAAAATCATTGATCTCAATCATCGTTTTGAACCCAGTTGAAGTTGCATAAATGTACTTGTATTTGATGAAGAAAGGAATCAACGAAGTACCAGAAACGGTCAAGTCATGAGTCAATTTAGAAGACTTCTTATAGTAGCATTGTAGAGACAAGTGTTTCAGGGACTCAATTGTTGAATTATATTTTGCGTTTATGGATGTTTTATACCGCTGCCTGATTATAACGAATATCTAGTCTATACCACTTGAAATCGAATTCTAGTAACTTAGGTATAGAAAGTGTCAAAAAATGTGTTACTGGCAAATTAATAAATGCTGCGGTAGAACCATAAGTTTATCTTTACTCTTTTCTAAACAGTCTGTGAATGAATTGAATAAAATATTCAATTCACACAAGAATATTTTTGTATGGATACTGACTTAATTTTATCTCGTATGTTAGCGTAACGTTTTGCGTTAAACAAAACGAAAGCGCCCAATTAAAAATAATTAGATAGCAAAATCATTATCAATACGTAATGTTAACAAACCTTAGTATTTCGGCCACAACGGACCAAGCAAAGGGTCGTTGGAAATGTCAAGGATAATTTGCAAACAGCAAAATATGGTAATAAATTGTTTCATAGCGTACGCGTAAATTTTGGAAATTCATAAATAATTAAACTAGGTACTTTTGAATTAGGTGAAACATTGAGCACCCTTAGATGTTGCTAAAACGTATACCTCTAAAATCATACTGTATGTAGGTTTATATGTACAAGACCATTTCAAAGAACAGGAGCTTCGTATGACGATAGAAACTTACTGGCTTGGAATTTATTATCACAGTGGTGGTATTGAGAACCGGATCATTGGGACAAAGTTCATCACCGTTCGGGTTGAAGTCGCTGGCGTTAGTATTTCGTGTGTGGTTCACCATCTGTGTGATGGCCAGGTTCAGGCATACCCTCATGGTGTAAGCGTTGCAAACCCCGAGCAGGCCCATCACTCCGAGGATATACCGCTGTGGGATGACGCAACCTGAAAAGAGGTTTTATATAATTACTGACTGACCCGGCGGACTTCGTACCCCATTTCTTTTCTGTTTTTAATATAGCCTATGTTACTCAGCGCTAATGTGATGCGAAAAGATGGAAAATGGTGAAAGAATTTTTTAAATCGGTCCAGTAGTTTTTGAGTTTATTCATTGCAAACATACATACAAAAATACAAAGCTGTTCTCTTTATAATATTATAGTATAGATTATCCGCTTGCTTTTTCTAGTGACAAAAATTATGACATCGTTATATCAAAATGCCCAAATTATGAATCTAATATTCTAGTTCTACCCTAAAAAAAAGGAAACCAGAAGCCGGCATGGCTTTATTGCCTGAAAACACAGTTGAAGAAATACATTTATTGTTGATATCATCTTCATTATCATGTAGTATCATGTCATCATGCAATCTTCATACTATAGTTTGGAGATCAGTACACAAAACTTCATGTGATCCCATGGAGCATCTTTAAACTGGTGATAGCTCAGTCACTGTTTGATGTCGTCTAGTCATTTGCAATTTATTATACTCTAATATGGATGTAAAGATCAAAGTAATGTTTTAATACATAACTTTGAGCTTTCATACTTTTGTCACATCAATATCACGTACATCTACGTCAACTAAGGGTGTGCAGCTAAACAATAAACAACAACAAACTATAGATTGAGACCGGGTTGGCTTCGCAATATTGCTTTCCAAGCTGGCGCCAGGGTCGTGTAAGCGTTTTACTTTCCAGTAGAAGAAAATCTTATTTGCTTAGCAAACTGCAACTTAATGATATCTTATAGGTATGTATGTGTATACTGTTGGTAACGAAACACTTTATACTGGAAGAAGTGTTGTTTTTTTTTAGGAGCGAACCTTGAACCCTTTCCTTTAAACATATCTGGTTAGGTGCAGTACCAACTAGGCTACCGAGGCGATGTTCGACTTGAGCAAATTTACTTTTACTTCGCAAGTCAAAGGACTTTTTAATACATTATACTTGCTGCACTGTATCTTCTTCGTACTTCGTGCTTCGGTAGGCACGTTAAGCTGTTGGTCCTGGATGTTATCGTAAGATAGCAGTCGTTCAAACCCAGCAACTCGCATAAGGTCAGTGGCACGGTTGTTTATAGCTCTATTGTTTCTGTGGGAAGGTCTGAGCCCAGCAGTGCGTTAATATACTGATTATAAAGATAAATTATTGCACGTTCAGAATCAAACTAACTTTACAAATTTGGCAATTTTCAACTATTTCAACGAAGTATGTACAAACCTATCCAATACTGTCCCATTTCTTCAATACATTTTCAACCATATCATTAAGGCATAAAGTTAAAAGTCTTTTGAGAAAATTTTACAGTTTGTGGTAGGTTAATGTGCAGTGTGTACTGCAAAAACTCTCATAGTGCTCCTCTAGACATCTTCTCAAGTTGATTCTACTTTTATATCGTCGACGCGTGGAACTCCTTTCAGTGTCGGTGGTAGCAGCGAAGCAGTTTTCTCTTAGTTATTTCAAATCAAGATCAAGAAATCAAGTCAAATCATTAATTCATAGGCACTTATGTATTGACGTAAAAGGCTTTTACGTTTGTAACAATAATTAGCCAAAGTTACAAAAAATTGTGGTTGCCTGTTCGTATGGATATTGGGAGAACCTTCAACCGAGAAGAGCTGTTAATTTATTATTTTTTATTTAAGAAGAAATTTTTTTGTTAAGAAACTCCCAAAGCTTTTTTCTTCAACCTAATCACAATATATGTAATTTATAATTCTAGTAAAACATTAAAAATATTTCAATTTATTTACAGCTGTGTACACAATTTCAGAATAGGGTGGTAACTATACTAACTAACTAACTAACTATACGGATTCTAAGCAAACACTACAAACGTGACGTTAACGCTATATATAATTTTTTTTAAACCGTTTTTAGAATTTAAGTACATAAGTTTGTTTACAGCATGTGTGTTATATATACGCTAGCTATATTTAGTCTCATTACGGAGTTTGAGTAGAAGCCGCAGTGGCTGTTAATCTCAGAAGTGCTAAATTTTGAAGTGTCTTGCACACGCCGAAGTAGTGACAGTGTCTCGAGGCGTTGAAGCTAATGCAAAATTAATGTTGTACACATTGTCTTGCTAAAGTTCACTGACTTGTACTAGGGTTACTCTTGAAACACAATTGCATTCATCAATTTCCAATCACAAATCTAAAAAATGTCAAATGGTACTCTTTAAAGCGATAATAGCGCCACATTGGAATTAAATTGCGTGGAAATTGAGTGAACAAAATTATTATCGAGATGGGGCGTTCCGAAATTGCGAAACTTATCCCAATATCGATACATATTAATTGCATTGGAATTGTATTGATATAGAGTTTGCGTTCAAGAGTAGCCTACCAGGTCATATTGCTAACTCTTGAACAAATTATTTCAACTTGTCTTCGAAAATATTTATGAGGATTATGTGCCGACATGCTCGTTAGGTGCGATAATAGACGAACAATAAAATTTAAAAAAATTATAACTAAAGCAATATATTTAATTTCATTTCATTATTATTTCTAAAGTGTTATGCAATTATGTATGTATTTGTGAAAAATTGTCAATAAGTGATGTTTTAAAACTAATGAAATTCAAAATTATTATAAAATTCTAAAAATATATTTCTCTGTCGTTTAACAATAATTACAAAAGTTTGTTTTGACTACTACAAACTGTAAAATTGTAAAAAAAAGCACTGGTCTTGAATTACAGGTTATCTAACTTCGACGTCAAGGCCATATTATGTAACCATTTAACGAGTTTCATAACGAAGCTTCTCTTGGGCTAGATAATTGGTGTGAGTGTAGGAAAGTTTATTTATATTATTTATTTATTATTTATGTTGACGTAGTTCTGTAGCATTTATAAGCAAATATGATATTATTCAATGCCTTAATGAGATCATCAACCTCATGCAACTATCAGGCTATAGGTACTGTAGGTACCTACCATAGGAATTGCACTATGAGAATGTAATGTCTTGGAAAAGAACAGACTACTCTGTATTCAATAGTTCACTGGAGAAACTTGAAGGTAGTAAATCAGAGCTTTCATTGCAAAAGTGCAAGTGCGGAATATTAAACGAAGTATAAAGTTCTATAAATATCTTCTATGTCTTTATAAACTTGCAATCAAAACGAAAGTTTATACATATATGATATATATCAAGATGAGCATATGAAATACATGAGCATATCGATGACTTTAATTATATTTTAATTACAAATATACAGTTGGTTTAAATATTTTTTAAGTAGGTATATTTAATTATTTTTATTATCGGTACCTACAAAGAAATTATTATACGAGTGCATAATTCTTTATGAGATTCAAATCGTATTAAACGAGGAATGATATAGGTTCAAGTTCGTAACTAGAATTAAAAAACTTTAATATCTTTATTTTTACTGGGCAGTTATAGAAATAGAAAAAATCCTTATTTGGTACAATATACATCAAACATTTATTAAAAATATCTATATCCAATACCTCGATGTGCTCCATATTGAGCAGCTCTGATCTCTATTGCTATTGTTATAAGAGTAACAGATAATGCGTCCGTGATACATCGAGTCAAGGCTGTGGAGGTCAGTATGACGTTACACGCTACATAATAAATGTCGGTCAAACGCGAGGCGTATCCTCTTTCATGTTGTTAGCCGTGAATTAATGACCTTACGAGTATCATTATTTCGGTCAACATTATTTTGTATCGGGAGCTAATTAGGTAGGTACATACCCTACTCAAGAAAGGATCGTTATTTATTACATCTTTCCTCAACTTTTGCATAACTGAGTTAATGTATACTTAGTGGTTAGTTTACCTAGTGTTGTTTTGATAAATTTTATGACATGTTATCCTTATAAAAGATATTCACTAAATTATCAAGTTAGTAGGTACATTAATTTATCTCTAGACACATACAATCGCGTATTTCAAATCTTTTATAATAGACGTTGTTAGTAAGAATGTGTCTTTGTTTTCATCAACATCATCATCGTCATCATCACTAAAAAATCCTATAAACTTAAAAATAACCCCTAATTTAACTGCCTCTGTGGTCTAGTGACTAAGACCACCGGTTTCGACCCAGGGTACCGGGTTCGATTCCCAGCAGGGTGTACATGTTTGTGTACTCGGTTTGGTTGGTGGTAGGGCTTGTTTGTCCGCCTGGCTAGCTACCACCATCTTATCTAAATATGTCGCCATAACATCAATGTTTGTAGCATTGTTGTGTTCCGGCAGTTTGAGATAAGATAGCCACTAGTTGAGAATCCTCGGTGAAGTGCGCTTCCATCATTGGCATTATCATCACTTAACATCAGGTGAGATCAGGGCACTGTGCTTACCCGTTAATATAAAAAAAAATCAACCAAACCTAATAACATGTAGGTACCTACACCTTTTTATATTTATTTATTTGCAGAAATGCCTTATCCTTATATCAGACTCGCACCGAGTAAACCGATCCGATCCGAAACCATCAGGGAATCTAGTAGCGAATAGGGATACGCACTAGTGCGTGACATCATTCCTTCTAGAAAACCTCTGACAGTGCGTCGAACACACTGCTTGAAGAACCCTTTCAATTTCTTGCCGCCCTCAAAAGAGTTCGGTAACGCTGAAAAGGCCTTTCCAATTGCAATTCCTTAGCCCGATTCGCGACTACTCTCATCCAGCTCTTGCCAGCCACCTTGCGAAGATCGGCGACTAAAAATCCTGCACTCCGTATCCATATCGCCAGGAACGCGCTGCCGCCTCATATTCAAGACTCTCCTAACATCTGCCTTTATAAAAAACGTTTGAAGGAACACTACCAGTCCAGTTGATTCTGTCGTCCCATGTACATTGATTTCCTTTTTTTTCTCCTTTTCTTTTTGTTTTGAATATAATAATATATAATTTCCCTTATTTATGCAATTATTAGTACCTTATGAATGTGTATTATAAATATTTAAGTAAGTTTATTTTAGTTATTGCAGGATGCACGCATTAATTCTACCTTTATTTATAACGTTTGCTTCTGCGGGCCTGCTGAAGATATTTCAGAACAGAAATAAGCAGCGCCCTTGTACTACATTCACCCGTGGAACTTATTTTATTACCCTTTTATGTGTGTACATAAACTTGTAAATAAATAAAAATAAATGATGTTCCGGAGCTTATAAGGTATCAACGGAGTTCACCTTAGCAATACAAAATCAAACCCAGCACCTCTGTTTTGGTGGTCTAACTGCTAGACCACTGACTATCACATGATTAATAAAACAGTTATCAAATATTTCTATTGTCTTGTGTTTGTTTCAGTTATCCAGAGTTTAAATATTGTACAATAAAAATAAACAAAGTGCCACTCGTTTTAAAAAGTTATTGCGATTCCGTTTGTATGTACGTAGACAAAGCAAATATTTCAATTTCACATTGATAAAGGTTATGAAGCACGTTTCAAACTGTATAACAGAACTGTCTGTCTAAGATATCAAAAACGAAAATGGAAATAAATATTTTTTTGTGATGTGTGTGTAAAATGAGATTTATTTATTTATTATTTATTAAATTGAAGGATGAAATTAAATGAAATTAAATATTTTTATTGTATACCATAATAAAAAAATAAGAGAGCATTTTTAAACCTTTGTCTGACGTCAGTTAAACATATTATTATTTATTAGCGATCAGCCTTTACTTTCTCCCTGCCGGGCAAAGGCCTCCCCTCCCTCTCTTTCCCTATGTCTATCCTAGCTCATCTCGCCATTTCCATCTAGGCCTTCGACGTTGTCGTCGTCTGTCCGTTTGTTAAACGTATAGCAAAAAAATATAGCAAGAAAAACTCAACTTACATGATCGTAATGCCCTGGTGAGTGCGTTGTCAGGTGTGCTAGGGAAGGCTTGGCTTTTCTGGCCAAGGAGTTTGTGTGCCTGCGCTGGCGCTTCTTGCTCCTCCATGGTATGTACTGTTGCTTCTGCAAAAAGAAGACATAAAACATAATGCATTTGAAGTGGCCAACTAAAACAGTGACTGCGCGTGATCAAATCTTCTCCATTATCGTCATCATTATTGCCAGCTCATTTTATATCCCCAATGCTGGGGCACGAAATTTCCCAATGGTGGAAACACCACGGGGAGAACGCGAATAAACCACAACGCGGGTTTAGTGCGAATTGATGGTTGCTAACGACAGCTAATGCAGCCGGGACCCATGGCTATACGTGCATTCCGAAGCACAGAGGAGCTCGAGATGATACATTTTTGGTCACCCATCCGCCCGGCATGACTCGTCTTTTCGATAGTACTTCACCATCGAGCGAACCCGCTGTTGGTAGGCTTGCCCAGCATATGAATAATATAGGACCTGAAGGAGATCAACATGCCCGAATGGTCGGAACTGGCACAAGATCGAACAAAATGGCGTGCTATAACGTCGGAGGCCAAGACCCACTTCGTTTGGCTGAGCCAGCGAAATAAGTAAATATATATGAGTCCGTAATAAGGGTTGGCCCAATGCGACTGTCTTAGTTGCCTTCCAAAGCATGGAAGAGCTCAAAACATTTGAATTTTTGTCACCCATCTGATGATACGGTATTCCTAAAGTTACTTAACTTGTATGATCGTAACATGACCGCGAAAATATTTGCTGGCATTCTAATTTTATATAATACTCTTTAGATAGTACCTACTTGTGGTGGTAAATATTTGCTTATTATCTTATCTATTTCATAAGACATCTGCATCCGCAGAAGATGAAAGCATTATTTCTATATCTATGAGTATTTTAGTGCAACAAGATAACTAATTGAGATATTTTTTTTCCTTTATTTATTAATATAAAAAGGAAAACAGACTTCTAGAAACAATCAATTTTATAAAACTTATAGCCAAAAACAAAATTTCACGACATGGTTATTTATATCGTACCATTAGTAGAATAATGTTTTATCATCACAAGTATCAAAAGTAACTTTATTACTTACTAGCGGGCCGCCTGCGGTTTCACCCGCGTGGTTCCCGTTCCCGTGGGAATATCGGGATAAATAGTATCCTATGTGTTAATCCAGGTTATAAACTATCTGTATGCCGAATGTCATCCAAATCCATCCATCCGTTGCAGCGTGAAGAAGCAACAAATATACACACATACACACAAACTTTCGCATTTATAATATTAGTGTGATTTGTATTAAAATTAAGATGAATTATTAAAAAAAGATTTATATATTTTTTATGATTATTATGCAAGTATTTTAAAAGTTACAGCAGTCGAATAATGTTGACTTTGCATCGACTACCTACAACAATGTCGCGCTATCACATACCTCCCTATTCGACGCGCACGCGGATTGGTTTCATCGCAAATCACGTTGTTCAACGGAGGCGCCGCGTCAGTGCTCGTAATCATGGATCCCGATGTTGATGATCGTAAAGGTAAGGCATTGTTGTCATTTTTGTTATCATCACACTAATATTATAAATGCGAAAGTTGTGTGTGTGTGTGTGTGCGTGTGTATATTTGTTGCTTCTTCACGCTGCAACGGATGTATGGATGTGGATGATATTCGGCATACAGATAGTTTATAACCTGGATTAACACATAGGATAGTTTTTATCCCGATATTTCCACGGGAATGAATGGAAACTGTCAAAGCGGTACGAAGTCCGCCGGGTCCATTAGTATGTATATAAATGTATAGAATGACAAATTTGCATTTGACAAAATTGCAGTTATGCATCCTTTATAGAAACACATGACGTTTTGGATAGGTAAACTGTGACTTACAAAAATGAAACGCCTCAACAATGTGATTTAAGTGATATTTGTTTATGTTTAACATGATGTTTTGATATGAGCTGATTACTTCATCAAAAAGCTTTAATGTCGACAGTGAACTATTTAATACGGGTACAAAGTTTTTGCTTCACGTATTAATATTATAGATTATATGAATATACATTAACATTTGGCTATTTCTGGCAAAAACAGTAGTTATGATCCCTTGAAACAATAGTCTACCATGTAGTAAATGTAATGTCATGTAGTTCTTAATAAACCTTTCATTTTATTTAACTTTAATATATTTAATTATTGTAATTGGTTATGTAACCGTTTTAATTAAATTAAAATAAATAAATATATAAATGTTATATGGAAACATTTTATTACAATCAAAATAAAAAATAACAATCATATTAAGCACAATAATATACAGCCTAAGTTGTTAATTTGTGTTCCCAAGTTTCAAGAGTTTTTTATTATCATGAAACATTATTCTTCCAAAAACAAATGCAAAGCGACTGAAGCATGTGTTTATGACATGTTTTTCTTCTAATCTGTTCTTTAAAAGACAATCTTCTTTAACTTACACTAAATAAAAAATGGTTAAAAACAATACGTAAATAAATCATACGTATATTTTCGTATGAATTCAAGTTATGAAATTTTTGAGATTATTGGGTTTGAAAAAATGATAATACTTCATCATCATCATCATCAGCTCATTTTATGTCCCCACTGCTGGGGCAAGAAGCTTAAAAAAAAAAATGATCTGACAATTTCTCATTAAATTTAATAATGCTTATGATATTTGCGAACAGAAAATGCCTTTTTAGGTCCAAAGACAAAAGTCGAATCTTTTTGGGATGACACGACATGTTCCTGCTCCGCCTGTTTTCTACAATCCACCTGCGGAAATCTTTTGTTAAGTGACTCACTAGCCCGGCTATTGATAATTTTAAAAATCTCTTCAGGGTCAACAGGATTAAGGAAAATTGTATTAAGATTATGGTTTCTGTCATACAGTTTAGTTTGTGTATGATTAATATTTTGAATTAATTGTAAATTGATAAAATGGTTATTAAATATTTCGTAAATGTCAGAAGGATTATTAAATAATGTATCATTTTGATTTATTATTACGATGTCATTTTTATATAAATTGTTATTACATGTAGCGGTATTACACTTGTTTTTGTCCCTTCTTATGCGCCTAATATTGGTGATTTTTTGAGCTTTTAGCACACGTTTCCTGAATATATAAGAAATTTTTTAAATTTTTTTTTATTTTTCATTTTATTATTTTTCATATGTCTGTACTTCAAATATAAATGACGTTTTCTTAAACTAGATTTTCTTAAACCCTTTGTTAATCAACTGATTAACAAAGGCTTGACATTTAGCTGGTCTATTATTAACTTTGACTCTAACCAATGGGAAGCACAGACGATAAATCAAGCATACAACTCGTAAAAATTATCAAAAGCTTCCACCAGTTAGTTCGAATCCATCACTTCCCTAAATGTAATGTTCAAATGCGGGGGCAGTAGAAGGCAGCCCCGATTAATCATTGGTGCCTTGACAGGGCACTATGCCACAAAAAAAATGCTCCACAGAATGCATCTATCAACAAATAGCTTGTGTAGAGCATGTAGAGAGGAAACGGAGTCAATGCAGCACCTACTGTGTGACTGCGACTCTCTGGCTAGGAAAAGAATGGGACTCCTGGGGTCGGCCTATCCAAAACCGGAGGACTTCAGGCTTCGCTCTTAAAAACGTTTCCAAACTTATGGCATCTATCTTTACAGAGGAAGAAGAGTGAAAGGATGGGGTTGCATAAAAGATCCCGATATTACAATCTATAATATTATAGTCGAAGTGTTACTGCGAGAGGGCAACCTCAGCAGGCCCCACTAAAATAAGGTAAGATAAGAACATAAACAATGATAACGCATAAAATGGTTTTGTCTTCCTTGCATACTGTCAAAGTTTTAAACGGCTAGTCCATGTCACAACCGAGTTATGAATAAATATCTACGCACAAAACTTCATCGCGCTCTACTGAAACGTTGACTTCTTACAGATATAACATTATTCTACTAATAGGACGATATTTACGAATATTGTAAAACTATCATTTAAAAAAAATACACGATAGCTTAGTTGGCAGCGCACCTGCATGTCATGGGGTGCGGGTTCGAATCCTGCTCAAGGATTTTTTCAACACTTTGTCTTTTTTCAAATTGTAATTTGTTCCCAATAATTTTTGCGTAAATTTATATGTAAATAATCATAACTGTAATATTATATGATATTCTATGTAAGTTTACAAAAGAGCGCATTGATAATTTACATTCGCACCTACTACTATGTATAGATATATGCCACCTACAACGACTGCTAAAGCTTTCAATCAATTTTGTACGTAAAGTATCCGAAACAAAAATGCCTCTCGAAACTGGTCCTGTTTGCTTTACCAATACAATTAAAATTCGAATAACAAAATCTGAAAAAACATTGGATAGCATCAACAACTCCAGTTTACTGTGAACCATAGATAATATTTACTGTCATCGCCACAAACGTCATTGTGGCTACCGTTTTTCAAGCGCTCTTCGGAAAAGTAGGTACTGTAAGGAGGTTATATGCAGCTCATAGTAAAATTTAGTTTAATGTATTTGTATGTAAGCCTCTTTAGTCTGGATGAATATTTGAATCATCGAACATGTAAAATTAAAAAGGTTTGCAACGGTTTGACAGAGTCGAGAGCCGAGCAAGAGCCGAGGTGCTCTGAGATCGGTTTAATCTAATGTAATGTTTTTAAATACACCAAGTTAAATGCAACTGTTGTTCATTATCTTAGTAGGATTCCCTAAGTAGTGGAGACACTACAGTATCTACATAATTGATCGAAGGCTAAAGCACTAGATATTGATATTTGGTTTGAATTGATAACAATATAAAAAAGATAATCATAGTAATAAAATTAATACTCTAGTAAAGATTAGTAATGAATATGGAGATAGATATAGTAACTTATTATAGATAGTAACATAATGCGATGATTAACATTATAATATTATAATCTATAACGATTTTATAAACTGGGACAAGGACGGTCACTTGTATATCAGACGTATTATGAATACAGTCACATTATAAACAAACAGATGATGACAATTAAAGGTTCGCAGAAGATGGCGGGAATGAGCTGGCCACCCACACAAAGGATTTGCCTGATGGAGATCAAATAAAGCCTTTATCCTGTAATAGGAAAATAGTGGTAGTAATAGTACCTTATATGATTGACAACACAGCTTTGCACAATCATCACTAAATTTAAATCTATATTAATAATAGGTAATCAATTGGCCACAACTATGTCAGAACATCACCTAAGAACGGCTCGACCGATTTGGCTGGTTTATTTTTGGCTGTTTTCGTAATTATATTTATATATTATATTTAAATATTATTATTTTATACTACGTTATACATAATTTTATAAATTTTGTCTTCCTATATTTAATTTTGTTTGATTTTATTTTATTTTAATTTTTACTTTTTATTAATATTTTATTCTTAATATTTTGTTCTATTCAATTCCATTTTCAATTCAATTTTATTTATATGATTGTGATTTTAATTTATTGTTTTTTTGTTTTGTTTTTAATTATCTTAATTTTAATAATTATTGTGGTATTGCTTTACATGTTGTCTGCACATGGAGTGCCGTGGAGTTACAGCATACCAATTTTACTGTGTCCTTGTTTGTTTTATTGTATTTTCTGTTGTAACTCAACAGAGTTAACTCACATAACAATGTGTGGCTAATAAATAAATATTTAAAAATAAAATGTTTTGAGCTATTAAAACCATCAAACGAAGTCGCGAGCGGGCCGCTAGTTTGTCATATGTCATCATAATTTAGTGTCATCTTCATACTGAATTTTGGAGATCAGTATATATATAACATTTTCTGCGATCCCGTATAGCTGGTTTTAGCTGGCGATAACAAAGTGCAGTCCAGTTTGATGTCGTCCAGCGTCCATTTGCGTCGCAGACGTCCCGGAGCTCTCTTTCCCGGAATTTTGCCTTCGAGGATTAGCCGTGGGAACTCGTAAAAGAATCCTCTCTGTATGTGTTCGAAAAAATGACAAACCCGATATAAACTTATACTAACTAAAATTTTGTGGTATTGCGATTCATAATTATCGAGATGTAGGACCATTGACGACAATTGACAATTGGACTAATTTATTTATTTATTTATTTAATCGGACACCAACACAGTGAACACCAATACAATTTACATAACAAAAATGCACATATAATAACACAATCCAAATGTCACTGCAATTACAGGTGAGGACTACATGCAATAAAAATGAGCGAGTAAACTAATAGGTATAACACAAATATCAGACGAAATTACTAAATTAAATTAAATTGATACTTGAATGACTGTTTACAAAACAAAATTAAATGACTAATAAAGATAAGAATAAATTAAATTAAATTATTACAAAATAAAATTAAAATCGTTATTTTCAATTGGATTCAGATTTAATAGAATTTATAGATTTTCCATATAATTTATTGCAATAATATTCACATTCAAATTAAGATAGGTTATGAAACATCATCTTGCTAAAATTATATGTGTCTACGTAAAACAATCAAAAGCACAAAAAAAAAAGATAACTGTGAAGTTTGTATTTGATATTGCAATTTATAATTTAATCTTTATTTTTTAGTCTTAAGAGGAAATACTAAGGTCGACTGCTTAAATGAAAGTAGAAAAAATCAACGTTTCGTAGTCCCCTGTTTCCTCCACTAAACAAACCGATGTAATTACTTGTTTCGTTAAAAATTAAAGGAAGGCTTTGGCTGTGTGCCTATGTTTTGCTTTTTTTCATAAATTAATTATTAAAAAAGAAAAAAAACTGTCAGATTTTCGCTGTGTTCAGACATCCAGCAAACAAATTTGACGAGATTATACAAAAAAAGCAAAACAAAACACAGCCAAAGCTTTTCTTTAATTTTTAATAAAAAAGTAATTAAATCGATCCAGTTTTGGAGGAGGAATCAGGGGACTACGAAACGTTGATTTTGTCTACTTTTCATATAATCAGTCGACCTTAGTGTTTCATCTTAAGGTTCACAATAAGCTGAAGTTGTTGATGCTATCCAATGTTTTTTTAAATTTTGGTATTCGAAATTTAAATAAGCAAAAAGGATCACTTTCGGGATACATTTTTGTTCCGAATCCTTTATCTAGTAAGTACATTATTGATTGAAGCCATAAAAGAAGGTAAGGTGTTCAGATAAAGCATCTAGCTAGTTCCCCGTTGAAGGGCGTTATAAGTAACAAATAATGGTATGATAAACCGCAATCGCACGTTGACATTAACGTAGGCAAGTCTGGTGATACCTCAGATAAGGATCGATCAACATTTTGAAGTCACGTTTATTTCGCGTGCTTGTTTTGATGTCACTAACAAATAACGAATAAAGACTGATTTTTTTAGATTTTAGTTATCTTTATAACTTTTTTATATAGGTATGTTTTCCAATATTTTTTGGGCTATTTTTATTGGGCTATTCCGAATTCCCCCAGAATTTTTTTATGACTGTAATACATTCATTTCTTTTGCTGAAACGCGATTTTTAAGAAAATAAACAGGAATAACCCCGCAAATTGTAAATGTTACAATAAGTTAAAAATGACTTTAAATACGAGTGAGAAGGAGCAGTTGTACTCGTAATTGATATCATAATGTAAGATATATTACTACCATTGAAGTATATCGATGTCACCGATCCGATTCAAAAACCGCTGCCTATAATGCAATCATTGTGGGGATTTAGCTAGGTGTATTATTATACCAGACCTGATTAGATATCTAGGTTTGGTATTACATGCTCTATTACAGATTATACATCAATAAAAAAACTTTATCATACATGATCTGTTTATAGTAAGCACCTGGATGACCGAGTTTTGCTTGGTATTTTTTTACGGGTAAAACAACGTTTTCTAAAAATTAAACCTAGCTAGATCGATTTATCGCCCTCGAAACCCCCTGCATACTAAATTTCATGAAAATCGTTGGAGCCGTTTCCGAGATTCAAATTATTGCTCGTTTAAAGGTATTAGATAAAGTTATGTAGGCGTCTAGCATATACGTCTTGTGACCTTTCTTGTCTTGTGAATTTTCCTGTTGTGCTCTATTGAGAAGTTCGATAATGCAGTGGAAAACGCGCTCGGCCTGCAATTGCTAAAGTTAAGCCAATTTCGCAAAGGCCAGTCGTCATATAAAAGAAAAACTTATCATCTCGAGCTCCTTCGTGCTTCGAAAAGCACATAAAGTTGGTCCCGGCTGCATTAGTTTTCGATAACAACTACCGCACTGGGCCCGCGTAGTTGTTTATGTCACATTCTCCATGCTGTTTCCAGCCGTACAGAAGACTCGTGCCCCAGCATACATAAATAATAGAGCTGGTGTTAATTTTAATGTTGTGTCATCAGTAAAAGCATATGTCACCAGTTCCACCGTTCGTTAGGAAGTTGATCCTGGCTGCATTCGTTTTCGATAACAACTACCGCACTGAGCCCGCGTAGTGGTTTATGGCACATTCTCCCTGTAGGCTCGTGCCCCAGCATACATAAATAATAGAGCTGGCGATAATGTTGATGTTGTGCCATCAGTAAAAGCATATATATATCACCAGTTCCACCGTTCATTGGGAATTGCAAATAAAGTGCGTTCATCAAGTCAGAAAGCCAAGTGCTTTTCCGTTATCGAACTAAAGCAGTACCAACACAAAGGTATGGATGTAAAAAGGAGGATAATACAATACAGTGAACACGTATCTTAGTAATGAAATATATAACACATAGCACGTATATCATAGTACCATTTGCTTAGACTCTGGGCGCCTGTCGATTAAGTCGCAAGCTTATAGGCGCCTCACGCCTCACGCTTGAGCTAAATTGTAGAGAGGCGTGACTCATCGTCCATGCCATTTTATATACAGCTTTGTATAATACATATCATGTATATTTCTCGACCCAGTAGGCTGTAACGCCGAAGCCCGCTTTGTCTTACAAAAATGCACGATGACAATAATATTAGTTCAAGAACTCGAATCGCAGTAATAACTCAAACGTAGAGGAATCCAGTGAAGTGAGCTTCCACCTTCTCCCATATCATCACTGATGAAAACCGGTGATTTACCGTAATGAATAAAAAAATACTAACTTAATTTCAACTGCATAGAAAAAACTATAAGTAATAAATTAGAAGACATTACAAAATATCAAATATGTTCAACACTTAGTGTTCTTTTTATTTAAGGCGAAGAGTTAGGCACACTAGCGCTGCTAATGGATTTAATTTGATAACTGCTAAATTGGTTTTTTTTTCAAACATTGCGGACCTTCCTACACTAAGCAAACATCTATTATTTAACAATTGTGCACTACTAAAAGTAAGTAAAAGGTTTGTTTTTGTATTAATTATTCGCTAACACCAAAAGTGGCCATTGTTTGTGAATAAATGCGATAACCCGTTTTGTGAATAAACCACGCAACAAAAAGTAGTGCACAATTGTTAAATAAATACTATGGATGCTTTCCTGTTGTCAGACGGTACGCAATGTTTAAAAAAGATCCGGGCCGTTAGTAATTGTCAAATTATCAATTGGTGGCGCTAGTGTGCCTTACCCTTCGCCTTAATAGTTCGCTCCATTCTCCATTCATCAACATCTGGCATCTGCAATACGTAACTTATTCAAATAGAGTAATGGCTGAATTAGTTTATAGAGCACTTACGTTTAAAGAAAGATACATCTGGCGCTAAATTAGAATTTTTACTTTTGTTAAAATATGTTAAGTTACTGTAAACACACTTTTTTATGTACCCGGCTATATTTCAAACTCTTTTTGCATCGTGCATGTCGAATATATCAATAATGAGTATTGTGAAGTACTTAGATGAAAACATGTTACTATGTGTATATAATTAGTGTGTGTGTTTATAATTTACTCATTATTTTAATTTTTATTTGGCAAGCAGTCAACACTTGGTTGACATTTACATTAGTAATTATATACTTTAGTATAAGTTTCAAAATGTATTAAACTTCCTAAAACATAAAATAATTGTCACATATGAACTCTACTTAATACACAACACTCAACTACAATAATTTTGTCACCAAATTAACTGTTGAACCCACTCAATAAAGTAACATTAAAATATATATATCTACTACATTTTATATACAGTTTTTTCTTAGTTTTCTTTTCTTACTTCATGGTAAAAAACATCTATAAGTGAACTATCGAACAATATAACACTAAAACTATAAATAGTTTATCCATTGTTTGAAAGCAGTATGTTTTCAAAGTACAAGAAACAATACACCGTATTTGTTTCTATAATTAATTATATGCACGATCTGTCGACTCAATTATAATCAGGTCAACAGTTATCAATTCAATTCACAAATGGCAATGATGAGGTTTATATTTATTACTCATCGTATTTCTTTATCTTCTTTATTGGTTATTTGCAATGTAGAGAAACACAAGATACTATTCAAAAAAATGTTTTCTTTAGAATTTTGGACTCACGTTTAAGTACCTACAAGGTAGTTATTTGTTAAAATGTTAATTAAACAAAATAAATTTGACACCTGTTTAACATAAGTCAGATTCATTCGTGCTCTTTCCTTTGTTTCTAATATTTGTATTATCAATTTGATAATCTATGAAATTCATTCTCTTTTTACGGATCATGTCCCGTTTATTTTAAATTGTTATAATTTAACTGGTTCAAAACAGCACGACAAGATAGCATGAAAATAAACGGGAGTAGATTCGTACAAAATGTTTATTTTAAAGTTTCGCATATACTTTCGAAAAAAAGGAGTAATATTAAATAACAGACTCTTCGCCGCGGCAAATAACTTGATATCGAAACCGCGCAACGATATCATTATTACAGACAGATTTTCACACGAACACCGGTACATTAATAATAATAATTTGTAACTCCAAATACTAAACTTAAAAGCATAAAATGGTAACAAACATTACCTTTAAAAAAATCCAAAAGTGTCACAGAGCGAGCAAACGTTTCGCACAATTGTAACCACTATTATAAACTACATAATAATTATTTATTACACACACGTTTATTCACCTCGCACTTGACGTGTACTGGCGCTTATTTATCGTACTTAAGTATATATCGGCGCGTTTCGCCCGAGCCTGCGCGTGCGACTGTATGGCGAATTGTCATCTGCTCTTGCACGAGCCTCCACGCCGAAAACCACGAGGCGGTTAACCTTGGATCCGTACACTATACGTGCCATCGGAACCAGCAGCTCGATACCTAACTTGGGACTTGTTACGTTGTTGTAGGCGCCGCAAGCTTCTTAAAGTGTTACGATTACTGTGCGCCGCGCTTTAGCGTTGTAGAGTCAAGTCGGATTAAGCTTCGTTCCAAATGGTCTTGCGAACCTAAAGACTTCTTGACCGCGTTCATTTGCATTATGCCAAGTGGCTTAACTATATTCAAATATAGTTAGCATTGTCTCAAACGAATTGAATTTCAAATCGATGCGTGGTATCGGTTGCTTTGTAATAATGAAGATGGTCATGGAATTACTAAATAATATTTTTTTAACCAAGTCAAAAATTATTGTTTAATCCTCCAAAACGTTTAAAAACATATGCATGATTATATGTAACGTTTTTTAAGTTGCATTAAAAGAAAAAAAACTTTTTCATTATAAACAATGCTTTTCTAATTTGTTTATAGTATTATAACTGCGGGAAGGTTGCAAGGTGGAAGGCGCCCCTCTCGCATCCGGGAAGTACGGCGCCTTCAGTGACCAAAAGGCCTAATGTTGGAGGGCCCTAATGGACCGCCGCGCGGACCGCGAATGGCTTCCGGGTTCTTGTGGTTCCGCTAATGCGGTTGACGGATGTCACTGGGTTTTAATGGGTCGGGGAGACCACCACCTATCCCCACACACCTCCCGGCGCTTGCAACAGCCCGGTTGAGAAGGTCTGAGAGCACAGATTTCCCTAGGTAAAAAAAAAAACAAGAAAAAGGTTGAAGATAGTAGCACACTCAGCCCGGAAGCGTCAATTGCTAAGGAACTGACTATCTTATCATTACCAGTCGGAACACTACAATGTTACCTACATTGTTGCTATGGCGATAGACTTTGATAAGATGGTCATAGCTTGCCATATTGACTTCAAAGAACTCCACCATCAACCATACCAAGCACTTCGCCGTTAAAAAATAAATAAAAACAAAATGTACATTTACCATTTTTACTAACAAGAACATTTACGAGAAAATACCAAACGATGTATCTCAAATAAATTGTTCTTAGAAAATAAATTGCATATCAAATCCAATAGCATGTAGAACAAACAGACGATAAAAGATTGACACTGCTTGAACTTGACATCCAAGTTGATTGCGCAACGGAACAATAAGTAGGTAGCAACAGTATTCAAGTTACTATAAAAGTCCGCCCACGCAATACAGGAAAGTTATTTATTATATTTAAAGCTATGGTAAATTGTATTGTAGTCGAAAACGACATTTAAATATTTTACGGCTGTAGGTACGGGTCTAATGTATCACTGACAATCAGTACGAGCAGTAAACTGCATTACTTTGCAGTTTTGGTTTCTAAAATATTCTGTATCGCCGATTATTAATTTGCAAACTATGCGCATTATTCGTTTGGTGTTCTTGAGTAACTTTTACGAGTTAGCAAAAAATACAAAACAGTGCAACGTCACTTTTTAAGAAGAAGATAAGGCAATTCACATCACTTTAACCAAGGGATTTGGGAGGATTATAATTTCTATCAACTTCTATAAAACATCACTGATTACCTTCAATTGTTAAAAATATATCTACAGTATATTTTCTTAAGGTTGACATTGGTTATGGCTATTGTGCAAATCGCAAGCCAATTGATAAATGAAAAACACAGGTGATATAGCAGTTTGCATTTAACGTTACCTGCATAGGTAACCTAGATTGCTGGCGGCCGTTATATCATAAAGATTGAGATTGTACTTATTTATTATACATTTTTGTAGTGTACATATTAGTGAAACAAACAATCGCATAACGCTTAAAATTTAAAAAGAAAATACATAGAACCTGAATCAGCGAAGTTTCCACATATAAACTATTACAAACATATCAATAAAATGCTCAAGATTTCAATTAATAAAATCAATTTTAATTACGTTCCTTTCAACATTAGACATTTATTTAGATATATATTTAACAATAGACGTATTTATAAGCTTAAATTCTAACATAAACATTTTTGAATATAGGCTATTCTACATAAAAAAGGTTAGGCTTATCGTGGTAGTACTTGCGGAAAACATAAAGCAAAAGTGAGTCCCGCATAACCGGTATCGTACATACTTGTTTCACATTATGACTGCAAAAACGACTCGCATAAAACGGACACTCAACTCCGTCCTAAGTCGACGTTAGATAGGGTAACCAACCGTACGTCGTGTAGTATTAATTTTTCAAATTAATTTACTTGATTTACCAATAGATATTACATTGCGACTTTTTTCACTAGATACATTGCATTGTGTTTGTCTGGAAAACAGACAATTATATTATGTAGTTCAGACACAGACTTATTTATTGTCAAAGTAATTTGTAAGTAAAACATTGTCACTGATTTGTTGTTCTTTTGTGAGCACTTTAGAAATAAATAAATTATTATTCTGAGTTATTCCGTTCGGATCCCCAAGAACTGATACCCTGGTGGATCAGATATATTTAAATTATTGTTTTATTCCGTTCGAATGCCCTAGAATGGATATCTAGGAAATCAGATTTATTTTAAATTATTTATATTCCGTTCTGATCCCCCGAATGTCTATTTACACATTTTTGGGATAGTCAGCAAGAAAATATGTGTACAGGTTTTATTAGATTAAATCCGTTTGGTAGTATTTAAGGAACATTCAGTAATATTATTATCTAACTCAACAGTAGTATCCTTTTAAATATTTTTATCCTGTGTAAAATATATATATATGTATATTAAAATAGAACAGGGTGCCTAGTGTGAGTTTTGTTTACTATCCGTATTTATTCGATTATATTTACGAAAACGAAAATTATTATGGCATTGAAGCAGCGCCTCCTGGCGGCATACGAGAAGAGTTAATTATTTGCCATACCAATTCTCGTTTTCGTTAACGTGATCGAATGGCGAATGAAACTCGCACTAGGCACCCAGTTATTATCGTTTTGGCAAATCTGTATGAAAATTTGTAACATTTTTTACCTGCAAAAAAGGTTTGTGACGTGTGTACAACCCGGTTGAGGATTGCGCTTGAGTCGATGACGTCACGTGACCAGGGGGTGAACGGGGAAAGAGAACGGGGAAGCGGGAGGGATGTTGTCAAACGATTCAATGAGTCGTTATTAGTCTTTATGTTAATTCTGCACTGACTTGACGACTTAACCGACTGAAGTGAAGGTGAAGCGTTTCTTATTCATAATAAAATCATTTTGTGATAAGGTGTATTATTTAGCAGTTTACTGTTTATTTTATAGGACCAAACGTAATAATAATCTGTGATGATTATATCTTAATAAAAATAAAAAACATTTTCACACAATAAATAACTGTTTTTCAATTGACTGTACTTATCCATTAAAAAAAGGAAGGGGATCGGACTTGAATGGTAAAATTTACAGTGGGTCAGACCGGAATTAAAAAATAACAATAATTGGCAGTGGATCGGTTTTTGGGATCAGACCGGAATTATTATTATTATTCGTTCATTATTTTTTTTTTTATAAATTTACATTTTTAATATTTTCTAAAAACAAAATAAATGAAACATTTAAAAATATACAAAAATAGGGGTCCGCCGGCATCGGGTCCAAACTACCGGTGGTTAGGGCTCCAAAGACAGGAACCTCCTCACATTGCGTGCCGTATCGAGGAGAACTACCTTCTGAATCAGGCTCTTGATCCCTTTATTATTATTGTGGTTGTAAACACCTCATGCGATTTATGGCAGAAGAAGTCGTTCATTACTACGAAAATTGAAATACTATTAAATACTATTTTTTTATATTAATTGAAAAAAAGAGATTTTTTATATTTTTAAAATTACCTACTATAGTTAAATGTTTTTCAAATACCTTATGGGCATGTATTTGACAGCAATCTCACCTGATGATAAGTGATGATGCGGCCTAAAATGGCATTACTTAGAAAATGTATGTCCACCCTCGTCTTGAAAAGGTCCAGATTGTAGGTACTTAACAGAAATAAATATGGATATGTAAACGGACAAGGTATTTAAAGATACAAAAAAGTTCTTTAAATTTTGTACGGGCCTTGATGCTTAAAAAATATTTTACCTAAAACATATGTCCATACAAAGTCGTGCGCTAAGACGATTTCATTAAGGGTGCACCAACCAAAAAAAAGCCAAAAGTGTAGTCACGGTTAAGTTGATATAATTGAAAATACTATCGTATTACATAGACAAAATTAATATTTAGTATCAAAGGGAACTTGTATACAATTATTCCGATCCGTAAATTCATAACACACTATAGTTGTTTCTACAATATCATTTAAAGTTGGGCAAAAATCATAAAAACGAGTGGCGGCGTTTAGTTGATTTCTTAAAGTTTATCTAAATTATGGTACCTCTGATTTTGTCTAAACAATCACTAATGTCTATGTGTAAACTACAAATCGACCGTCTCACATTTTCGATTTATCAAGCGGTTATTTAAATTATTATTTTTCAGTGAGCACCTTAAATTCCCCATACAAAATTAGTATGGCCGCGCGGCATCAAATATATAAATTTCAAACAAAATATATGACACTTGTCACTTACGGACGGCGCACCGTTAAGTAAATATCGATATTTTGTGACATCCCTGTCACAAAATATCGAGTTGATCAGAATCACAGTTTAAACAAAAAAACCTTTGAACTTTGTCAACAAAATTTCGCCTGGCTTTTGGTGACCCTGCACTAAGTAACTCGCATAACGTGCTTATCGATTCACGGTATATCAATGAACGGATTGTACAACTGACATTTGAGTTTGCGCCATAAAATAGTAATAGGTAACCTAAATTTGAATGACTAATGACTATTTTATCCTTATTTAAGGATTTTTTTTCATTATCATTATTATCACTTTTTTTTATTTATTAAAGAAACTAACAGCGTTACAGAATAATCATTAGCATAACTTCATACATGACGATATGTAAAGATAATAACAGATTTCTCTTAAATTTCTAAACATTATGTTCAATGACGGCCAGTACAAAAGAAACAAATAAAAAATAAACTAGATAAATATTACATTTAAACAAATAGCAAACAAAAAAGGCCACTATTTTGTTAGGCCACTATCAAAACTAATTTGAAATTAATTTAAAATTAGTTAAAAAAAAACAAATGAATTACCTACCATCATGATGCTGAGGGCTGTAGGGCCTCCCACTTCTACAATATCACTGAATGTGCCTTTACCCACCACAATGACTCAATGCGTGTTGGTGGGTATTAACACGTGCGGTTTTACGATTACAAATGGGACTTAACAGCTTGACGGGTCTTCCAAAGGAAGGAAGAGCTCGAGGTATTTTAATATGGTCACCCTTCGAATGACGTTTTTTTTAAACAAAAAACCCTTTGCTCCTTACCACCGCGTCCGTGGAGACGCGTATGGTTATGTGAGGCTCACCCCCGGCTCCCGCCTTCCTGACCAGCTCGAAAGGCCTCGACAGGGATTCGGGAGGAGCGGCGTACCCACTCATTTGATGTCTTGGCATTACAAAAGTTTCTTTTATCAAATGGCAAAACGCGCAAGACGTTGCGCCAACGAGATCCTTAGTCCGCTAATGCTCTAACCAGAGGTGTAGTTTTCAAACCAAACCGGTCCTTAATTAATCCTTATTAGCCAGGATGTTTAACATCGTCGGCACGGTCGTTTGCGCACATGTAGGCATGTATTTTTTTCTATGTCTTCCTCGCGTTATCGTTAACTAACGATTGCCATCGGCTACGTCCATCGACAAATCAGACAATATTACCCACTTGTAGAACTTAGATCATAAAAAGAATATTTCTGCAAATTTTGGCTTTCTAAAGAGCCCTATTCACGGGCACTGGGCGAGTGACGGAGTGAAGTGCCCGTGAATAGAGAGCATAAGGGTTTGGGGCGGGCGTTGATGAGTCAGTTACTGAGTGAGTCAGGACTTTTTTTTTTCATGAATTTATTTTTGCCATTAGAAGCTCAATGGAAAAGCGGCTAGTGATTTCGGGTTCGGTTGGGATGTAAGGTGAGCGAAATAAATATTTTGAGCTCATACATACCGCGGAAGGCACGATAATCCATTGGTACCGGTAACCGCTATGTTGTGAGTTTTAGCACTTGCGCGCTATCGTTTATGTGGGAGGCCTGAGCCCAGCAGTGGACCTATATGGCTAATGA
This sequence comes from Eudonia mercurella, assembly GCA_963082485.1. Classification (NCBI taxonomy): domain Eukaryota; kingdom Metazoa; phylum Arthropoda; class Insecta; order Lepidoptera; family Crambidae; genus Eudonia; species Eudonia mercurella. The sequence goes on along the minus strand of OY720029.1, from coordinate 12,600,602 downwards.
TGATGATGACCCCTAGATGAAAACTAGATATTTAATTTAAAACTTTGTCAGAAGTGAATCTCAATAATATTTTTTTAAACTCTCGATCGTCATCAGCTCATTTATGTCCCCATTGCTGGGGCACGAGCCTTACCTATGGATGGATAGGGAGAACAGGCCATAAACCACCACGCGGGCCCAGTGCGGATTGGTGGTTGTTAACGACTGCTAATGCAGCCGGGACCAACGGTTTAACGTGCCTTCCGAAGCACGGAGGAGCTCGAGATAATAAATTTTTGGTCACCCATCCGACGACCAGCCTTTGCGAATGTTGCTTAACCTCAGCACTTGCAGACCGGGCGCGTTAACTACTGCGCCATCTAGCTCCTCAAACTCTCAATGATACCTTCTATCTACCTTCTTTGTTAAAGAACCACGAACATAATAAATAAAGTCTGTTAATTACTATAGAAATGTAATTATAAGTCTAAACCTGTTTGAAATTAAAGCAAGGCGATAAAAAGTCGAATATTTTTTTATGTAAAATATCTGCAAATAAACTAATCTACCAGCCGAGAGCCTACAATAAACATAAATAACCTCACCTGTCGAAAATGCGTACAGATAAGATTGATTGATTACATGCCGCTCTTGATCGAGACTCGTCTAACAAATTGCCATAAAAGTATCAGATTGTAGTGGTTATAAACATGAGGATTTACGATAATAATCTGGTAGGTACCGAATTATGTAATATGTTCTAGAACTGTGTTTGAAAAAAATCACACGCGTGATGGAACCCACACCTTGCGGCAATCTGGGTCGGGTGCTCTAATCCTATCACGCTATTGTAGATTTTTTTTTTCCACCTTTTTAAACGGTTTTATTTAGCATGCCCTGTTTTTTTCCAATTTGTTAGCAACAAAATTTCCGAAAATTTATTTAAACCCATATTTAATTTAAAAGTCAGCTGAATGTTTCTTAGTTTGTAATCATTATTAGCGTATACCTAATTATATGCCTCACTGCCGTGTCCCACCCTTCCCACATAAACGCATTTGGGGAAACCGGGTCATTACCCACCACAATAGACCAACGCGGGTTGGTGTGTGGGTTTAACGATTGCCATTCGAAGCACGGAGGAGCTGAAAATGTTTAATTTTGTTACTCATCCAGCGATCCAGGATTGCGATAGGAACTTAACTTGTAATATCGCATCTTAAACGAGCAAACCACCGCACCATTATTAACTAATTTTGTTCATTGTTTGTTCTCTACGTCTGTTTTGTTATTTATTTCCGTAACAGGTAAGCACTTGGCCTTTATCTGACCCAATGTTTAGTGAAGATACATATGTTTGAAGGTGGAAGCGCACTTCCCCCAGAATCCTCAACAGTGGAGACCCTTATTATCTATCTCATCACTACATAGTATAAAACAAAGTCTCTTCCCGCTCTATGTATGTATGTATGTATGTATGTATGTATGTATGTATGTATGTATGTATGTATGTATGTATGTATGTATGTATGTATGTATGTATGTATGTATGTATGTATGTATGTATGTATGTATGTATGTATGTATGTATGTATGTACATATGTATGTATGTATGTATGTATGTATGTACATATGTATGTATGTATGTATGTATGTATGTATTGATGCGGTTTTTTAATAGATAGAGTGATTCAAGGGGATGGTTTACATGTATAATACATATATAAGAAAGTAGAGAAACAGTGATAATTTTAGAGGTTTCTAATGTGATGTCGTAAATAAACACATTTTTTTGCGCTTCCATTGCAAACGCTGGCTGAACCCTACGAGATAGATTAAAATATTGTACTACAGTAATGTACACCTTAAAAAGGTCTACAAAAATGTTTGCGATGGTATATGTCTATCTTTTAGGGATAACCCACAATAACCATTTTTTATCCTTGTCTTTACTTTGTACACCACGCCCTTCGGCCAGAAGTCGACGATGTCGTCCAGCTTGGCTGTCGGGACTCGCACCACGAATCCCTTGAAGCTGACATTGTGTCGCGACTCCAGCGGCTCCACATAAATCAAGTCCTTATACTAATTAAAACCGAGTACCGAGTTAGGGTATATAGGGGTACATGTTGGTACTCGGCTGGGATTCGAGCCCTTGACCTCTGGGCTGGAGAGTTTTGGTCAAACCACTAGATATAATCCAAACATTCATTCATTATAACAGTGACCACACTACGGCATCCATCATTTCCTTTGTTACGATCTCAATGCTACAAACCCATGGTCAAATACATTACAGTGCCCTATAAGTACGTAATTCCGTTTCCCATGGACCACGAGGATTAATAATGATGTCATCAGTATGTTAATTCGATCAGACCTACAAATTAAAGCGTCCCTGAAATCATTTAAGATAAGTGTTATAAAAAGGATGCTACGTCATTCTCTAGTTGGTTAAACTGTTGATCTGTTGTGACATTTTTTGTTAACTCGTCATTGTTTTGTGACTAGCTAGGCACTAAAAAGGTCACAATCAGCAATTTGACACTCTGTACTCCAAATTGTAAAACATCCTGCTGTAAAAACATGTTAATAAGATGCCTGCGCGATTTATAATGATTGAGACAGATTATTATAATTATACAAATATAGCTAGCTGGCACAGTAAACTATTTAGAAAAGCAGCATTTTTTTTCACTTATTTACTTACCACCACCAAGTTCAAAAAGTTAAACGGTAAAAATTGTCAACGATACCAAATGATAAAACAAGATATTTTTTGTCCTTTAACTATTTATTATGCAAGCTGCATATTTTATATTTTTTGTTTACCATTAATTATGCATATTTGCACAATGTAGCGTGCATATTGCATAATGTAACACTAAATAAGAAAAAAACTGGGCACATTTTAAATGTTAAAAGGCAAGGAATAAATAAGATTTGTTAATAGTGGCTTTCTTAGATCTGCCAGTCATATATATATTTTATTATGTTCTAGAATTGAACGGCGAGTAAGGCAAATCTATAATATTAATTGAGGAGCTCGATGGCGCAGTGACTAACTCGCAGTCGAAGTGGATCCGTTCTATTTCATTGCTTTTGCTAGGCGTTGGCGTAACCTATAGGTAACTTTTAGTATGTTTGTTCTTGTCGTTAGACCATTGAGCTAGACCTTGTGATTCCTGGCTCAATTTTCAATAAGGGTACATTTTTTTTGGAGCTGGCCGTTCCTGGTTTTGAGCCATCCCCGTGACAGAGAAGAGATGGCACAAGGTTTGCCAAACCCCTCCTTCACCCCGTCGAGCTTTTCGTGACTGGGAGAACGAAGAGGAGACTCCGTTGTTTGCGTAAGACCGAATTATACTAAGTACAAAAAGGTACGTAATAGTCCCGGATTGGTCTAATATTTTTTATACTTACAAACGTTCATCATTATAAAGATTTTATCACACAAAATGAGTTTTATGGTTGTAGGATTCAGCTCAAAACCCTAAAACCTAAAACCTATTTCTACCACCATGCAGCATTGTTTTGCATTGCTATGTTCCGGTTTGAAGAGTTTGAAAGGGCCGCTAACCGCTATATCAACGAGCGCAACCTAAGTTTTTACGCTATGTTAAGGTACATACCTACCTCAGGTTTAAGGTACAGACAAATCATTAAATAAAAAATAAATAATAATAAATAAATGTTTCTCACACTCACACCAATTACCTATCTAGCCCCAAGAAAAGCTTCCTTAAGAAACTCGATAAGTGGTTAACTAGACAACGGATAAACATACTTAATATACTATTATACGTAGGAAATACCCAGACCCGAAACAATATAGAAAAACAGATATTTCTAAATTGATCCGACCGGAGATCGAACCCGGGACCTCAGAGATGGTGACACCATGAAAACCGGTGTGCAAGCCACTCGACCAAAAAGGTCGTCAATATATAGTAATATATTTGATATCTACACAATAAAGAAAAACATTAGTTTTAGTAGGTACCCTAAAGATTATTTTTATAATTAACTCGGCAAATTACTGCACTCCACCCGATGTTAAGTGGTAATGGAGTCCAGACGCGAAGACAACTGGTGCAGATCACCCTCACCCTGTCGGAACACAAGGTGCCTTTTCTCGCCTCGTTAGAAGTACCGAAACGTGTGGTGGTAGACTATTCCATCTTCATCCAGATAATAGACTATGGCTAAAACTTAAAAAATAAGAATGAGTAATTAATATAGGACTGTGAATAGATTATAATAAGTTTCTGTTGGAATGTTCAACCGCAGTCAAATATATCATGTTGACCTTGATCACTTATTTGCATTCAAGACGGTTGTAATGAATTATTGTAGGTATGCTGTTAGAATAAATGTCGTTATTAAATAACTTTGGGTTGATAAGCCAAACCACATAGCCATCCCATCCAATGATAGTCTGAGACGTGAAAAAATGTATAAGCTGCTCAACTTCCCATAAATGTCGTTAGAGCCGACTAAGGGACAACGGCTCCAAGATACTCGCGCCTCAGGCGATCGGTTAGCAACTCATCATTAATGTTGTTTAATCCACCTCAGAACCCTACTTAATATAAGCTAAATGTGGCGTCGGGTTTACTCATATTGGTGATTTTGATGCTCTGTATATCTACCCCTTTCTGTGACAAGGACATGAAAGTATGTTTGTATGAATGTAAACCTATATTTAAACTATCATCATCGTCATCATCATCAGCCTATACTAGTTCACTGCTGGACATAGGGCTCTCCAAGTGCACGCCACTGAGCACGATCCGCGGCTACTCTCATCCAGCTCTTGCCATGAACAAGGGAAAGCTATAGGTACAGCTGGGTTACTCTTGAAACACAATTGCAATAATCAATTTCCAATCCCAAATCTAAAAAATTCAAATGGCACTCTTAAAAGCGATAATAGCGCTACCACAGATTAGGTAATAGTTACTTGCGCTACATTGGAATTAAATTGCGTGGAAATTGAGTGAACAAAGTAATATCGAGATGGGGCGTTCCGAAATTGCGAAACTTATCCCAATATCGATACATATTAATCGCATTGGAATTGTATTGAGATTGAGTTTGCGTCAAGAGTAGCCTACCAGGTATGGTAAGTCGGCACAATAAGTCTCATTATGGTAAATCTAAGGTAGGAAACTAGAATCAAAACTAATTTTGATGTGATGCATAAAGTACTTTTTGCATCGAGCCTTTGCAACTTAAAAAGCCTTTTTTCGTTTATTGGTCATTATAATTGGGTTAAATTAAATAACTGGGTTAATTCAATCTGTGTTTTTTTGTTGTGCCAACCTAAGAGCTGTACAGTCAGGGCTTTTTTCTTAACCCACTTAGTCCGATAGGGTGTTATAACACTTCTAAATATATTATATAGATGTACCCTAACATGACACTTTTAAAGTTTCATTTACAACAACACACAAACGCCTGGTCTATATGGGTTAAAGCGCCTGCTCATTTATTGCTGGTTAATTTCACCTATAGTGCTAGTTTGCTTATCAAACAATAAGCTCCGAATGTTATTCCGTGTTTTGTTCCTGTCATGTAAACGTCATTTCAAATTAGAGTAAAAGAGACCTTATTATTTGTTTATTTGTAGGGCACTTAGGATTTAAAGCATATCTCATTTTAATTACTTACCTGTACTTGAATAGACATTTGCTAGACGTTTTATCGGGTTGTCTTAAGTCAGTTTTGACAAACCTATTTGCGTTATTCTCTGTGATTTTACTATATAATGGTCTACTTTTAGCTTGCCATCTATACACGTTGATTTCAAACTATACCTATAAATGCTATTAGAAATGCCAATGTGAACTTTACGGGAATGTGAAACAAGACCAAATGAGGAAACGTCTTTCTCAAGAGTCTCACATGTCTACATGTCTAGAGGAACATTATCATTAGTTCTTTTGTCTCTATGAATGCCAAATGATAATGACAAGTTGACGCCTCTGCGGTTTAATGGTTAGATCCCCCGGCTTCAGATAAAGAGGTACCAGGTTTAATTCTGGTGAAGATATACGTTGTGCTGTTTTATTTAGTAGATAAGTAAGATGAGATACTGAAAAAAAAAATGTTCCCCAGCAGCTGTGTAATGGGTAAAGTACGCTTCTATATGCGGCCTTTCAGAGATAAAAAATAAGCAAAATGTAAAATTAATACTAAAAACAATAATAATTTGATAAACTTTATTAAATTAACCTTATAATATAATTGTAAAATAATAATATTTAACGCGTAAAAGGTACTACTCGTAGAAGTATCACATCACAATGTAGGTACCTACTATTATAACATAAGATTAAATTCTACGTTTTTATACTTTAAATTACAAAATAGTAGCTGGGATGCTGATAAATATTGCTAATCACTTTTCACTACCTTATAATATAGTTAGCAATATTTAGTTTACATTAAATTTAAATATATAAAAATAAGTCTTCTTTAAATGTTCATTTGAAATTAGTACGAAAACGGAATAACCACTTCTTCTTATGTTTTAAATATTAATTTAAATGAAGTTATAAATAATGCAGCTTGGTAACTTACATTTTATATTTAAACATACGAAATTTACATTTAACATTAATAAAATTAATGGCACTTATTGTATAACTATTAAATATTTAGTTAAACGCTGTATATCATACGCTGTTTTATGAAATGCACTATACATATTAAAATAATACGAAATTATATGTTCCAGACTTATATGAAGGACATCATCGACATCGTCATCTCAGTAAAAGTCGCCTAGACAAATTTTGAATATCTTTTAAGGATTGAAAATAACACTTAACACATTTTTTCAATAGCATTAATAACAAGTCTGGACTAGGAAAAACTATTTTTTTTAAATAATGGCTTTTGTGCTTTGCTCGCTACGCTCTCGCTCGAATCGTGCGTAGCTTTATTTAACTGGCCATGTTAATTCTGGATTCAAACAGCGTCAATTCTAATCCTTTGTTTCTACAGTTTTGCTTAATCTTAGCTAGTGTATACTAAAAACGACTTTTGATGGTAACATAAATATTTTGTATTCAACCTCTTCGAAATCTTAACAAATATTTTTTATCACATTTTATTATTATTGCTTAATCATAGGCACTATTTACTATAGTCCCTGTACTTTTAATATTTTTCGCTATTTATACTTTAATATCTAATTTTGTTCACCAATCATAGTTTCGAACCTTCTAATGCCGCCTTCTCTTTCTTATTTCTCTCTTTGTCCTGGTCCACGATCTTCAGAGGACCGTGCTTCCATTTCGATGGGTAGCCATATTGCCTGACGTCATCCCACCATTGCTGCTTGCCGTCAGCCCACAAGATGTATATTATGTTGGTGACGACTAAAACAGCAAAGCAGACCCAGAACGCAACTCTCCATTGACGTAACGTTGACTGAAAAAGAAGAAATTATCAACACTCACATCAGTTACCTATGAACCAAACTTTATTTAACTACTAATCAACATGAAAATAAAATAACAACTGCTTGTAAAATAAAATCAGCAACTAAAGTCGCTGAACAGTTTAGTACCATGGCATAATAACTTGACTGGAAGTAGACGGCTTGTTAGAATATTGACTTGCTCTGACAAAGTATACATACGCCTGCACTTTAATCTTTACAAAACTATTAAATTTTTCAATAAATGTTTAACCATATGCCATTGGGGATGATGCTGATGATGCTGATGATGATGATGATGATGATGACTATTTGACAGGCTTACCCCGGACATTTTCTAGGATTTGGCATAACGGGGACCTATCTTCATACCTTCCTAGATTCCCAGAGGCATACACAAAGTTAAAAGTTTATCGAGGAATTTGACAAGTCGTGGTAGTCTGATGTGCTGACGTGTGTATTAAAGTGTTCAGTAAGTTTCGTTGACGGCTGTACTTTACATAGATAAAAGATTGACTTTCATATTTATGTAGGTAAGTATATTAAAATCAGACGTACGTATAAAATTTTCAAGAATGTGCCTGTTTTACATGCAACTATATTTTATTCTAAAGCTTTATTCTATTGTATGTATTTGAAGACTTAAGAAAAGAATCGTTGACACTAAAATGTTCTTGTAAGTGTAATTACTTTATTACTTAACACTCCAGATCCAAACAATTTAGATTTCAATGAAGTTTTAAGTATCTTTCTTAATCAAGGAGGCCAAAGGTGCCACGTGCCTGCTAAAACTAGTGATGCAACGAATGCTACTTTACGACAACAACAGCTTTTTGTCGAATTCGTAAACCTGACTCTACACCCAAACGGAGTTATTTGTAAAAAAATATATAAGTAAGAATTTTTTAGTCTGTGTGATTTCCACAGTTGAAAATGGCCTTTTCGAATCGAAAGCCTGGGAGCTGTATAAAAAAATATTTACGATATAAAAATTTCGAAGTAGGGAAATCTTTATCTTCCGCCAATACTTGATGTTGATTGCTTTGATTTGATTTCTCATATAATTAATAACCCAAACGTCATCAAGTATAATATTCGGATAATTCGGATACATTACAGTAGCGTTTTACTCAAGCTTTTTTTACGAAGCGTACTAGACGAATATGAATATTCGGTAATTTCAAGATATTCGACGGAAAATATTATTCGTGTCCGTCGCATCACTACTTAATATTCTAAAAGTAAATTGGGATCGAGTCAGTGGCACGAGACGGGCCCTACTTAAAATGGAAGCCAACAATATTCTCTCCTTAAAAGCCAGAAGCTAAAATGGCTTTCCAATATTTAATTACATAGACACCTCTTTGTTATTGACAAGACAATTTTCTGAAGCATCAATTAGCCGTAATCGAAGCAAACACGAGTTAAATACCAAAGAACTTTGGCAGCAACCGACAAAGTTGAGGACAACTCCGACGAAATTTGACATTGATATAAAACTTGTGAGAAAATATTAAAGCCCTTAGCAATTCGGGCCTATTATTGTAGGCTCCCAAAGTTTGAGAGTTATGGGAAGTTAAAAAAGAAGTTGTCTGATTTATTTAGAAGTTCAGCGTGAGCGAACATTACAGTTCATTTGAGTTGGAAAGAGTGATTCTTAAGATGTTCCTAAAGCTTTTCGGGTGTTGAAAATTATTATAGAAAAATTTGGCAATGGTGGCTATTAGGAAACTCCTCTTAAAGTGATTATTTTTAGTATAAAAATAGAAATCAACTTTTTTTTATGTTAAAAGAAGGCAAACGAGCAGGCGGATCACCTGATGGAAAGTAATCACCGCCGCCCATGGACACCCGCAAAACCAAAGTAATCGCAGATGCGTTGCCGGCCTTGAGGAAGGAGTTGGATCTTGAGGAGGGAGTAGGAATTGGGAGGGGGGAGGGATGAGAAATGAGCCTCCGGTACTTTCATTCACCAGACGAAACACAACAGCAACGAGTGCCATTGTTTCACGCCGATATTCTGTGAGAGGGTGGTATTACGCCGGGAATTACATGGAAGCTTAAGAATAAAAGTTACGTCAAGCTGTTTCAGTTTTTGTTATAGGAAGAAGATAAGACAGATAAGACTTTCGGTGCAACAAAGTCACAGATGGCCATCTGTAACTTTGTTGCATTAAAAACTGTAAACCCTGCAAACCTTGTCTTTATTTGGGAAAACAGAAGAAACAGAAGCAAAAAAAAAAAACAATACATTTTATAAAGAGTTTAACTCCATGTGATGAACCAGTAATAAGAAAATTTATGCGCAAAAATATTAAAAGTCCTCTCCTGTAAAATTACAAAATGAGCTGTTGTGACTTTGTTGCACCAAAGGTGCGATATCTTGTCAGTTTTCTTAATGAATAACCCCGTCACTATTCTCAGTCACTGCCTTTTTACAAATATGCAATGCAAACTCAAAAGAATCTGTGGGTATATTCTATAACGTTGACCAAAGTTGATCCTTAAATCATCTCTATCATCTGCCGTGAAAACATCTATAAACTATGCTGTAGTTAAGTACCCAAAAACCAAAGCTCTGAAAATTAACAGCTATGTTACATGGTATTTAAAACTTACATCGGGTGTAAGGAGCCCTATCAAGTAAGGTGTGATGATTCCAGATATGGTAGATGTGCCGTTGATCATCGCTGTCAACGATCCTGCGTAGTTGGGCGCCAAATCCAATGCATTGACCTGAAAATGCGAAATACACACATTAGTGATTCATATTGTATCAAGACCACTACAGCCGACTACAATTACTTGTATATGAAATATAATTGAAGGGTATAGTTTTCACCTCTGTGTCTTGAAAGAAAGAGGATACTGTAATAAAACGAAAATGAACAAAGACAAAGGTGAACAAAGAGATGTATTGAAAGCCGCGTAAAATAATACATGGCTGACGTCAATAGGCGCCAAAACAAATCTGAAGCATATGAAATTTCCTGAAAGGCCCTCCTAATCAATACGAGATATTACAAGATTTGTAATGAATATAAAAATCTTGAAAAATGGCGAACTGTTTACAATTGTTTCATCAACGAAATACCTGTTAAACCTTCAACACCCAAAATCTAATTCAATCGCTTTAAATGAAAAAGATAATTGACTTTCTTATTGTACCTATTACAGTTGTTTTGATTTGGGTGTCGTGGGTTCCAATACAAACTGAGTCAAGTCATCTTTTTCAAGTGCAATTTTAATATATGCCATAAAGATATAACACTGTGAATACGAAATAGCATATCTATACCATTTTTTTACCATTATCGACAGTTCAACAAGCCTATCAATATTAATTAACAACAGTCCACCTCCATAATAAATTGCTCTGCTTTCTACAGAAGCAGCTGGGCAGATAAAATAAGTTCCGCCTCATCGGCCCCCGATAAGGGAAATGATGAAGTACCCTCAGGCTATTTAATATATTCGACCCTCGTTCGGTAATCGCTCAAAAAATGTTTCCGTTCGCAAGATATTTTTGTAATGAATTTATTAATATACTCGTAGGCTGGCTGTTTACTGAATGGAATTTGTGTGGAGAATGGTTATTTTTCTTGCGAGGGTGCTTTTTATACGGTATAGTTGCTTTAGTTTGTTTATGTTTGTATAAGTCGAGCCTCTATAAACTTAGCATGAAGCTGCATTTATTTTGATGGACACTAATTGAGAGTGAGGAGACATAAATTGTCTCCTCATATAATTAACTAGTTGGCAATTGTGAGTTGTGTTTCATGTATTTACAAGATACATAAATAACTAAATTAAAACAGCAAAATAAAAGAAACATATTTAAATTTAATACCTATAAATAATAGATGTATTGTAACTGTGTCAGAAACACATAAAAATATATATTCTACATAAAAGATGTCCGCTAACTGTGACTCAAGATAAAATGTAATTTATATTCTTCTCCTTTCTGACGATTTAAATAAAATATATATTTACCTTCATACCGCTGTAGAAACCACCCATAAGCGCCATAGAAGCGATAAAGTAGGCGACCGCGGCATATCTGTCGCAACCCGAATAGGATGCTAATAGGATGCAGACAGCTGGGCCCGCCGCGGCTGGAATTAAAAACAATATGATATAATATAATATATCAAGTTATACTCGTAGAAGAATATTGCAATAATTGTAATAAAAGTTTCACAACTTCACTACAGCGGGTTGTTTTCTCTAAGCAATTTTTTTTCTTTTAAGTTTTAACACAGAGCACTGTGGTAAACGATGTTGGTGTGCTTTTATAAGATTATATATAACTATTATAGTATAACTGTTTATTGTTACACTGTATGTTTGACCAAATAATAAATAAAAAATATATATTAGTCCTCTTTCATGGCATATTTAAAGTCATTTGAGAAAATGTTTACTCTTTTTTGAATCCGAAGAACCTATTCTGTTTTCTAAAGGTATTTATCTTTTATGTTTGTATATTGTTTGCGTTCCTATGCTATTCATCCGAAAGCGATTAAAGTTTGGTAAATTTGCACCCATGACATTGTGCCGTGTGACGTACACACTTAGATCCCTTGATGGTTTAAGTAAGATAATTATTAAAATACCAACTCTTAAAAAATGCATTTTCTGATCAAACCAGACGAACCGACAAAAACATATGAACTTACCAATAGTAGTGTGTATAATTCTGCCAGTCTTGATTGAATGCCATTTTCTCTTCACACAGAAATCACACGCCCATCCAAAGATAAAAGAAGAGACCCACATAGCCAAGTAAGGCATAGCAGTTAAGGTTCCAGTCGCAGCTATATTGAATTTAAGGACATCAGTCATGTACTTGGGAAGATCTGACACCATCGTGTAATAGCCCCAATCGTGCCCAATCTAAAAGGAAGAAAGAGTTAATATCAGCTTACAAATCCTCACTAAGTACTTGATGAAAACCATATGGAGAGATTGATCCATCCATAGGAGCTTTGTCAGACAGTAAACACTGGGTCACAAATTAGAAGACTGCAGAAGGACAGCTTTATATAAACGAGTATCTCAGACCAGTCCGAGCGCAGCTGTTGCCAAATTCCGTGTCCATAAGAGTTTACCTTCTGGGATCTTAATAAATATTGTGGCTTGGTTCGCTGGCTGGTCGTGCCGCGTTTCGCTCAGCGCTATGCTAGACTAAGCATAGGCATATTCTGTGTGACAAGCTCCGAAGCGTAGGTACCGGTTGTTATCGTCAGTCATCTTACCATGGACAAGAAATTAAAAAGTAATAAACTACGTATAAATCCCGGTTGCACCATAAATGACTTTGACAATTAAAACGTACTGAAGATTTTCACAAGAAGAGTGTTCAAGCAGGAGGTTTCTGACAATGTGTTGGAACAACAATAGGTACATTGTTAAAGCGATACTTACAGCAGCAAACAGTAGAGCCCACACAGGAACAGACCTGACGATAGCCTTCCAAGGAACCGGGTCTCTGACACTCATGTTGTCTGCACTTGTGACAGTTTCATTGAGATACTTCAATTCTTCATCTGATATGTACGGGTGAGTATTCGGTGTACTGTAGCATAGGAGACTCTAGAAATCAATGAATCTATATGTTAACGGCTTTAGTAAGCTGTTTATAGTAATGAATTTTTATATCAATTTTATGAAAGATACGTTTTGTTTGTTATGAGTAAATAACCGAAAATGCCAAAACCTTACCCAGGCTAAGAACCATAGAATTCCAAAACAGCCGAAGAAGTAGAATACATTTGCCCAATCACCATCACCGGCCATAAGGAAACCAGACATGAAGGAGCCGAAGATGTTGCCGATTTGGGCCCCGCCGAAGACCAGAGCTCCTTGGCGAGATCGCTCATGAGGTGGTACCCACCGAGCTAGGACTATCATCAGCGCTGGCATAGTTGGGCCCTGGAACAATTACAATACATCTAAACACCATTTTTATTAGAAAAAAGTCAATAGTTTACTAGTATCCTATTGCTTTGCGTCAGGTTTTTCCATCGAAACATGAGGGAATTGGATCAGTAAAGTACATACTATTTGGTTTTCCCTTGTTGCCTTATCGTTTTATTAACTGCTAATGCATCAGTCACATCATCATTATCAGCAATAAACATCTTGTTTTGGGCTCAGACATTCCCAAATGAACAATAATAATAATAATATTATACACGCCAGCACACAGACTACCACAAACATTCAAATTTCCTCAATAGACTTTGAACTACTTATAACGGTTGACATTTTTATCACCGTCCAAACCTTCTGAGATGACTCCCGTGATACCAACGAACAACTCTTACTATTGGACCAACTCCAACTACAACTCGAAAATAAAATTCAGCTGTTCCATGCATTTTGGTCGAATGAATATTGATGTTTTGTATTGAAAAGCTGAATTTTATTTTCGAGTTAGGGAGTTGGTCCAATAGTAAGAGTTGTTAGTTTGTAGTAGTTTGTAGTAGTTGTAGTTTGTAAAAAGTCAACCTGTATGTATATGGCATAAGGTTGAACATTTATTGTAGAAATTTGACAGTTTTGGATAAGTTAATGTGCAGGCATGGGGAAGTCAGGCCGTAGCCATCCACGGTTACTCAATGCGGGTTGGTGTTTTTTAATTACTGTTATTTAATTAACATGCCTTCATGCACGGTGTTACAGACGATCATGAATACTTCGCCTACAGTCCTTAATGTTCAAAGTTACAAACTTTGATCATATTTAAGGAATCATTACTTTCATATTTTCGACAGGAGGTACCATTTCTAGTAATTTAACTAAAGCAGAGTACAAAGATTCATGGCCTAAATGTCAGTTGAATTTGTTCTCACGTTTTCCTTATACACTACACTTACAAAGGACAATAGGATTATAATAGACAATTAAACGTACCTCGCCCATCCCTTGCAACACTCTTAGTATAAAAAGCCATGTCGCACCACCAGCTTTGACCACCACAGGCGTCAATAGTGTAAACAAAGCTGTACTTAAAAGCCCAATGCCTAAAGTCCATTTTCCTCCATAACGTTCAGCTAAATATCCTCCAGGGACATGGGTTATTGCGTATCCATAGTAGAAGGCGCTGAGAATTAACCCTTGCGTAGATTCCGACCATTCGAACATCGCATGCTGAAACAAATAAAATACAAAGTGATTAAAATTATATTGATGATGATGAAGTTTCTTTTGAGAAGGTCGTTATCAAAGTTAGTATTTTTTTTATTTGAGAATATTATTAATGTTCAATCAGCTAAGACAAAATAGTACTATTAACTCATCGCATGTTAAATCGCATGGAAGCAGAAAAATACCCTGAATCTCAATATTCTTTTCGTATGCTTCGAAGAATCTCGATAGTCAAGAGTGGAACTACCCGAGAGCGCCTCTAAAGTCTAGGACCTCGGCTAGAGTTAGCCGGGTTGTGGTGGGGGTGGGGAAAGCCAAGTATACCGCAGTTTATATATCACACTCTCGTCCATCTCTCAAAAAAGAGAAGACAGCATTAAAATCACCATTTTTGAGAAAACTCGCCGTTAGTGACCTCGACGACACATTTAGCATTAACAAAGTACAGATACCATCTGTGATAGGTTGCTAAATTATCGCTTGATGTGCGAGCATCTTGGAACCCTTGTCTCTTACGATATACTCGCGAAGATAGGCAGCTGATACATTGTTTTCACGTCCCAGACCAACATGAGACCACTACCGCAGTAGCTGACCAATAATGAGCATCTTATTTGTCATGCCGCACCTGCGGATAAGGTTACCAGCTGGAAAATTTAAAAGTACTGAGAAAAAGGATGATTTCCATAGAAAAGGTCTGAGATTTTGTCGTGAACGTAATTCACAACTCTGGAAAAAAACTCAGTGCTTTTGTATAGGTACCTATATCCTGTGGGTTCTGTGGAAATCACGATTCATTCCGCCATGCGAGCGGCCGCGGGCTCGCACGGGCATTAGTCAGTTCGAATTAAGTCATAAGTCATATTATTTTGATTGAGTCATATAACATTATATATATATATAGTACTGTTTAAAAATCGAAAAATCTAAAAATCCTGAGATTTCCGTTCAAATCCGGAGATATGGTAACCCTACCTGCAGACCATCCGTCCCTACAGATTGTGATAAATTTCCATAATAAAGAAAGCAAACAAAGTGGCGCGTAAAGTTATTTATCATAAAAATGAAGGAAACAGCTAAACACATAATATAAATTGTTTGTCAAGGCGAGTCAGGCGATGTAGCGGTCTTTAGTTTGATTTCTTCTATACTGTATATTTTGTAGTATTAGATGATGTTACATTACTTTTACTTATAGTTTATGTATTGTACAATCAATGTAACTTAAGAGCGTTTAAGCCGCACACTAGCGCCGCCAATGAAAATGAAAACATTATCTAGTAATTAGAGATAGAAAATCAAATTATGCTCAACAAACTATTTGAAGGAAGTAATTTTGCATTTTTACGTCACCTAATGAATGATAGTTTGTTGAGCATAATTTGATTTTCTATGTTTTTTTTTCATTGGCGGCGCTAGTGTGCGGCGTAAATGAAATAAAAATCAAAACTAGTCAAAGTATACATTGTTAATGCTCGTGACCGTACACTAGGAAATGATACAGTTTTTTAGGGTTCCGTACACAAAGGGTAAAACGGGACCCTATTACTAAGACTCTGCCGTCCGTCCGTCTGTCACCAGGCGTCTGTATCTCATGAACCGTGGTTAGACAATTAAAAATTTTGACAGATGATGTATTTCTGTTGCCGCTATAACAACAAATACTAAGAAAACAGAATAAAATAAATATTTAAAGGGGTTCCCATACAACAAACGTGATTTTTTTGCTCGTTTTTGCTCGATATTGATAACGGCAACAGATAGACGCTTGAAATATACACAGAATATTTAGTTATATATTCAGTTTAAAAATAAATAATTAAATGAAAATAAAACAAATATTTAAGAAGGCTCCCATACAACAAACGTGTTTTTTTTCCAATTTTTTTCTCGGTCTTAATAACGATAACAGGTAGAAACTTGAAATATTTTTATAGATAATGGTACAGAACCCTTCGTGCGCGAGTCCGACTCGCACTTGGCCGGTTTTTTTTTATAACTTTTTTTTACTCTATATACTACAGGAGAAAAGCTGTTACGGAATATGTCCTCACAGCAACCATACATATAAATTCAATATTTATCACAATATTTATTTTCGGTTTAAATACACGGATGAATAACAATCTATACTAATATTATAAAGAGGAAACTTTGTATTTTGTATGTATGTATGTTTGCAACGAATAAACTCAAAAACAACTGGACCGATTTAAAAAATTCGTCATTAGAATGCTACATTAGCGCTGAGTAACATAGGCTATACTTATTAAAAAAATAATTAAATAAAATACTAAACAGCAATTTAATTTTCCAATACAAAATGATTTGTTTGTTTTGTTGTTATGGAAACCATTGATATATATTTAACTCAATGATGGAAACTGTCAAAGCGGTACGAAGTCCGCCGGGTCAGCTAGTAATTTATAAATAAACTCATGTTTAACAATCTATACTAATGTTATAAAGCTGAAGAGTTTGTTTGGTTAAACGCGCTAATCTAAGGAACTACTGGTTCGAATTGAATTTTTTTTTTGTGTTGAATAGTCTATTTATTGAGGAAGACTATAGGCTACATTACATCACGCTATGACTAATAGGAGTGGAGCAGCAATGAAAAATGTTGCAAAAACGGGAATAAAAGAAAGGAAGGGAAGAAAATATTTACCCGAGTGAAACCGCGGGGAACAGCTAGTAGTTTATAAATAAACTCATGTTTATTTATAAATTATTGTTATTCAACATCATTATTTTTTTATCTGTGAACTAAACAAAAAGAAATGGTACCTTCCTATAAAATACCTGAAAGAGTATTATTTAGGTTAGCGTTATCAGCATATTTCAGCGAGCAAAGTTCAGTTATGGGTTGACGTCGTTATTATGACACACAAAGCCTCCCCAAATCAAATTTCCCTTTGCATCCACTTTCCTCGTGAAACTCATTTTTATTTGGGACTTAATTTTCTAGCATTCCTTTGTTAATATCCGTTTTAATTTACTTAAAGGAATAACAGACATATTTAACATGTTTAAGTAAAATATGTTATGACAAAGGAGCCCTATTCAATGTCGATAATTACGTCATCAACATCCAATCTTAATATTTTTACAAATATTCAAAGATCAGTTAAAAATTAGGCAAGCTATATGGCAAATAATGTAACGAACAAATTAAAATTTGAAAAAAGACAAGGTTTGATAAAATTCCACGAGCAGGATTCGAACCCGCACCCTATGACATGCCGGGTTAGGTGCATTACCAACTAGAACTTTGTCTCTTTTCAAATTGTAATTTGTTCGCCATAATATTTGCGTAAGATATATGTAAATAATAACATGTGTTTTTTCTTTACAGTTGCTGTCTACCAGACTTTTTATGGAAAAGGAAATCATACGCAAGTTATTGTTTATTATAATTGACACAACCTATCGTGTAACGTCATAACGATTTTTTAACGTTGAATTACGGTTAAATGGAAATTCTACCTATAATATAATTGAATGCCTCTGTGGCTGAGACACCAGTGCTATTGGCAAGGAGGTCGCTATACGTCTGGGTCAAAGTCAAAGTCAAATATTTTTATTCAAATAAACTTTAGAAAAGTGCTTTTGAATCGTCCAAACAATTTTTACCTACTACCCATTCAGGACGTCTGTTTTTTTAGCTGTGGAGAAGAATGGGCGCAAGAAACTCCACAGCTTTAATATAGGTAACGACATTTACAAAATTATATGCCGTTACCATGTTATACAAGTATAAAATTACTTAACAATATTTTAAAGAAATACCTGTTGGAGTGATTGGAGCATTTTAAACCTATGCTGTCTTGTCTTCAATGTAATCAGACACTTTATAATATGCTTTTTTACAAAGCTTTTCTTTATTGGTGATTTTAAATTTATTAATATCAAGTTTTTGAATAATACTTGGAACTTTATTGTAAAAACGTACACACAGACCTCTAAATGAATTATTTACTTTGTGGAGCTTAGTATAAGGTACTGCTATTTTTACTTTTATTTCTAGTGTTTACATTGTGAATATCACTGTTTTTAGAAAAAGTTTCAATATTTTTAAAAACATACATTAGGTTCTCGTAAATATATTGTGATGCAACTGTCATTATATTAATATCTTTAAATCTCTCCCTGAGAGAATTACCAGCTTTTAGGTTATAAATTGCTCGAATAGCCCGCTTCTGCAGCACAAAGATAGTTTGAATGTCGGCAGCATTGCCCCACAGTAAAATGCCGTACGACATTACGCTATGGAAATAACTAACGTAAACAAGTCTAGCTGTTTCAATGTCAGTGATCTGACGAATTTTCATTACTGCATAAGCCGTAGGGCTCAGTCTACTCGACAATTTTTCTGTATGTTCGCATCCAACGTAATACCTAGAAACACTGTGGTGTCCACAAGGTCCACATTCTTATCTTTAATTTTTACACTAGATTTTACCTCCCTAACGTTGGGTAATACAAATCTTATACATTTGGTTTTTAGTTCATTTAATAACAAATTGTTAACACTAAACATCAATCAACATCTCAACTCATATCAACATCGTCATCAATCGGCTGTCGTCGTTTCACTTTGAATAAAAGTGAGGTATCATCTGCAAACAATACTATCTCATGGTTGTCTTTTACAAAGTAAGGCAAGTCGTTAATATAAATTAAAATTATTAACGACTTTATTATTAACGACTGAAGGACCAAGAATTGAACCCTGTGGAACTCCTATTGTAATAGGTCGTAATAGGACTCCTCTGTTTTGGTGTCCTTGTTACCTATTATAATTGCAACTGTCCAGGTTTCTGCTTAAGAAGGTAAATTGCGATGGACATTTAAAGGATTTCAAAAAACAACTCACCGGCTTTAAGCTGACAGTGCCATTGACAAGAAGGTCGCTATCGTCCGGGCACGCGTCTGGGTCGAAATGGGACTCCTCTGTTCTGGTGTTGTTGACCATTTGTGTGACAGCCAGGTTGAGGCACACCCGCATCGTGTAGGCGTTGCACACGGCGAGCAAGCCCATGATGCCGAGCACATACCGCTGGGGGATGAGGAAAACTGAAAGCGGGAAATTAGCACTGTTTAGTTTTTACCATTGAAAATGGTTATCAGATGCAAATCGCCTGAGACGTATTTTTGACCATAGCTCCGAGGATTTTGGGAGAATCGAGATGGAAATAATACAAAAAGTTGAGGAATTT
This sequence comes from Eudonia mercurella, assembly GCA_963082485.1. Lineage (NCBI taxonomy): Eukaryota > Metazoa > Arthropoda > Insecta > Lepidoptera > Crambidae > Eudonia > Eudonia mercurella. The sequence goes on along the minus strand of OY720029.1, from coordinate 12,580,798 downwards.
ATCAAACCACGTGTGAGCGTTTGAATTGAAAATCAGCTGGAAACTTTTTTTTCAATTTTGAAAAATGTATAAAAGGTCGGGTTTTTTGGGGGGTGTTTGTATACTAAATTGTAAATATTTCAAAAAGAAAACTGACTTAAGAATAAATGAAAAAAGGGGTCCTAGGGTATTAGTTTAGCTACAAAATGGCAAAAAAAAAATTAAAATCGATTAATAATTGTGACCTGTAGGCGGTCCCTTTAGATTTGGTATTGTAGAAAAACGGGTGTAGCTTCTTTGATTATTGACCGATCGTCATGGTAATGGTGTTTAAAGATGTGGATGCAGGCGAGAAGTGCATTCAAGTTGGAATTGTGTTATTTACAATAAAATGTTTTTTTTTTCGTAAATTGTTGTAAGTATTCATTTTCAATGCTCCGATTCTTGCGGGGACTGCAAAATCTTTGAACTTTTTTTTATAGGTAGGTCACAAACTAAAAGAAAAGGGTACTGCAGAAGAAAAGGGTACTGCAGAAGAAAAGGGTTTTTTTGTTTTATTGCATGAGCACAATTCGTAGATACAAAGTTTCTCTCTTATGTTGCTGACTGACCGGAGCAATCATCGTAACGTAACAGTAACGTACCATTCGGCTCGAGCCTGATACGTCATTGCAGACTGACCGATAATAGGGCGGAGATCACGTCTATTATATATTATAGTGTATGTTACTTTTAATTTCGAGATCACCGGTGAGATTAAAAAGATGCCCCCCAGGTCAGCCTCCATCATAAGGTAAAAAAATATATCAGTAAATAGTTGTAAAGAATTAGAGTGACATTACAGAATATTACATGTTTATTTCATTGTTCGAACTCGATGCCTTTCTTGTAAGGTTCGACAGGATACTACGCTTATCAAGCGGGCAGAAAGTACTCATTAATAATTTTAAAAAAAAATGTTGTTAGAATATGTAGTAGGTACTTTGATATCGAAAATAACCTTAATTCTTTCATTCAGAACCAACTTACATACATAACTGATGACTGATGAATGTCTGAATAGTTCATAAATAATAAATACTACTAATGCGTCATAAACTCAACTTTAAACAATTTCAGTACAAAGATAAAACACATGTGATAAACCATGTCCGTTTACATTACTATCAAATACCGCAAATAACTTAAAAGTATTGTTTTTTTTTAAATTACATATTGAGCTGAAACACTTTGTAATAATGTTCTGCATCGGGCTAACAAAGAGATGTATTGATAACGCGATAAAGAATACTAAGATGACGTCAAGCGTTGTGAAGATTCCTCAACGAATCAACAAATACGAATAAGAACAAGATAAAAAAAAATGCTCTAGAAAACACGAACCTCTGATGGTCAGGATCTTGGCTAGGGTAGACCGTGTCGTGGAATCAGACCACTATGTCCTCTATATAGTCAGGAGCCAATTTAACACAAAGCTTATTAACGTCTTCCTGGGTAGTCTTGAGTTCTAGAAGTAGGGGCTTATTTTAAAACCTTAGTGCCAAATGGTGCTTACTATTTTTAATCGACTTCAAAAAAGGAAGAGGTTCTATGTTTAACTGTATATTTTTTTATGTAGGTATGTTCATCGATTTCTATGTCAATTGTGAATCGATTTTCAAAATTCTTAATCGAAAGGGTATCCTCCTGAGGTGGTCCCATTGTCATCAAGTTAGGATCTGATGATGGGATCCCAAGGAATAAGAGGGCAACCCTCAAATTTGATAGGCACGTAGAACGTGTTTCATATATTTTCAAAGCTATTCCACATTAGAACCACATTTTCCCGTTTATTTACGTGCATTAATTAACGTGGAACAGAATTGAATAATATAGGTATTGAAATGAAACAACTCTTACGGATCTACTCGCGTTTATTTTACACATTACTTTTTAATGTTTATCCTGACGTTTTGAACTCTTTGCAGGGTCCGTTGGTACTCTCCACACTAGTGCCTTTCTTTTACTCGGTGCTTTTGTAGGATATTTCTATTAATTAACTCACTACGCAGTAAAAAGTGAATAATTTTAAAGCCATTGCCTGTCTCTCTGTGGCATCGCTCCTCTACATAAATATGAACTGATCTCAGAACAAAAAAACAATTATGATCTGAGGAACTGATATTCCATTGCGCTTTTTATTCCACAGCTTCATCTTTCAAATAATAATAAACTATAGTTTCTAAAGTATACGCGAACGCTACACACTAAATTGATAAACTATTTATACGAATCTACTCACTTAGTCATGATAAAATAACAATGTAAATTTAACGCGAATAGATCCGTAAGAAATGTTTCATTTCAGTATGAAATTTAGTTCAGCGGTCCCTTACGAGTTCTAAACTTATACGAGTATTAAATAGATTTCATTCCATTTTTAAATGACGACAATTTTATTCGGATGAAACACTTTTTACGATTCTACTCGAGTTTAATTTTTACGTACCTAATATTTGATTTATTCCGATGCGTCGTTTTAACTACCTACAGGGTTGAAGTCACACGAGATTTAAAAAACAATAAATTGTTTTTTTTTGTCATGCCTTTTTGCATAACAAGGTATATGCACCGAGTTATATTTGACATGAATATTCAACTCTCCTCGTTGGAGGCGCTAATTTATTGCCATATAAATTCTCGTTTTCGTTAACGTGATCGAATGGCGAATACAAATCGCACTAGGCACAGAGAGTTTTTAAATAATAAAAATAACTTACATCTCGAGATTATCCGTCGCCATCTTGGTGAAAGCATTTCAGTTGACGCTCAGTCGATCAGTGTAGACCTGTAAGCAACCGTGTATGAAGTGTTAACGTTAATAAGGTAATCCTTCTGTTGATAATGGAGGATCTCGTATCTATACTTTATCATTTTGAGAGCAAGAATAACAACGGCAAAGATAAAACCCCATTCAATGACGCTGACATTAAAAAATATTATTAACTTCTTACATAGGCCTTGAAGTTATTGTTCTTTTATTATATTATACTAGCTGACCGGCAGATTCCGTATCGCGTTGACAGTTTCCAAGACAACAAAACAAACAAATCATTCGTCCGCTTAAGAACACCCGTATCCCATGATGAACCCCTATAGCAGCGCCACCTACCGGGTCCAATTGTAAATCTAAACCATTCTCGAATCCACTTGAACACACACAAGGAGTTCAATAACATACACACGCACAGAAGATTTATACATACAATAAAGATAAATATAATAAATTATTTTTTTATTTTTAAGTGCTAATTGCTACACTTAAGCTGAATTAAATATTTATATAATACAATATAATTTGTGCTAATTGGACAGTCGAAGGCTTAACCTAAACATTAGCATACAGATCTTTGCAGAAATGTATTGACATTTTTATGTATAGAGTCGCAAAGTAAGCATGTTTGTATGACAATGCGATGCCATTACACTGTCTTTAATTTTTTTCCGACCCTCTTACAACAAACGATGTGTGAGGGTGAGAACGGCTAGTGAGGCAAAATCCTGCCCCCCTATTAGCTTTCCTTGCATCTGGACTCTGCTTCTAAGCTCTGCTGCTGCTCTTTAGTAGAGCGTAACATCAGATAAAGCAGAGTTAATATAATCTATAGAAACTAAATTAAAAAAACTAGTTTGAATGCAATTTCAATCATTTGTCATCATCGGCACGAGCCTTCCGTATGTTTTGACATTGGGTCAAAGTCAAATATTTTTTATTCAAATAAACTTTTGAAAAGTGCTTTTGAATCGTCCAAACATTTTTTTACCTACTACCTATTCAGGACGTCTATTTTTTAGCTGTGGAGAAGAATAGGCGCAAGAAACTCCATAGCTTTAATATAAGTAACGACATTTACAAAATTATATGCCGTTACCAAGTTATACAAGTTTAATATTTTAAATTAGAAATACCTCTTGGAGTGATTGGAGCATTTTAAACCCATGCTGTTTTGTCTTCAATGTAATCAGATACTTTATAATAAGTAAGCTTTTTTACAGAGCTTTTCTTCAATGATGATTTTAAATTTATTTATATCAAGTTTTTGAATATTACTTGGAACTTTATTGTAAAAACGTACACACAGGCCTCTCAATTAATTATTTACTTTGTGGAGCCCAATATAAGATACTGCTATTTTGTTTTTATTTCTAGTGTTTACATTGTGAATATCACTGTGTTTTGAAAAAGTTTCAATATTTTTATAAATATACATTAGGTTCTCGTAAATATATTGGGATGTAACTGTCATTATATTAATATCTTTAAATCTCTCCCTGATAGAATTACCAGCTTTTACGTTATAAATTGCTCGAATAAGCATTGCACAAAGATAATTTGAATGTCGGCAGCATTGCCCCACAGTAAAATGCCGTACGACATTACGCTATGGAAATAACTAAAGTAAACTAGTTTACACTGTAAACTGTTTCAATGTCAGTGATCTGACGAATTTATAAATTTTTGGTCATCCATCCGATAACCGGCCTTTGCGAAAGTTGCTTAACCACAGCACTCGCAGACCGGGCGCGTTAACCACTGCGCCATCGTGCTCAATCATTCATGCTCATAGTAAAATACTGCTTAGAATGAGAAATTTTAGGGTAGTAGGTAGCCATCTAGACGGCTTTAGAGCCACCGCAGACATGCTACTTTTAGCATCGGCGATCGGCGATTCAGTCGCTTTTTAGAAGCTGAATGCAGCCACCACGTATTCCACACCGCACACTTAAAAACGCCAAACGCTCGACACAGCTTCTAAACGTTACACTCCGCACACATTCGGATGCCCGGTCCCATCGATTTGCATCGAGTTGCCGATCCAGCATCGGAGCAGTCGCTAAAACGCGCGATTCCGATACCGTGTACGAACCGAACGCATGAAATCGCGAAATCGCGATGCTGCATCGATAAGAATCTCACGATTTTACTGCGATCCAAAAAGAGTCGCCAAAACGTGATTCAGCATCGATATAGTCGCAAAATTGCCGATCGCCGATGCTAAAAATATCATGTATGCGGTGGCGCTTAGAGAGGCAGTTACAACACAACACTTACTGTACTAACATCGCTACAACTTAAAGCTTAACCTGAAGTGCCCATACAGTTTCTTTTTCGATATTTTTAAGAGACCTTGCGTTCTCATTGTAATTAACCCGCTGGTGTCGACGTCTTAGTCTTTAGACCAAGGTGCGAATTTTTAATTTCACCGGTTATCTTGAAATTAGAAATGACAAAACATGCACTTCAAAAATTTTATCATAAGTAATTAGTTTGTAAAAAAATTGTTTATTGAACTACATACATACCGTGATTTTTTTAATTATAGATTGTTTTCATACAATATCTAAAACAACCTTTTAATAATTATTACAAGTATTCTAACTACTTACCTACACATTTTTTGCTAAAAAAAAAACAATTTAGTATAATAGCATCCTGAGGACTATAGCTGAGAGGTTCTCTTCACATTTATGGGAGAGTCTTATAAATAAAGTTTTAAATTAATTAGTTTACTAACAACTATCTATGTATTGTACTACTAACAGATATGGATTAAGTTATCCGAAATAAATGGTTTTATTATTATTATAATGACCCCAATAGCCTAACAATTAAAGCCTGTTTTACGTAACCAAAGGTGGGTTAAGTTAATACAGGAACATTACAGCTGATCCTTTAGACCGGTTTTCAAGGCTGTTAGGAAATAAAAGTGCATTGTATCTTTGCATTATGAATATGTTTATCATTGTATACAGGGGTTTCCCTTTTCAAACTTTGGTAATAAATAAGGCTAATCTTTTCCTTCATATTTCATCTGTATTTCGTTAATAAATATTATTACTATTACATTAACTTTTAGTACAGTAAGCAACGGAAGTAGCTGACAATTTTAGTACAATGTCATAATAGCTTCTGTCAATTGACTTGAAGGAGACAAAGATATTTGTTGCATACTGTACATATACAGTATGAACTTTGAAAATGGCAACATTTTGAATACAAAATTGCAGATAAGCTTATCTTGAAAAAATATTATTTTTAGTGTGGTGTAACTTAGTAATTAACAGCAGAATACGTTTTTTAATGGAAAGGGCTACTTGTTTTAAAGTTTAAATGTTTATACTGTATATAAATATTTTTTATTTACATACAAGTCATCTATTTTAAACGAATGTAGTTTTACACTCATACAAAGATTTATTATAGATTCCTTCACATTATAAATTATTCATAAGTGCCTGTTATGTTGTAAATGTTTGCAACCGATTTGTATTATATAAATTTTCCTGCTACCAATCTTAATAAACTGTGAGGTGCCATATTATCACACGTGCAGTTAGTTCTATTGACGTCAACATAAGTTATCGTCTTTCAAGTTAACCATATTGTATACAGAATTTTACTATCTTTTTATCTTTATGGTTACTTATATATAATTTTACTTTCTTTTTTATTTTAAAATTTGTTGCGACAAAATTAAAAAAAATAAAGTGTTGAAAAAATTCCACCCCTTGACATGCCGGGTCAGGTGCTCTACCAACTATAAACCTATATAGCATAGTTTAGAATTTTTTTTAAAACTTTGTCTTTTTTTTTAAACCAAATTGTTATCTTTTTATCTGTAGTGGCATATAGTGACGTTCTTTCGCAGAACGGGATACTGCAATTTAAAACCTGCTGGTTTCTCTGCTCAGGGTTGTGATTTAAGTATCTCACCGAAAATCTTATAAAAAAAATAAAAAGTAGGTTAATATGTATTTCACTTGATGTTACACGGCAAAGCCTCCTAGGACCTTCATCATTGGAATTAAATCATCGCAACAATCATCATCATCATCATCAGCTCATTTTATGACCTCACTGCAGGGGCACGAGCCTTCCCTATGATGGATGGATAGACAGAACGGGCCATAAACCACCACGCGGGCCCAGTGCGGATTGGTGGTTGTTAACGACTGCTAATGCAGCCGGGACCAACTGCTTAACGTGCCTTCCAAAGCACGAAGAAGCTCGAGATGATAATTTTTTGGTCACCCATCCGATGACCGGCCTTTGCGAAAGTTGCTTAACCTCAGCACTCTCAGACCTGGCGCGTTAACCACTGCGCCATCTAACTCCTCGCATCGCAACAATATTGATGGTTATTATCTTAATTACCACGCTTGCCAAATACGGGCTGGTGATCACAAATCCGAGCTATGCATCAAATAATCCGGAGCATACTTTGCCTGACCTGGAAATAGAAGTCAAGACCTTTGGATATCGGGCCGAGCGTTTTGTTTTTCGGTCACAGAGTCGATTCTTAACTCGATCATGAAATTTAAAAAAAATCAAAAACACAATACACAATTTTTTAATGTTGTTTACATCCAAGTTTTTACTCTTCATCCCTAATGAAAGTGACTTATAGATGACGATAAGGCCGAAGGTAGAAGAGCACTTTACCCCAAATCCTTTTATCTTATCTTATATCTTAACTATCGAAACACAACAAACAGTATAAGTGTTGTTAAAATACACTTAGATAAGATGGCGATAGTTTGCTTCGGTACGCCTTCTACATTTCAAATAGAGATATCTGATCTAATATAACATGATATATTTCATGATCATAGTACCAACATATTCAGGATAAGCTACTTATGTAGCTTATGCACGCACAAACGTCTAGCAAATGAAGTTGGCTAAAATCGTAAAGTAAAACTAAAAACGTTACGGTTACTCGGTTACTTGAGTGGCACTGAATCATGTTTTGTTTTTATATATATAATATATACTATATTTAGTAGTATATTCATATTTTTGTGTATATAAGTATGTAGTTTAATGTGTGGTTGTCTTTATGTTATATAAATATCATATTTTCTTAATAGTTCTGTGCGCAGTTTGTCTATCTAACTAGTTACTTTCATACTATCCTGTCACCATGGTCTGCTGGAAGAAATATATTTTTAGAGATAAGCTTACCTGTACTATTGCGATCCAAAATGTTAACCATTGTAAATGTTTTTTTTTTGTACGAACTAATAAAATAAAATAAAAATAAATAAAATAACGTCATGTTAAAACTAATAAGGTAGGTAATACTTGTACTTACTCTAAATAAATCTTGTACGTACCTAAGGGCCATTGGTCATACTTATTGTTCAGTGTAACTACAAAATGTAAACAATTTGATGTGCATAATATGGGCGCTGCGCTAGACTAAAATGGGTTACAGGTTACCAGCAACCAAAAGGATCCTGATCTAAATCGCGCAAGAGCTCAAAATATTTAAATTTCATCACCAATCCTTAGCACCAAGACAAATATTATATTGGTTTATCTGTTACTGTGGGTAAAATCAGATAATATGATATTGATGACATAACTTTGATAAAAGTTATGGTCCATCGGAATCGCAATACAGATTGACAAGACATATCTTATCTCAAAAAAGGGTTATCTCAAAATTTTTGTGTAACTATGGCATTTTTCCATTTGAAGTGTTCAAAGTTAAAATGTAGGTATATCTAGATATTCTTTAATGCTCACACCCATATATTCTTATATGACACCTTATAGCGCCACTCTTGCGCACGTGCAATTGCGCAAATGCAAATGGGCCAATGCGTGAGAACAATCTATAAACTAGGATCAAAAACTTCCTTAAGAAATCTTTTTAAGGAGATTGGTGTCCTGACAGTTGCATCTCAATCTAATATATAAAATTCTCGCGTCAGTTTTCGTTGCCATACTCCTCCGAAACGGCTTGACCGATTTTGATGAAATTTTTTGTGCTTATCCGGTATCTATGAGAATCGGCCAACATCTATTTTTCATCCCCCTAAATGTTAGGGGTAGTCCACCCCTAAATTTTGTTTTTTTTATGGCAAAACAACGTTTGCCGGGTCATCCGGTATCTATGAGAATCGGCCAACATCTATTTTTCATCCCCCTAAATGTTAGGGGTTGTCCACCCCTAAATTTTATTTTTATTTTTTATGGCAAAACAACGTTTGCCGGGTCATCCGGTATCTATGAGAATCGGCCAACATCTATTTTTCATCCCCCTAAATGTTAGGGGTAGTCCACCCCTAAATTTTTTTTTTATTTTTTATGGCAAAACGACGTTTGCCGGGTCAGCTAGTATATTTATAATTGTATATTGTTTTTGTACGTTGCAATATCAACTCCTTTACTAAACATGGTGACATACACAATTTCAATACTAGAAATAAGACAAAACTTGTAATGCCACTGTTCAGGTTACAGAAGGTTCTTGGTTCTTTCTTGGGGCAAGGTATACACTATTACAATAAAATACCAAGTACTGTAGACTTACCTTTAGATAAGTTTAAAAAACATGTGAAGTCTTTATTACTTATAAAAGGTTATTATACAGTCAGATAATATTTAGATGATAAAACAGCCTGGTTATAATAAAAAAACATATTATACTCTATTTGAATCAATATAATATTAAAATTAATTTATATAACTTTTATACTGATATGATAGCTTTTATCAGCAGTGTCCTACAGATAACAAACAGCGTTGCGTTAAATAGATCATTAAGTTTTTATTTAGAGTATCTTGAGTGTCATGCTCTCTTTATTCTCTGCTGTGGTGGCATCTGCGTGTCGGGTCGTTACGTTCCCTAAAATATGGTTTAGCGAAGCAATGACGACTGCTTTATATGTCAAATTCGTGAACGGGTGGGGTGGGTCTGCTCTTGCATACTTATCTTATTTTTAGTTTATTATTCTTTATAGTTTGACTTGGTTTTTATGTTTGAATATTTATTGAAGAAATTTGACAGTTTTGGACAGGTTGATGTGCACGCGTCTGTACAATTTTCGTGCGCGTGCGCTGCACGTGCGCAGGTGCGCGCAGGTGCGCACCCGCCTTTGTATGAATATGACATGACTTGGCATGTTACAGAGGACTGCACAAAAAATGAATGTATAACTCGATTAAAGTACCTATTAAAAATTCTTAATTTTTAAAATTTACGTAGGTATTTCATTATTGTAACTTTTTTGCCATGTACACACAATCTTTGGATCTAAATGCTTAGTATGGCATATATACACATCCTAGTTAAAGTTTTAGTAAGTAGCCATCGTATTAGCATTAACATTAAAAAATAAATATCTCCTATCAATCATAACTAGCTTTAATTATTGATGAACGCTATAAGTAACCACATAATTTATTAATTTACTTTCTAAATTTGGCGGACAAACCCGTAACGCAAAATCTTAGTTAGTACCTTCTGAATATAAATCACATGTTTAAGTTAATATACCTATTGTCTTTATTTGTTACCAAGTCAAAATGGTATAACTAATTCACTGCCAACGAAGTTGGTGTGTATGTATAATAACATACCTATAGTCACCAAATTCGTTGATATTTTTATTTTATTTTTTAATTATAGCGGGTTTAATCACGCAGTGGTAATACCACTACCACGCCCAGTGGTCGAAATTCGACCGTAATTTTATTAAGGCTGCACGAATTGTATCATAAACATGAAAAATTATAAAAGATAGAATGTGAGTTTGGATTGGCATTGACAGATGTCGGCCGCATTAGACAAACAATACGTGTGTGTCAAATACATGGTAGTGTGTGTAATGTTGTTTTTGTTGATTTAATGTATTTTTTATGCTAAATTAAAAAAATATATATTAACATTCGGATAACCTTCTCTATTTAAACTATAAGTGTGCGAAATTTGATACTCCTCCGTCCGCGCATTTTTCGTAAAAACGAGTACAAAGTTTTTGCTTCACGTATTAATATAGATTACATACAGTGTGTATTATTTTATTTTTTATTTCATCATCATTATTAGCTATAGATGTCCCATTTATGGGCTCAAGCTTTCCTATATGACGGTCGGGTATTAAAATACCCACTACACTTGCCAATACGGGAAGGTCTGCCATTACGACAAAAACAAAGATGCACCACGGCTTAACTTGTCACCTCAACCACGGAGCAGTTATACATTGGGAAATTTAGATCGCAACCAGTCGCTATACCATCGCAGTCTTTAGGTATTATTCGGAAAACCCAATTAATCACTGAAATAAACAAAATACAAAAACAAAAAACAGCACGCGTCTAATGCTATCTTAGATATCTTATTCGTGATTAGTTACATATAATTTAACGCAAATATTGTTGCGAACAAATTACAATTTGAAAAAGGACAAAGTGTTGAAAAAATTCCACGAGCGGGATTCGAACCCGCACCCCATGACATGCCGGGTCAGGTGCGCTGCCAACTATGCTATCGTGGCTCAATCCAATTTGCCGTAATTAATCAATACTATCTACTTTTACTTTATAAGCCAAAGGAGCCCTATTCTAAAGTAAAAGTAGATAGTGTTGATTAATTTCGGTGAGTTGGATTGAGCCACGATAGCATAGTTGACAGTGCACCTGACCCGGCATGTCATGGGGTGCGGGTACGAATCCCGCTTGTGGAATTTTTTCAACACTTTGTCTTTTTTTTCGTTTCATTTTTTTTATGAAAAATAAAAAATAGGGCGAACCATTTTGAAGAGTAGTCCTATGTCCAGCAGTGAACCATTATAGGCTGATGATGATGATGATGAAAAAAAATAAAGAGCCATATTTATCTATTGATAGAAACTCGGGGTTTTAATTTAAGCGAAAACATATGGTTGAGCTGACGTGATTAGCTTTTCAGGATAGGAATATGACTATAATCTATACATTGGTTAATTATGATTATGATAAACATAAGCAGTGGATTAGTATAGGCTGATGATGATGATGATGATGATAATGATGATAATGATGAAAATGATGAAAATGATGATAAATATTATCTGTTTATTAATAAATATGAAAAGGGAACTTCAACTAGCAGCGATTATTTATGTTTTTCAAGATGAATAAGACGATATTACACTTTACTAACCTCCTCAACAAGTTTTTTGTAAATACTCAATAAATTACTATATTATTATGGTACCGAGAACGACATAGAAAAACACTTCAATCTATGGCCACCACATCTATAAATAGTTAACTTTTTATTTAGATAGTTATAAGTCATTGCCTTCAAGGTTGCAGTCAATGGGCACTTTGAGGTCAGTTTATCAATTGCCCAATAGGTACGTTCATGGTTCAGTAAATAAAGAAATATATAATAAGGCTCTTGATCAGATAATTGTAAAAAAAACTCCATTGTTTAATTAGTAAAGAGGAGGTCATGTGTTCGATTCCCAGTAGGGGTATATATTGTCATAATTTAGTGGTAGAGCTTGTCTGCCTAGCTACCATATTTTATAAGTATGTTGCCATTACAATTATATTAGTAAGTTTATTTTAATTAAATATTTATATGATTTATTTTTACACCTTATACCAAGTAGGGTTGCTCAGAATAAAAAAAACGTCGGCCGCAAATTTGCAACTCTTGACTTTAACAATATAATATGAAATAGAGTTGACGAAAATATTATATAACATTATTATTACAAAGCAGCACTTTATGTAACCGTTAGCAAAATACTCGCTGACCGTGACCGCTTAAAGTGCGGCTAAGATCTTTTTCTCTCTTACAATGTTAAATTGGTTTATCGTGAAATGTGAACAATTTATTTTTAACAACGATTTACGATCTTACTATAAAATTATAAAATTCAGACACGGCATTAAAATTTGACCTTCTAAATAAATACTTTTTATTATTTTGAATTTTGCATTCACAATGCGAGGAGCGCGATGCTGAGATTAAGCAACTTTCGCAAAGGCCGGTCATCGGATGGGTGACCAAAATGTATCATCGTTAAGCCGTTGGTCCCGGTTGCATTAGCAGTCGTTAAAAACCACCAATCCGCACTGGGCCCGCGTGGTGGTTAATGGCCCGTTTTCCCTATCCATCCATAGGGAAGGCTCGTGCCTCAGCAGTGGGGACGTAAAATGAGCTGATGATGATGATGATGATTCACAATGCAATATAATAATATAGTAATAAGATAAAATTTTACTAGGAAAAATCAACCAGCCTCAGGAAGCTTGAGTGGAAATCGAACCCACGACCTTTGGATAACCGCCCCAATGCTCTGACGTAGCTGAGTTACCGAGGCCCTAGAAGTCGGGTTATTCCCAGTTGTCACCACTGACTTCATTCCCACTGGTGACAAATGAGAAAAAAAAATCCCATTTATTGCTAGGTGGTGACGCATGGACCATTAAAATTTCAGTTGTTGCCACTGGTGAGAGTTGAGTTATTAAAATCCCAATTGTTGTCAGTGCTGAAATACAATTGTTTGTTGCAGTACTAGTGGGAATTAACATTTTAAATGAAACCGAGCAGTCAGTAAAAAGAAACCAAATTTTATGCACTTTCTCAACATTTTAAAAAAAGATCCTGCTTTCTATACAATTGAGATTTTAATAACTCAACTCTCGCCAGTGGCAACAACTGGGATTTTAATAGTCCATGCGTCACCACCTGGCAATAAATGGGATTTTTTTTCTCCTTTGTCATCAGTCGGAACGAAGTCAGTGGTGACAACTGGGAACAGCCCGTCTCGTTGAATTTTTCTAGTAGTTTGTGATCTACGCTGCAATCCAGCGGTATTACGTCACTGTGAAGTTACTATCCTCACAGTCGAAAGAACCAAAATTGTATCTTCTAAGTAAAGTTAAGCGTATCACCTTTAGATAGGGTTGTAAATCAAGTGCCCCGATTATTACGACCCTTTTCCCAACAAAGGGTGTAAACACCATTTTGGGCAAATTAACTTTATTTTAATGATAAGAGTATGAAAAATAGCGCTGGGCTTAAAAACACTATTCTTCTTGTGAAACCTAACAGCTGGTTTATAGAGGATTATTAACATTATTTTATTTATATATCAAAGGCAATGTGTAAAAAAATATATAGTAAAAGCTATTAACCTTGGTAGGAACTGACCGAATGTATTCACAAAACCAGATCAAACTGGCTAGCGAAGTACCGAACTGTCAACTAAATCAATAAGTCGTTAAATAAAGCATAAATAATATTTCGCTTGCGCCGAAAATAAACTTACGACTATGTGCAAAATAAAAGGTTGCCTGTTAATTTTGGATATTACGTAATATATATTGTATATTATATATGTATTATATATAAAATAAAATAAATCCGGCCAAGTGCGAGTCGGACTCGTTTACGAAAGGTTCTGTACCATTATCTATAAAAATATTTCAAGTGTCTACCTGTTATCGTTATTAAGATCGAGAAAAAAAAATTTAAAAAATCACGTTTGTTGTATAGGAGCCCCCCTTAAATAATTTTTTTATTTTAATTTAATTATTTATTTTTAAAGTGAATATATGTATATAACTCAATATTCTGTGAATATTTCAAGCGTCTACCTGTTGCCGTTATCAATATCGAGCAAAAACCAGCAAAAAATCACGTTTGTTGTATGGGAGCCAACTTTAATTTTTATTTTATTCTGTTTTTTTAGTATTTGTTGTTATAGCGGCAAGAGAAATACATCATCTGTGAAAATTTCAACTGTCTAACTATGACAGTTCATGATATACAGCCTGGTGACAGACGGACAGACAGACAGACAGACGGACGAACGGCGGAGTCTTAGTAATAGGGTCCCGTTTTACCCCTGGGTATGGAACCTTGAAAACCGGTATTCAACCTAGCAGTGGCCCGCCAAAGTATCCCGTTCTCAACTAAGATAAACAAAAAGGATATCAAAATTTTTTCTTTATAAAAAAATGTCTTTTCTATTTTTACTACCTTAAATTCTAGCACCCATTACGTATTGAAATGAAACAACTTTTACGGATCTACTCGCCTTCTTTTACACATTACTTTTAATTAATGTTTATCCTGACGTTTCGAACCCTTTGCAGGGTCCGTGGTCACAGGGATATGCATACAGATACGTACCTCAATGATGATTTTCACCACCATCCTAGACAGTTGGCTACTGTAGGGAAATATTTGTTTCAGTGAGCACGCGGCATCTGTCACACCCAACACCTGGCCACTGAGCTTCAGCATGTCAAGCACGTACTACAGGATAATAAACTGAAATTACCACGGCTTCGTCACAGAAAACGCAATAAACTAACCACAGTCGAGCGCCAACCTGCTTTA
Organism: Eudonia mercurella; assembly: GCA_963082485.1. Lineage (NCBI taxonomy): Eukaryota > Metazoa > Arthropoda > Insecta > Lepidoptera > Crambidae > Eudonia > Eudonia mercurella. The sequence goes on along the minus strand of OY720029.1, from coordinate 12,565,640 downwards.
CTTCCATATATGAAAGGTGTCAATGACAAGATTGGACATATCTTAAAGCGAGCTTCAATCAACACTTACTTCAAGCCGCTGAAGAAGATCAACCAATTTTTATGACCTGACAAGTGCAACATACCCCTTCAACATGCAGGCGTGTACAAACTGGACTGCGACTGTGGGCTCTCTTAAATCGGGCAAACAAAGAAAAGCGTAGGAACCCGCGTTAAAGAACATATTGCCGACGTCAAGCATAGGCGCGAAAATAAGTCTGCAGTATGCGAACATACCCTAGAGGGGCCCAACCATTACATCAGATTTGTAAACCTCAAATACTCCCTAGAGAACAACGATTTATCCCTAGGATGATACGCGAGGCTATTGGAATTAAAAAACATCCTAATTTCAATAGAGAAGATGGTCGGAATCTACCACCAGCCTGAGGTCCCATCACACAAAATATTAAATCCCAGCCCCAACCATACTGCCAGACCAAAAGATACTGTAAGCTCTTTCTGCGTAAAACGGAACGCACCTGATTAAATTTAAATGAGGGTATACAAGCTACTACTTAACTAGTTATGAGACAACCAACACCTCAGTCTCCCTGTGACCACGGACCCTGCAAAGGGTTCGAAACGTCAGGATAAACATTAATTAATAGTAATGTGTAAAATAAACGCGAGTAGATCCGTAAAAGTTGTTTCATTTCAATGTGTAGTGTTCGCGTAAACTTCAGAAAACAATACACACTACGTATGTTTCCATATTCGCATTTGCATAATAATATGTATTTTTAAATACAAAAATATTTAACACTTACATATAAATTACCCATGTCCAATTTAAAAAATGACGTGCTTCCATACATGCTGACAACAAAGTAAATAGACCATTGTTATGTTCTGACAGTAAATGTTCGATCTCAGTAGTTTTTCAACATTATCTTCGCTTCTCACCGCTATTTCATGCAATACACAAAAACAATCGATACCCATTATGCATTTTACGGACATAAAAATCTAAATATGTTGTTCATCTTGACCCAGTGCCGGTGGTAATTTTATAAATGCAAAAAGTTCATTAGAATTTTTAATTGAACAGTTGTAACTTCTCTACGTGGCTTTAGTCTTATTTTTTTGATTGGGGTGATTCCTTATAGTGTTTTTTTTACTAGTCTTAAATGAATGCCAATAAGATAACACTTTGTTTTATGGATTATTAACAAAATTGACAAAAAGACAAAATTGTTGAAAAAATTTCCACGAGCAGGATTTAAACCTGCACCCTTCTTATATACCGGGTCAGGTGCTCTCCCAATTGAGCTATCGTGGTTCTCACCAGCCCGCCGAAATTATTCAACACTATTTACATTTACTTTGAAAGCCAAAGGCGCCCATTCAATGTCAACAACTACAGCTCAATTGGGAGAGCACCTGACCCGGTATGTCAGAAGGGTGCAGGTTCAAATCCGGCTTGTGAATTTTTTATTAACATTTGTGTTTTTGTAATTTGTTCGCTAAACAAAAACATTTTTTTAATTGACATACATTGATTTTTACTATTTATTTAAGTAATGTGAAAAAAATGGTAAGTAGGTATATATCCAAATTAATTACCTAATTTCAAGAAAATTTTCTTTCTTACTTTTTTATCTTTTCCTGAAGAAAGCTAATGATTTCTGTAATACCTGGTTTTACATCAAAAGTAGTTTTTGTTGAAAAATCTAATAATACAAAACTGGTTATTATGCGATTTTTGTTTTTGCCAGAGCCGAACAAGACGATAAAAATAGTATTTTGTTCAAATTACTGAGTTTTACCATTTAAAGTTGTCCTATTATTTACAGTTGCCCTTTACAAGTAAGTCATAAAGTCGTCGCCGCGAAATCGGCCATTCTTAAAAATATAAAAAAAGAAAAAATATATTTCTTCAATAAAAAAGGAAAAGAAACATTATTAATAAATTCTCTTTCGACAAGAAAGATATTAACACTTGAATAGGCTGATTGTGCATAAATAACAAAGAATGATTGTCTTTTTTAATAAAGCTATTTATTGAGTTATTTAAACGTACGTACTACGTACTACATAAGTGCTCATCAGCAGCATTGTGGTTGGGAAGGTTGATTGCCCGTTCATGACGTAGTGTATAAACCTGCACACACTATAACATTTAATAATTTATTTTCATTTGTAAATATATTATTAAATGTCTGAATATACTTACCTGAATTTATATATTATTTAGTAAACCTACCTTTTAACGCGTTGAAACCTTGAAAATATTTGTTTACACCAATTTTTTTTTAAATCAACAGAGAGGACAATTATAATTCTTTTTAAAAGAATTATAATTGCTAGTAGACTTAAACGTGTTGTCAGTATTAAATTACAAATTACAAAACAAAACAATTAATTACACTTTCAAATTAATTAAATTATCAGAAAAATTAATTAAACACTACAAAATATTAAAATTTCAAATTGGAATCTATTTAAAAATATACTACGTAACAATTTTAATTTATGTTAATATTGAATTATAAATATAATATATTTATTAACATTGCTTGTTTTTATGTTGACCATCTTTAAAATAATAACAATTCATTTCAAATTTCCTTAATTTGTATGTGACTGCGTGGACTACGATGCATGAAATTTAATTTAAAAAAAATATCATTATCATCATCATCATCATCAGCTCATTTAATGTCCCCACTGCTGGGGCACGAGCCTTCCCTATGGGTGGATAGGGAGAACGGGCCATAAACCACCACGCGGGCCCAGTGCGGATTGGTGATTGTTAACGACTGCTAATGCAGCCGGGACCAACGGCTTTACGTGCCTTCCGAAGCACGGAGGAGCTAGAGATGATAAATTTTTGGTCACCCATCCGATGACCGGCCTTTGCGAAAGTAGTTTAACCTCAGCACTCGCAGACCAGGCGCGTTAACCACTGCGCCATCGAGCCCCTCAAAAAAATACATGTCATACAAAAACCGTGCGCTTTATTGTTAGTCACGTGGCCGGTGCTATGTGATTTGTTTTTATTATCAGACGTGACACATTGCAAATTTAAAACTACTATATAAATACATACGAGTACAGTGTAATTTATATATTGTTTTAAAAGTAAACGCGAACACTACATATAGAATTGAAACACTTTTTCCTACCCACCGTTTACTGTCTGTGGTTCGAAACGTCGGGATAATATTAATTTGTTATATTTATACATGATTTAAATATGTAAATACATATATATACACGAGTATATTCATGTATAATAATAATATGTAGTAAATCAAAATAGTGATACAATACAGTAAAGTTAATGATAGACGTTCATTTGTTTACACTTTCATTTGATTCCAGTTTCTTTTTAAATATTTTACTATTGTTATTATAATCTACCTTTGATTACCACACATCTTTCACAATATACTTGGAAAGGATTCACTGATATCCTTAGCTCTCAACAATACTGATAACATATCAGTTATTGTTGAGAAAAGAACCACTACTACCACTACTACTGGTACTGGTAGTAACCAGCACTCGCTGACCGGCCCCCCAACCGCCTAACACTCTCGCTTTCGATCGCTTTGAAGGCGAGGCCCTCGCCTTGCTTTCTTATATAATATCGAAATATAATATCGAATAATATCGAAAGCTATAGCCTATAGCTTTCGATATTGCTTTCATATTGCTTTCGAAATGACAAAATGACGCCTCCTCCTCGCCTCGCCTTCAAAGCGATCGAAAGCGAGAGAGTTAGGCGGTCGACCCCCTGGTGCGTCCACTGCGCCATCGAGCTCCTCAAGCTCTTTTCTAACAGCATTTAACTTTTGTTTATTTATACTAACTTACCCAACCACGCGTTATGTGGTGGTTTAAAAAATCTTGGTTCAAATTCATTTCAAATAGATAGACAGTTGTCAACAAAAGCGGTTCCTGTCGCGAAAGCAGATAGGGTCACCTGTAGAACATGCGAATTGAAGAAAGAGTAGTAATCTGAAGTCAGACAACGCTGTTTGTTGATTGCAGAGACAATCTTTTTGCCTTGCCTTGCTTGATCTCTGCAGGTATTGCGAGTATAGATGTTGAGTAAACAGCTCGTGGAAACTTAAGAAGGATTTAATAAAACAGAAAGAAAATTGGTTTGATTTTGTCAGGTGTTTACGCATCCAAACAAAAGGATACAACATTTTTATGAATAAATATCGCTGCTTTATTAATTAGCATCAAAGAATATAATTTTGAGTATGAACAAACGGCGATAACTTACAACAACATTTTAGTGATATAATTGAAACAATTTCAAAATGGCTACATGACCATAATTTAGAATTAAATATAAACAAAACCAAATTAATGCAATTCAAACCTAGACAAAACATTCCATTACGAGAAACTCTTTCATATAAAAACAATAACGTATAGTAGCTTTTGTCCCTCCGGGCGACATTGTCCACTTCCAAAGTTGTCCACTTCCAAAGTTGTTCACTTCCAAAGTTGTCCACTTCCTAACTTGTCTCTTTCCTAACTGTGACGTCGTGCAACTTGCTAGGGGTAGAGATTGACACAAATTTAATGGTCGCCACATATAGACACAATAGCCTCCAAGCTGTCAAGATTCACGTACGCGCTTTATGAATAAAAAAAATGTACCGATTTGAAATCTTCCAAAACTGCGTACTACGCTTATGCAAATTCCAGGTTAAGCTATAGTATAATTTTATGGGGCAACAGCGCAAATATCGGTAAATTATTTATTCTTCAAAAAAAATGTGTTAGAATATTGGTGAACATAACTGAAACGGAAAGCTGTAGGTCGCAGTTTATACGACTTGAAATTCTTACACTTACATCAATGTACTTATTGGAAATGTGTATATTTGTTAAAAAAAAACATACACTTGTACTCATCATCAGCTCATTTATGTCCCCACTGCTGGGGCACGAGCCTTCCCTATGGATGGATAGGGAGAACGGGCCATAAACCACCACGCGGGCCCAGTGCGGATTGGTGGTTGTTAACGACTGTTAATGCAGCCGAGACCAACGGCTTAACGTGCCTTCCGAAGCACGGAGGAGCTCGAGATGATAAATTCTGGTCACCCATCCGATGACCGGCCTTTGCGATAGTTGCTTAACTTCAGCACTCGCAGACCGGGAGCGTTAACCACTGCGCCATCGAGCTCCTCTCCCGAACACTTGTACTCACGGGCAAAATATTACTACAAAAACCTACGTTGTCTATGACACGGGGAAAGGTTGGTACTGCCATTTACAAAGTTGCTTATTGTTAGGTCGAGCACTTATTACATGTCTGTCCAAATATACAATCATTTACCTAATGTAGATGTCAAGAATTATGCTGAATTTTATCATAAACTAAAACAGTTCTTAGTACAAAAATGTTTTTATAGTATTAAGGAATTGTTTGAATGTAAATATAATAATTTAGTTTAATTCTTAATTTAATTAATTGATGTGATGATATTTCGAGCTAAAATGTATGTGTATTATGTGAAATTGTGTAGCCTTAAGTAATTTTAATTATGTTAATGTATAATTATTTGTTATTAATTTATTATTTTATATATATATATATTAATGTAGTCGTTATTTATTTTATTGTTTCATGTACTCAAATGTTTCGCAAATTTATTATTTTTATTTATATTTTATGTTGCATTGCCCTGTTCAGGGCCTATGTATGAATCTAATTTTTATTGTAAGACCAATGTACACAACATAGAGCAATAAAAGAATTTGAACTTGAACTTGAACTTGTCAATCAATGTAAAATATTTACTTAACAAAGAAGTAAATTCCTTCTCAAAGAAACAAAAGATCGTGTTCACGCCTATCGTACTTTGTTGTATGAGTATGGTTATATATAATTTTATGCAAATTATATTGCGAACAAATTACAATTTGAAAAAAAAAATCCACGAATTTGATGAGCTTAATAGAGCAGGGCTCTTTTGGCTTACAGAGAGTGTTAATTAATTTCGGCGAGTTGGATTGAGCCACGATAGCATAGTTGATAGTGCACCTGACCCGGCGTGTCATGGGGTGCGGGTTCGAATCCCGCTCATGGAATTTTTTCAGCACTTTGTATTTTTTCAAAATACCATGTTATGCTAAAAGAAACGAAACAAAATGATTATTATGTTAAGGTATTTGAATACCATAAATTCTCATGAAAACGCGGGTTATAAACTTCAATTAAAGTAATACTATGGAGGCCTTGAAGCTAAATCTTAAATCTAGATCAACTCCGGACTTTGTCGCGAGTTTCCACGTTCTCAATTTTCCTCATTTTTATTGCTGGGTTTAATTGTACAGTCGATCAAAACTAAACTTGAGCTATGAATATCTTGATTTAACATGTATTTAACAATCAACAACTTTCGCAATGCCGGTTCCCCGAATGGGTTCATATAATTTATTGAATTCGATAGTTCTTAGGTAGGTAATTTTCTTAAAGTTTATTTAAATAAAAAGATTCAAATTCAACTTATTTTACTAGAACAAAGAACCTAAAACATATATAGTATAGTATAGCACTTGGGAAATATGACGATGATGATAATGATGATGATTGTGGTAATTTAAAATTTATTAATCTCGCAGACTTGCTTTACACCACAGCTTGAACCTTTGTATATTTTTTGTGTAACGTGTATTTTAATCTAATTTCTTTGTGCAATAAGATGGCAGTCTTTATCATCGTGTTCATGTAGATCTTATCTGGGAAGGGTTGAGTCACTCAGTGAGACGTATGTAGGGTGATGATGATTGCATCTTGAAGGTTAACACTGTCTCATCTACTTCATTGGAATTACAAGCTAGCAAGTAGATACTAAATATTAAAAAAGTATGTACGATTACATAACTGAAACAGAATTTGTGTAAAGAAAGCTAATTTTTTAACTAAATAGTTACTTTGTGTTTGTGAACCAGTAAGTCACGAATCGTTAAATTGCTGATAAATATTTGCGTGTTGAAGATCAAGAAAACTTGTAAAATAGTAAATCCACTGAGCAATTAAATATCTTGGTAGAGAAAAATAGAGTTGAAGTAGGTTCAGTAAAACGAATCAAGTGTAAATATAATATAAGAATATTCACAGCTCCTTTTCATTGAAGTTGTCTTCTACTTGTAAACATACGGTATGATTCTGGAGTTGGTCATACTAGCAGCGCTTAGAATGCTAGAGACCTATTTCAGCAGCTACTAAAGAATTTAAAGTTGTGACTTTTGTTACTTACACGTGGATTGCAAAATTGCTAAGCTGAATAACAAAATTAAGAACATGAAAAAATACTTGGAGAGATCCAGGAAGTACCAAAAACGATAAGATGGAAAAAATAAAAAAAGCCGATCTAAAAACTGCCCGAAAATTTTGTCATAGATACTTATTGCATCACGTTGTACAAAGATCGAAGAGAAGATTTATTAAAGTAATTATTGGTGGCCCGATATACAGACTTCCTGAGTTCAAATCCCAAGTCAGGTAAAGTGTTTCGGATTTTTCGTTGCCTAGCCCGGGTTTGTAATCACCACCCGTTTTTACCAAGGGTTGTTGTGTCTAAACCACTACATATTTTTTGTAGCCATGACTTTATTTTATTAATGGAGGCCTTTGCCCAGCCGCAGCCGTGGTGCTGTATAGAGCAATTACTAAACTACTTACAAGGTATGACTAATAAATAAAGGTGCTATTTCATATGGAAATAGAAATAATCGTAAAGCCGTACAATTATGTAAATATATATACTCATTTACAATGTTGAAAAACGTATCTCAAGGTAACTTACGACCTATCTTTTCCGCTATTTTCAAGTAAAATGAGGATAAATGAACCTGGTGCACTAGTAAATTACTTTGAGTATACAAAATGGGCTAAATATTTGTATTCCTTTACGACCAGGAAAAACATTGAAAAGATCCTTGCTGTCTCGTATGGATGAAGTATCCATAAAAATATTATAATTTTGTACAGTAAAAATTGTTTACAGGAAAACTGGCGACGCAAATGACGTCACCTTAATAGGCATTTACGATGTAAAAATTATATTGAGGTATATTCCCAGACATTTGTCTTACAGGAGGCACTCAAACTTTTTCTAAATTAATTTATAGAACATAAACATTGTTTTCTACGCTTTTGGTAAATTCATTGTTGCTAAGATATGAATGCCTGATTTCGGGCAGGGTTGTACCTTCAATCATTTTTAGTTAAGAGAGTTTTGTAAAGAGGTCTGGTTTTATAAATCAACATATTTTTTGTAATACTATTCATCATCGCCAGTTCATTTTCATGTCCCTACTGCTAGGGTACGAGACTCCCGTATGGATGGAATAGGAAGAACGGGCCATAAGCCACCATGCGAGCCCAGTGCGAATTGGTGGTTGTTAACGATGCTAATGCATCCTAGACCAACGGCTTAACGTGTCTTCCAAAGCACGAAGGAGCTTGAGATGATAAAATTTTGGTCACTCTTTGATGACCAGCCTTTTTGAAAGTTGGTATTTATTTTTACCATGGTTATGTAACAATCTTAACATTTTACTTTAACTTAAATTTTATGTTCCTCTTTTTCATGTAGGTGATTCTTTTAAAACTTTTTAAGATCACCACTGGTCTCAGATCAATAGATCACGGTTTTGATTTCTAGCAGGATGCGTGTTGTCATTAGGTATTCTACAGTTCTTTTTTTTTATACGTAGCACGGCAAATTACTCTATTTCACCTGATGTTAAGTGAATATGGAATCCAGATGCGACGCCAACTGGTGCAGCGTGAAAACAACGCAGCATCAGTTACCCTCACTCTGGTGGCCCACAAGGTGCCTCTTCACGCCTCGTTTGAAGGACCCCATATCATAGGAAGGAGGGAAAACGTGTGCTGGCAAACTATTCCATGTCTTGGAGGTGCACACACACTCACACTATTCTCAAGTCAGAAGAGGCAGAAATGTTTTTTTTAAATTCCTTACTTGACCTTCATCTCACCTGATGTTAAGTGATGATAAGGCTGAAGGTGGAAGCGCCCTTCACCCGGAATCCTCAACTACTGAGGCACTGGCTATGTTATCTTTAGTGATTTCGCGAATGCTAATTCACGGCAATAACACGTTACCTCTCAATAAAATGATGTTAAGCTCATCTTAGTAGCATTGTTATTCAAATACCATATAACTAATCCTACAATCTGTTTTTATCAAGTGTCTACTCTGTATTTCAGTAAAACACTTTTGTTTTGTTATCATTGTGTCTAATATATCGCATGTGATGATGAGAAATTTAAAAAGAATTTTAATGCTTTCATTTTTGCATTGCATATAACATGCCTAGCTTCAAAGTGAATTGACAGGAACACTAACTTATTCCATAACATTAATATAACGAATTTAATCTCACAACCTATCAGCTGTTATTTACTGTTTTGGTAACACCTAAACACAAATGTGTGTAGAGGTAAAAAAACGAATTTAGAGGTTTTTTACATTTTGGTACCGATACAAACTTCAATATTTTTCAAACCAATAACACATTTAAGGAAAATACAAAAACAATTCATGCATTCCAATTCTAAGTCCAATATGAAAAGTTTAAAATCACACACATAAACGCAGTTGAATGCACGTTTATATATAAATTCAATTCAATTCATACAAATTTATTTATTTCTAGCATCGTGGTTAATTTTGGTTTTATTCAAATAATTACTAATAATATAATATGTTATATTAATGTTGTTTACTAACTCCTAGTTATATGGCTGTAATAATTTTCATTATAATTGGCTAATTGATTTGTGAAAATATAGAACTGTAAAGTCCGTATGGGATACCGAAAAATAAAATGGCTCTTTAGGAAAAGTGTTTAGTAAGTAGTTCAATGTAAAATGGAGCATAGCATATGTACAATAGAGTGACGTCACAGCTTGCTATCCCCATGCAATTTCTGTAAATTAAATTTGTAGAATTTGTAGAATGTAATTTGCGAAGGTGCTAAAAAGTTGCTTTATAGACTAAGGATGGCCAACCTATTGCGAATTAGATTTTTATAGTTATGTTTCGAGTTTGCTCTTAGTATTCAGCTTAATTAAAGTTTGCGAAATTTTACGATCGATCGCGAGGTTGAATGTAAAAGATAGAGATTTGCTATTTGGATCCTTAATTCTGTAATCGCAAAAAAATTCTTTCGTCAATTCTATTATTTTTTATTCTTGTTTTTCTACCACTTATCATAATTTAGTGGTAGCTATACTAACGGAGTAAAGTGGAGTTGTTCCATACTTTTAACACTTAAATAATTAAATATTGTCTTATCAAACTTTAAATATTCTATTTCTAATAATAAGTATTACATTTGCTTTTGTTCTATTTTGTAGTTGATTAAACATAAAACAATGTTGCGTATCAATTAAAACTATGCACATTCCTTCATGAAACTAATTTTGTGTACAAAAGTCAATTAGTTCTGTTTTTCTTTTAAATTCTGAATTTTTATGAATAAGGTAAGTCTTTAAATTAAATTGTCACCGCACAGAAATTATAAAGGACATCAAATAAATACATTCACTTTTCGAATGTTACTAAAAGTCAATTTTATCAACAGTCATTTGTTATCGACATTACAAGAATTTGAAGAACTCACCGTTTGTTTTTTTTCCACGTGCTGTTCCTTTCTATGTTTACGATAATTGTGACAATTTTTTAAAACACTTTACATGTGTGATTGTAGCTGAGTAAGTGGCGAGCGAGTGACGGCCCAGCGGTGCGCACTCGACTATTGCCGCGCAAAGCCTGCGCGCGCGCACCGTGACATTCTGTCGATCTAGAGTCAAAGATCAATGATTTACGTGTAGGTAAAAAAGTTTAAAGAGAAATTGTGATGAGGCAATACAAACGTTAAAGGGGCATGGTGTCATTTTACAAGAACATGAGTTAGAGTATTCTGTTTGTTTACAAAATAAGCATTTATCTGCATTTAATTATAGTAAAGTTTAATAAAGTAAAGTAAAAAGTTTTTAATTTAAGTAAACTCACTTCAATAGCATATTTATATCGTCGTGATTCTATCGCCTTATTTATTACTTTATTAGAAATACCTGTCTAAGCAGGCCCGCTACAGGCATTTCTAATAAAATAATGCCAAATTAAAACATTTTATAAGTGTAGAATTATAGTTCAAATAGTACCTATGTTTAAAAAATATTAACTATACAATTACTTTTCATTACCATCGACTTTGTTAAATTCAAATTGCTAATTCGTGACCCGTCTACGAAGTTCCACGCCATTTTATACTCTTTGGCCTCTCAAGAATTCGTAGCCTTGTAATAGAAGTAATTACAACGATACCACATCCGAACAATACCAAAGGAATACTGATTGGAGGAAGCGACAAGCCTGTCGCCACTATGCCTGCCGAGGTCCTCCAGCTGTGACGTAGAGAAGCGTACGTAAGCAACTGCATAAGTTGCACGTGGTGTACGATTGGAAATACTTGGTGTTGCCAGTTAACGATGAAAGAGTAAGGTTGCCGGTCGCGGCGGCGAGCGGCGTATCGGTAGCCTTCTGATGTGTTGTGTGTTGGCATATTATTTTGATGTGGTTTTTATTTTTTTAAGTAGTGTGGTAATGCCGCGAGTTTTTTCGACATCATCATCAGCCAAAGTAATGGCTGATGATGATGTCGAATAACTGTTGGACATGGGCCTCTCCAAGTGCACGCCACTAAGCATGACTAAGCACTTATCCAAGTCGTTTTATTACACTTGGCTACTAATTAAAAAAAAATGATAAAAAATAATAATAATGATGATGATAATTACAATAATAAACTCAATAAATTAGTAATTAGACCTAGAGCAGCAGATCTTATATTAAAAGTCTACTATTAAACAAATTGCCGATATTTTTTGCCAGTTTGCTCGTAAATCAAAGTGAAAACTTACAACTCAGATATTCTATTTTATACACAAGAAATGCAAATAAATGACATAAAAATAAAATGATAATAATATAATAAGTGTTTGACATAATTATTTAAGAAGACTACTCGTATAATTGATTTTGGTGATGAATGAAGTATTTTTTACGATTATTCAAATATTTGTGATGATATTTAGAAGGGAATGGTTAACCGGATGTATGTGCCAATTCATTTGGCTGATTAAAGTAAACATTGACGGCGAAGTGCCAATACAACATATCTATTTTTTTGTCAAATACACTTTTTATATGAATAAGGACAAATAAATACGCCAGTTCTGTTAATATTTTTAGATTTTGGTGATTTGCAGTGGCTGTTAAATAAACAGTTAGGAAGCTAAACAAAAACATTAAAACATTATTATTATACATAGTCAATAACACAAAAAAGTGTTTTTAAAAATGTGGATATGAGAATAATAATTTAGATAGAATAAGAATGTAAGTATTGATACATTTTGATGACCGAGTGGTTAAGCGCTCAGTGCGATATTCGAAGGTCCGGGGTTTATTCCTAGGTCTTACGTAGTGAATAAATGAATGAATGAATGAATAAGCATTTATTGGTAATACATGACACTTACACAAAGTGACATTAATAAAAAGGGAAGCTGAAAATAACAACTAAAAATACACCTTAGTGTCATCATCATCATCATCATCATCATCAGCTCATTTTATATCCCCACTGCTGGGGCACGAGCCTTCCCTACGAATGGATAGGGAGAACGGGCTATAAACCACCACACGAGCCCAGTGCGGATTGGTGGTTGTTAACGACTGCTAATGCAGCCGGGACCAACGGCTTTACGTGCCTTCCGAAGCACGGAGAAGCTCGAGATGATAAATTTTTGGTCACCCATCCGATGACCGGCCTTTGCGAAAGTTGCTTAACCTCAGCACTCGCAGACCGGGCGCGTTAACCACTGCGCCATCGAGCTCCTCGGGCTCATCGGGCTCATCGGGCCTTAGTGTAACATAACATATTAGATTAGACATAGTATTTTAGATTTTTCCATACATGACCCGGGTTAGATCACCTGCTTGTATTAATTGACAATTAATTAATTACATTACACCATTAGCCAAGTGTGGTGATTAATTAAGCCAATGCCCATCAATTGCGGCGATGACTTGATTTCAATAATGGAGGCTCTGCCCAGTAGTCATTTTATCGGCGCATCGCTATCAATATGTCAATTGCCTATTATTGTAGTTGTAAAAAAAACAATTACCAAACCGCACTGTGATGTCATGTAGGTACTCGTATATTTATGCAAAAACATAATAATAAGAATAACATTATAAGCTTTTCATATGACATGATTAAACAACTTGAACTGTCATGAACACTACATCAAGGCTTTTACTGATACCCTAATGGCTTATTACCGAAAAAAGCAACCGGTTGTTAATGCAACAGGGGGGTAACCACGAGCTCTTATAGCAGTATTATTGCAGTTGTGAAAACGAGACGCGTGTAGCGGCGAATATACTTGCGTCTCTTTTCCACAACTGCAATAATACTGCTATAACTGCTGAGCTCATAGTCAGGGTGCAGGACGCTCTAGTTGCGGTTCATAAATTGGTATTACGGACAGTATGTAAACTATAGTATATAAACATTATATAGACATACATTTTAATCGCAAACGCACTAAGCGAGCGATATTTTATTTAATAGAGCGATTAATATATATTTTTCTACTAAGCTATATTATATAGTTACAAACATACATACACTATCATTCTTTACAAAATAAGTCTAGTTAATATGTGGTTAATGTTGTTGGTGACACAATGACAATTGCTTATTACTAAAGGGTCTTACAAATAAATAAAGAATAAGCTTCGGATAGTTATTCCGTGTCTTGTCTCTTTTACTCTAATTTGGAATGACGTTTACATGACAGGAACAAAATACGGAATAACTATTCCAACCTTATTCTTTGTTTATTTGTAAGGCACTAAATGTTTATTGTTTATATATTATTGTGTACACCGTTTGTTAACCCAAATAAAGAGAAGAAAAAAAAATTGAGCGATTTGTGTCCAATCACAATGTTTAATACCAATTTGTCAACCGCAACTAGAGCAGTCGCGTTGCAATTGTACAAGTAACAACTGGTTGCTTTTTTCGGTAATAAAGCCAGCCGAATACCTGATTTAGTTGCATGTGGCGCCATCAAGCGGATTTTCATTATAGGGATCTATTGATCGTGATTTCATTTCTGAGACTTCATTAGTAGCGTGATCAATAGCGCGAAGATTGCATTACTATTAATTGTGGAAAGAATTCAAATTGAATAAATAGTTTTATGTTAAAATTGGCAGGCCGAACACAAGCTATCTTTGCTGACATGATGCCCGCCTCATTTTCCGTATTAGGGGGACGTTTAGGGACGGGGAATCTCTAACCTTCCGCTAGCCTCAGGCTGTCTGGATCACGCTCAAACATTTTCGAGCCTGCTCCCACTGCTGGTGGGCTGCTGCTAGGGTAAATACTGGTAATTGCCAAACCAGTGGTCCCGGTATCCTAGTGGCACGTGAAGGGGATGCACATTGGTTTTTAGCGGGTGTACGGTGCAGCGCTTAGTTGACCACGCTGCGACAGTTCACCATAAATTTATCAGATGACGTTGATGTATGAGTATTGATTAACTATCACAGATGTTGCGAAGTGTCGAGAAGAAACCCACAGTAAAATATTTTCCGTTTATTGCGTAGTTTACAGTAGTAGAGTTAGTTAGACACTTAAAAATATTGGTGTTAGTCATAGTATATAAACAAAACATAATTACGTAAAGTGGGCTATTATAAAGTGCAATGTACTCAAACGGCTGATCAAGCGTAGTGTGCGGAGTAAACCGTAGTGTGGTGTGTAGGTACAGGTGGGCCTACCTTCTCCTAAATTCCTGTCGAGTCCCTCGTGCCTGGACTGGGAGTTAAGAGAATCTCACATAAACATATTTTAAGAATTTTTTTAACAAATGTGCTTAGAGGTTATTTTTGGGTCATCAACACAAAAGCTACCTCCTTCTCGTACATGCAGAAATAAATAAAAATATTAGTATACTTTCGATGAAATTAACATTAGAACAATGAAAAAAAAAAAAATGAAAATATTAAAAGCGATAGCTCTTATGTGGTCTTATGTGGCTCTTAGGTGGTAGACAGAGTAAACTGAATTTTAGTTTTTTGTTATTTGAATTTTAAACTTAGTTATGATGTAAATAAGTGCCTGTAAAAATTTATATGATGAATGAGAGTAGCCGTGGATCGTACTCGGTGGCGTGCACTTGGAGAGGCCTGTGTCCAGCAGTGGACTAGTATAGGCTGATGATGATGATGATGATGATGGTGATGATGATGATGATGATGGTGGTGGTGATGATGATGATGATGATGAAATGTTTATATTGAATAAACGATTTGATTTTGACATTGAGATCTAGGAGTATTAAGCCTTCGTACTGTGTGTGTAGTTGATTCGATGTGTTGAAATTCAAAATCATGGCCGAGACCTCTAGCGACCTTTACACAAATTATGATACAAATGGTTTTATATTTATATATGTTTGACGATTCAGTAAAAATGGAGGCAATCTAAAATTTTAAACAGTACGAAATAAAACTCTTTAGTTCTAGCAACGATTTACTCTCAGTCGTTCGATACGGGCGAATGGTCATGTTTTGGGTATACGATCTTCTTCTCTTTGTCTGAAGCTCTCTTTTTCAGTGGCCCATGTGTCCAGTTGGCGGGGTAGCCTATTTTGTCCACGTCGTCCCACCATTGTTGTTCACCCGAACCCCAGATCACGTATATCAAATTTGTACCCACGAGCACTGCAAATACGGTCCAAAATGCTATGCGCCATTGGCTTACTGTTTGCTGGAACATACAATTTTAAAATATAAGATGGTTGAGGTCAACTCATTGTATAGAAAGAGAGAAAATTATATATTACTAATGGTGAAAGAATTTTTTAAATCGGTCCAGTAGTTTTTGAGTTTATTCGTTGCAAACGTTCGTTTACATACATACAAAAATACAAAGGTTTCCTCTTTATAATATTAGTATAGATTTATGTAAAAAAGGTAGGTAGGTAGTTACGTTATCAGCGCCCAGAAGTCGCTCTAAACAAAAGAAAGCAGACGTATCCTTTCGGCTCTTGGAGAAGGATCCTATCCCACTATATTTATATTTAGTTTTCGTTAGAAAATTGGCAAATAACAAACACTGTCTTATTTAATTCTTATTGTTATAATTACGCTATCACTTTTACATCATTTGACTGTATGACATATGACATGTAATGAAATAAATTTTAGTTAATAAATTAAAATGTGTATCAGTGCTGCCACTGCGCAAAATTCAAACGAAAAATTTTGATGCATATTTTGCGGTTGTTTTGTATGCATATAAAAGATCTGCCTTTATACTCGTGAATATCTAAACTAATATTATAAAGAGGAAACCTTTGTATTTTTGTATGTATGTATGTATGTATGTATGTTGTATGTATGTATGTATGTATGTATGTATGTATGTATGTATGTATGTATGTATGTATGTATGTATGTATGTATGTATGTATGTATGTATGTATGTATGTATGTATGTATGTATGTATGTACGTATGTATGTTTGCAACGAATAAACTCAAAAACTACTAGACCGATTTAGAAAATTCTTTCACCATTAGAATGCTACATTAGCGCTGAGTAACATAGGCTATATTTAAAAAAAATGCGGTACCAAGTCCGCCGGGTCAGGTAGTCATTGATAAAGAGGTGGAAATATTATCTGGGTGATCACCATACTTACTGACTGACATGAGGTGAAAGGTGTGGCCTTTACCCAGCAGTGGGACAGAATATGTTAAGAGAAAATCAATATACCTATATATAAAGAGCAGCAGAATTGTATCTAACACTCGAATTAATACTAAAAGTCGCGAGATACTTCAAAAACATTTTCACAATTTATTGTACAATTCGCTTTATTGAAATCGACGGTCAGAAACTCAATTGGCGTAAGGGACATAGGGCTAAAAAAAAGTTATTGCACCATACTACATACTACTCAACATTTTCTCCTCTATCATTCTGTATATTTAATTTTTAGCAATCTCTTTAAAAAGGTCCCTTACACCACGCAATATTTTGATGATAATCTTCAACGTTGTGTCATAAAGTACACTTAATTCAAATACATTTTTTTTAGCCCTATGTCCCTTACGCCAATTGAGTTTCTGACCGTCGAAATGCTAATCATTCAACCGTGTGGAATCTACAACATGTAAAATGTAATGGAATGTATCGAACTGATTCAGGAAATCCAAAATTAATTTTAGAAACACCTATTTTATAAATTCAAGAAATTCACGGCTGCATGTTTTGCTCTGTCCCGTATTTATGAAGATTAAGTCGAGCAAAAAGGAATCGGTAATTTATTTTAAAAAATATAAATGGTTTTATTGGTTCTCCATACCTAATGTAGTTTTTTTTTACCATTATCTGGGACTACATGTATAAGCATTTCTGTCGTGTTACTTTTTTCAATAATAAACTTATACAAGTACTTCAATAAGGTAATTTACCAACCTCAAATAATACCTAACAGTTTTTTTACGAAGAAAAAAAAACGTGTGTATGGACAAACTACTAAAATAATTAGGTACTTCAATAACCCTAAAAATAACAAGGAAGTCGTCTCTATAACCACTTCATGTTTCGGTTGATTTATTTAATTTTCAACTCAATCTAAATTACTAAACAGGTCAACCATTACACGTTTCCGTTTGTTACCTCTTTCAAATAATAAAAAAAGTTTGTCTTCTTCCTCAATCTACTTGCGTATCATTGAAAAACAATTAGACAAATTAGTTTTTCTATTAAGTTCGACAACATTTCCTCTCTATCTTTAAAAAAGTTGGAAAACTTTTGCACAAGACTACACTCGCACAAAAATCCTCCAAGTTAAATTGCAGTCATAAATCCACAAAGTAAATTTTCCCCAACAAGAAACATTGCTCTTCACTTACGTCAGGCGTCAATAATCCGATCAAATACGGTGTGATGATCCCAGATATCGCTGCTAAGCCGTTCACAAAAGCTGAGCATGTGCCCGCGTAGTTCGGCGCTATATCCATAGCGTTTATTTTCACGCTACTATAGAAGCCTCCCATAAAAGCCATAGACGCTACGAAGAGGCCGACGGCCTGCACTCGGTCACAGCCCGAATACGAGGCCAGAATAATAAAAATTGCCGGTAAGGAGGACGCTGCAAAAAGGAAAAAAAAACTTAAACCGTGAACAATACAATTTGTGCAGTTCACTGTTTGCTAATTGCTGAATCAAAGGATTTCGTTCTCCTATCGACAGCTGTTGCAATATCGCACTTGTGAGCAAGGACTGTGCGCTGAATTACAAGCGTTAAGGAATGATGAGCAGGAAAAGTTTGCGGAAGTCATATTTTATGTTTACCTGCTTGAAGGTCAGGTTGAACATTACGTTACATATTTAACGAGAGTTCTTTAGATTTTTTATTCAACCACTTTTGTAGGTAGTCGTTAAACCACTGGACTCAGATCTAGACGGTCCGGACTTGATTCCCAAAGAAGGGCCCTACATAATTACTGTATTTGGTTTGGCTTAAAACCTCGAACTTAAAACCAGGGTTTGGAAACCGGTTAATTTTTTGAACCGGTTTCACGAAATTATGCATGGCACTTTATTAAAAAGATTACATATTACGTTTTTTTAATAAACCGGTTAAAATTTTAAATGATAAATACTTGATTTACGTTTTCGACCCATATTGATAGGATGCGCGCAACTATCAAAATGAGGTAGCGCTCGCGACGCAACACTGGTGCGCGCCGCGCGGGTATTTCGTCTAACAAGCTACAACAAGTCGCAGCCAGCAATCGCTAGAAATAAACCGGTTTATTTAGGTTCGAAATATCGCTCCTATTTGGTTCCGCTCCGGAACGGTACTTTACGTTAGTACAGGTTTTACCCTAATGAAACCGGTTAATTTTGAACCGGTTTCAAGCCCTGCTTAAAACAAACCGAGGTGGTCTTCGGTTTGTTTCAAGTTCACCTGGCTAACTGCCACCATCTTTTGTAAGTGTCTCTCTCATCTTATCACCAATATTAGTAGCATTTTTGTTTGGCATTGTTGTTCATAATATACCCCAATTCTAAGTGCTTAAAAGTTTTACTTTAAAAGCCTTGTATTTTCGCGTTTATCATCGCATATTCTCCACGATTCACTCAGTTTTTCGAATCACAGCAGGATGAATAAAAAGAATAATTGAAAACTATAAAAATACTCACAAACTGTTGTATAAATCTTCCTGCCGGTAGTGATGCTATGCCATTTCTTTTTAATGCACAAGTCGCATAAGTACGCAAATATGAAGGAGCAGATATACATCGCTATGTATGGGAGGGCTGCCATTAGACCTGTTTCCTTAATGTTGAACTTCAGTACGTCAGAGAAGTATTTGGGTAAGTCAGTTATCATTGTAAAGTATCCCCAATCGTGGCCTACCTGTGAAAAAGTTATGTTATTAGTAACGTTTTAACCGCCGATGTGGTCTAGTGTTGTACTTGGTTTGTTGGTAGTTGGACTTATTTGAAACCTACTAGCTACTACTCAGCTAGTGAAGTGCGCTGAGGAGTTATCGTGACTTACCCTCCTGAGTGAGATGGAATGGAACTAAATTTATAATAAAAACAAAACTCGTTCTATAAACCTGAAAATGTATTAGCTCATTGTGGACATATATTATAGCTATAGGTTTCAAAATTCACATCAAATATGTTATGACCGTTAATGTTTACTGTTGTTTTTCACTAACAAAGTAATAAATACTTACTGCTGCTAAAACTAGCACCCAAAGTTGATGAGATCTTAATATAGCACGGAAAGGCACAGGATCCAACTTTTTGTGAAGAGCTGAGGCAGCGACGTTGCTATTTAAAAAGTTTCTCTCTTCGTCAGATATAAATGGGTGAGTATTCGGTGTACTATAACAGAGGACCATCTGAAATGACGGAAAAAGTATTCTTTATAACCATTGGACAGCAAATTACCTAACTTCAGTGTATCTACTTTATTAATTTCTCTCGGCAAACTTTGTGCTTCGGCAGTTGTCAGATTTCTATCAGATAGAGTATAGAGAGTTGCTAGTACTCCTCTTACTTGTTAATAATTTATTTTTGAATGAAGCAAAATACTATTGTGTCATACGCTTAGATAAATGATTAGTCTCGCGCCGCGCCAATCATTTATCTACAGTCATACGTAATTAATTTACGATTTAACAGCTCTCTCGTAGTTTACACGAAAAATCAAAACAAAGCAACAATAAAATACGTTGTTCTGAATTCAAATTATATATACATGATGAACCTAATAATAAATGGAAATGAATATTTGGTTGGATTCGGAAATGATGATTATCGAGAGACATTAAGAGAATAGCGCGAACAGCGAGATACAACGACGACATGCCTTATAATATAAATGTATAGCGCTTACCATCTTCCGACAGAAACTAGTACCAACGGTATAATTGTAATTTCAGAGGCACTTAGAAACTCGAGATATTATAATTTAGTAGCTTATACGGTTTAATGCTCTAAGTTATACGATGACCAGGAATTGTGAAATTTGCTGAACTTACAAGATCGCAACATGAAAACAATAGACTACTTTACTTAGACTGACTTACAACAGAAATTGATTGAACATCTTTCCGAAATAAAAGGTTTGATGAATGATGTTTTATCATTAACTTAACCTTTTTACACAATAAAATGTTACTAGAAAAAACCAACCAGCCTCAGAAAGTTCGAATGAGAATCGAACCCACGACCTTTGTCATTTTCCAGACCAGACTCGTTGAATATTTCTAGTAGTTTGTGATGTACGCTGCAAGCCAGCGGTATTACGTCACTGTAAAGTTACCTACTACCCTCACAGTCGAAAGAACACTTTTGCAAGTATTTAACAATCTAGTAAATATCCGATATTTCTACACAGTTGCATGCATCATACTCATCACGGAGTACTGTTTACTCTGTAATAAATCCGTGTTATTATTTTAATTATTAACTTACCCAAAACAAGAACCATATCACACCCAATCCACCAAAGAAGTAGAAGACATTAGCCCAGTCTCCATCGTCCGATAAAAATATTCCTGACAAATAAGGGCCCAAGATGTTGCCGACTTGTGCTCCACCGAAGATCATAGCACCGAACCTTGACCTCTCGGAAGGCGGCACCCATCTGGCTAATAGTAGAACAAAAGCTGGAGTCACGGGTCCCTGGACATAAAATATCATAATTATAAAAGCATAAAAATATAAATAATTTTACGCAAAATTAGTTGCGAACAAATTACACTTTGGAAAAAAGTTGTTTTTATTTCAAAAAAATATTTTTATCACCTGTATAAATCATATTACATTATTTATATTATATATAATAAATATTATTAATATATTTAACAGAATGTCAGAATCTGAAAATCTGGTTATTAACACTTTTTTGTGTTGATAATACCGTATATAAAGACGATGTAATGGAACATCCTAAATTCCACTAATTCATGGGGCAGACAATGGAAACATTGTATTGTTGGGATGAACTTCAATAAAATACGAAACACGTCTTCCATCAATTCTGTTAAAAATGGTTTATGCAAAATTTTAAGTAGATTGGACCAAGGAATCACGTTGTCCCATACAAATTTTGCCCCCCTTTTTCACCCCCTTAGGGGTAGAATTTTGGAAAATCCTTTCTTATCGGATGCCTACGTCATACAAAGAACACACCCTCCAAGTTTCAGGTCTCTACGATCAGCGGTTTAGGCTGTGCGTTGATTCATCAGTCATTCAGGACAAAGCATTTTATATAGATAGATAGTAAATCTAAAATATATTATAATATCTAAAATATATAGCAAAGCCGTGAACAAACGCTAGTATAGCTTTTGTTCACGGCTTTGCTCACGTGGGCTACACGAGTAACATGTCACGTTATTTCAACATTAAGAATTTCATTTTTTATCAATATAAAGTCCATCCATGTGAGCTAGAATTTGTTAAAAATTTCTAACGCAAAACAACGTAATATATCACTCTGTATAAGTAATTTTGGTCCGTTTTGGAACCTCCTGTACAAATTGTTATCCCCTACTTATGAGATCATTTTCCAAAAATCCTGAAACTCTTCATAATATCTGACCAGGCAAATGTCGAAATTTAAGGAATGACAGATTTCCATACAAACTTTCCACTCTTATTTCACTTTTTTAGGGGTGGTTTTTCGAAAAATGCAAAAACATGTCATTCTTTAATTTTATTGGAAAATCTATATATCGAATCAATTATTCATTTTAATAGCTTTATTACTTAAAAAAGAATGGTTTTACCAAAAAAAATCTTTTTCCTTTTTCTACTCCTGTAAAGGAAAATAAACAAAATTCCTGAGACACGTCATTCTTTATTTCTTTTCAAAACGCCAAATACCAATTTTCATGTATTTTACTTCAAAACTGATGGAGTTCATACAAAGTTTCAACCCCTATTTGACCCTCTTAGGGTACGATTTCCGTAAAATCTTTTCTTAGTGTCTGGTTACGTCACTCAATTAACCTACAGTCCAAATTCTATCTCATTAGCTTCAGCGGTTTCGGCTCGGTAATGATGAATCAGTCAGGACAAGTCATTATATGTTTATAGATAATGAATACCAAATGCGCAGACTATTATTCATAAGGTAAAGTAAGGTGAAATGGTGTAAATTGTAATATCTCTTATCTATGTTAACAAATCAAAGGTGACAAGATGACAGCTTTGTATTTCTCTTGTGGGTTTTTTCTGAACTGCCACACTTAGAATAATAACGCCAATCTAAGCTGCCACAGAAATTTTAGCAACTCTTGTGATAAAGACACTACGAAAGAGTGAATCATCGTCATTATAGTCAGCATAATAACGTTCCACTGCTGGGCTCACGCTTTCCACATGAACTTCGGACTGTAAAAAAAAATCCTGCTTACGTGATGGGATATCATGTAAGCAGGTTTTGAAGACCACCATCTTACGACAACAACCAGAACCCACGGCTTAACTTAGCACGCATTATTCCTTCAGGAATTATCCAACTTGGTCACCCATCCTGTGTATAATAAAATGCAGCTTTAACTTGTATCACTGGTTTTATTGCCAAAATGAATTTAATTGTTAGAGACACACGTAGCACGTTTATCACCATATTCGAAGAGAGCAAAAAAAAACTTGCCAGCACAAAAAACAATTTTAGTGTGGCCGTATGAAATCTATAATGTTTTATATTTATTATTAAACATAGTTGGGCCGGGCCAGGTTATACATTCTTAATGTTTAAACATAACTAAAATAGATTACTTAAGTAACACCTTTAAAATTTTGGAATCATTGTTTAAACCTTATTATGCAACTGAAGTTTAAGAGCTTAAGGTAAGTAACAGTTTTTTATATTGTTGAGGTACACTCTACAGAGCACTCAACAGAATGCAGACAGACAACATCTCTAACATCTCAAGTAGGAACTTTACAATACTTAATAAAAATAAAAATACTTATATTAATACAGACAGACAGGAGTCTAAGTAGGCAAACATTCAAAGTGGTAGTGGGCACAATTTTCTAAAAGATCTTACATATTTTTTATTATTAGACATTTTTATTTCAGCTACCCTTACCCTTCCATCCGAACCAGGGATGGTCTTAACAATTCTGGCCATAGGCCAGCTTAACGGTGCAGAATTATCATAACGAACAATTACTAAATCTCCTTCTTTTAAATTAGTATGTGTTTGTTTCCATTTAGGTCTACTTTGTAATTGTGTAAGATAATCCCTTGACCAGACTTTCCATAAATCTTGTTTGATTTTGGACAACATTTGCCAAAACTTTAATCTGTCAATATTTTTAGTTGAGAGATCCACTTCTGGATAATTCATCATAGGCATGCCTATGAGGAAGTGCCCAGGCGTAAGGTAATCATAACTAGAAATATCTGAGCTTGTGGGGAGCAGAGGTCTGGAATTTAGTATTGCTTCAATTTCTGTAATAACTGTATATAGACCTTCAAATGTTAAAGTAATGTTTCCCACTATCCTTTTAAAGTGGTATTTAAAACTTTTGACCCCCGCTTCCCACAATCCCCCAAACTCAGGTGAATATGCAGGTATGAACTTAAATTCTACATAATTAGATACACAATAGTTTTCCACATTGTCTACATGAGACCGAGATGAAAACAGTTCATAAAGTTTATTTAACTCATTCTGTGCCCCTTTAAATGTTTTGGCATTGTCACAATAAATTCTAGCAGGCATTCCCCTCCTTGAGAAGAACCGCTTGAGGCATGCCAAAAATGCGTCAGTAGTTAAATCGCTGACAAGCTCCATGTGTATAGCCTTCGTTGAAAAACAAACAAAGATTGCAATGTAGCCCTTGGTAACAATAGGTCTTCTAATTCTTGATACCTTTATATTGAACGGACCACAGAAGTCAACCCCTGTCACATGAAAAGGTCTTGTGGGAGTTACTCTATCTGTAGGTAGTGAGCCCATAAGCTGCATAGAGGCTGCAGCTTTAAGTTTAGCACATTTGATACATTTGTTGACCACTTTTTTGACCTCCCGTATGCCACTTATAAGCCAAAATCTTTGAGATAGGGAGCTTAGAACTAATTTAGCACCAGCATGGAGAAGGCGCAAGTGCTCCTTGTGAATAATAATATATGTAAAGTGAGATGCCTTTGGCAGTATTATTGGATGAATTTGTTCATAAGAAATGTTTTCAGCATTTTGAAGGCGGCCTCCAACACGAAGGACACCATATTTATCTATAAAGGGATGCAGACTAGACAAATTTGTTTTAATTGCCAAACCTCTCTTAATAGATACTAATTCATATTTAAAATGAAATCCTTGAACACCTTTTATAAGTATAGTCATGGCATTATTGAGCTCAGCTGGTGTTAAAGAACCAATGATTTTCTTATTTACAGCTTTAGAGTTATTGTAAAAACGCAACATGTAAGCTAGAACTCTTTGAAGCTTATTGATTTTAGAAAACCTTTTAATATGTTTTATTACAAAGTTTTCAGTAGCGTCTTCACTAATGTCACATTTCATTACACCACAAAATGAATCAGTTTCCTCACTGTCACCAGGTAAAAGTAAGGGCTGTTTAATGTTAGCTACGGAATGTTTAAATCCCGGATCAGATAGCTCCCTAGGGCCTTGCCACCATAGATCATTGCACTTTAATTTTTGAGGAAGACAGCCTCGTGATAACAAGTCAGCAGGATTACTTTTTGTGTTAACATGTGTCCAAACAAATTCTTTAGTTAACTTAATTATCTGCTGAACTCTACTTGACACATATGAATTTAACTTTAAATTATTGGATGCTATCCATGCCAAAACAATCTGCGAGTCACTGTAAAGCCAAACCTTTAAGTCTTTGAATTTATGTTTATATATGTTATGTACTCTATTAGCAACTTTTGACAAAAGTAAAGCACTATTTAATTCCAAGCGTGGTATCGTTACAGTCTTTTTAAGAGGAGCTACCTTTGATTTGGAGCATAGCAACTTATTAGAAACTGTTCCATCAGAATTATGGATTCTTAAATATAAACAGCATCCTAACGCTTTTATAGAAGCATCTGCATACCCCACTAGTTCAATAGAAAATATTGTATTTGAACTTACTCCTCTTGGAATGGTTATATTGCCCATTTCCTTTAGATTTATTAAAAAATGTTGCCAAACCTTTAAATGGTCTTGGGTCAATATAGTGTCCCAGCTTACTTTCATAGACCACAAAGTTTGCATGAACAACTTAGCAACAACTATTATTGGTCCAATGAGACCTAATGGGTCAAAGATTTGCCCTATATAGCTTAATATTTTTCGTTTAGTATTAATTTCATAAACAACTGTATCTGGACCCTTAAATATCAGCTGATCCTTTAACACATCACTTTGCAAACCTAAAGTTTTTACTATGTTATTCCCACTCATATCAATGTTTTCAAAATATTTTTTACTATCAGGTAAGTCCTCAAGAATTGGCATGTAGTTTGATGCCCACTTATGTAGTGAAAAACCACCTTTAAGGAGCAAATTGATGAGCTCAAACTTCAACTGTTCTAATTGTTCTTTCTTGTCAGTCCCACAAATAATATCATCAATATATGTACTGGTAAGCATAGCGTTGGCTGCAAGTGGATAATGCTCCCTATAGCGAAGAGCCAGCTCTATCAAGCAACGAGTGGCCAAAAAAGTGGAAGCCCTTAAGCCATATGTGACTGTTTGCAATTGTAAACAGCTTAGGCCTTTATTAGGATGATCGCGCCAGAGAATATTTTGTAAACTAGTTTGTGATGGATTTATGTTAATGCAACGAAACATCTTAGCAATATCACATGTTAATGTATAGATAAAGGTTCTCCACAATATAAGAATATCAAAAAGCTCACTTTGCACTACTGGGCCGTTCAACATAAGGTCATTTAGTGACTTTCCTTCCAACGATTTCATTCCACCATCAAAGACTACACGCAATTTTGTTGTAGGGCTTTTATCATTTAACACAGCATGATGAGCCAAGAAATAAACCGGTCCATTTTGGATGTCGTACTTACCAATGTCCACAGCCTTGGCATGCCCCAGCGATATGTACTCATCTATAAACTTTTTATACTGTTCCAGATACACAGGATTTTGTTTAAATTTCTTCTCTAAAGAAAGAAATCTTTGAAAGGCAACTGAAAATGAATTCCCAATCTGTAAATCATTTAAGTCATTAACTAATGGTATATCAATTTGAAATTTATTTTCATTCAGTAACATTGTATTTTGAAAAATTTCTTCAACCTTTTGATGTTCTATAGATATTTTAGTAACAGGCTGAGGAGTAGCCTCAGCTAGCCAAAACTGTTCCATTACATCCTCCAACTTTTTGTGGTCATTTATTGCAAAGTTTGTCACCAAGTTATGTGGATGTGACATATTATTTGTATTAACATTACCACCTATAATATACCCAAACATAGTGTTTTGTAGTACTAAACCATTTTGAAGTTGCAAATGTCCATCAATTAAAATGTTAAAATAGAAGTCTGCACCGAACAGGAGTGATATTTCAGACGGAATATTGAAGTCACCATCAGCAAGTTTTACGTGAAGAGGAATATTAAAATTTGATACATCAATCCTATTCTGCGGCAGGCGGGATGTAATGGAATGAATAACATTACATTTAACATTTAATTGCACCTTGTTAGAGGGGGAATGCACTGTGATGTTTACATATTTATTTATTTTATTGTTTTTATTACCAATGCTTATAATATTGGAATTTTGACATTTTGGTTTTATGCCTAACCTTTCAATTAATTGGTGGGTTGCAAAGGAAGCTTGACTGCCACTATTATGCTTTGCCTTACACACCTTACATAAAAAGTTAAATTTACACTTACTAGTGTGAGTTTTTAAACAAATACTGCAGATGGCATGCTTCTTCACAAACCCAATACGGTCATCTATAGGCGCCGTTTTGAATGTTGGGCATCCATAAATGGCATGGCTGGAAGAATTACAATAGGTACATGAAAAATTCTTTGCAGCAAAATTGATTACTTTGTTGGCATAAGACCTTTTTACTTCTGTATTGCTAGTGTGACTATCTTCAAGTGCTATAGCGCGCTTTTCTAGAAATGAAATGAATTCCTCCATAGTAGGAAGTGAATCCGAGTCACGATCTAATTGATATGCTCTGTTAGTATATTGATCTAACTTCTTTTGTAAAATAGAAATGAGTAGCATGTCCCAATTATTAATAGGTTGTTGTAAATTCTTGAGTGCATATAATTGTTGTTGCACCTCAGAAATGAACGTCCTTATAGAGGCCGCTGTACCTTTTTGCATTAAAGGCAGCTCTAAAATTTTATTTATATGATGAGTGATAATCCGTGCTTTGTTGTCAAATCTCTTCTTTAGTAAATCAAGCGCCTCCCTGTAAGATGCATTAACAATAGGTAAGTTAATTATAACAGATAAGGCTTCACCAACTAAAAATTTTCTCAAATAGAATAGCCTTTGAACGTCTGAGAGTGAATTATTGTTATGTATAACAGCAGTAAACAAATCCATAAATGGAGTATATTCAGTAAAGTTCTTACCATCAAAGGTTGGTACCTCTATATTTGGTAATTTAGATGTTGCAATATTACTACACTGCTTTTTCTCGTGTGCATTACAATTTTTGAGGGTTATGTTTAATTCAGAAATAACATTGAAATATTTTTCTTCGAGGATGGACATGTTTTCAGAATCCGTTTCATCGAGAGCCAGGATATCGAGCTGAATTTGTTCGTACGACTTAAAGGTGTCGATTAGCTTTTCTTTCCGCGCCTCAAGCATCTCTGTGTTTGCGGTTGTCAAGTTGATAGGATCACTGACGTAATTTTCAATGCGAGTAACCATACCTTTAAGCTGCGAGCGTGTTAAACGCAACCTTTTTAGCTTATCTTTGTCTTCCTCCTTCGTCATCGTCATTTCTTTTCCCACCATTGTCGGCGGCGCCATCTTATTGAAGAACAAATAGGCACTCTACGCTGTACTTTGATTGGAGTGAGTTTCACGCTATAGCCGTGAAATAAGATACTGGATGATGATGAGGAGTAAAATCTGGAATGCACTGGTGTTATACACTTCCACAAATACACAATTTTACAAAAATCTGCCGCTATTGCCGGCAAAAAAAATGACCTCGTGGAAATCAGAATGTAAAAAAAACTCGCCGTGCATGCGCTTGCGAGCCGACCACAGACAAAAAAACCGGGGCGGCAACCTTGCGCAGTTATGGTTGCGACGCGACGATGTTCCCGCGCCACACGCGCGCGCGCCCGCCAATGGTTGGAGCGCAGGAGCGAGCTGCGCAGCGCAGCTGTTAAGTTGGCAGCAGTGCAGATCTGTCAATCACTTGCGCCCGGCGGATTGACGTTACCCGCGTCGGCAGAACGATGAGATTGCTGTTTCTCAATTCTCAAAAATACACACCACACTCGCTGATTCTTTATTATTTCGAAGGACCACTAAACTGCATGTATAATAAAATGCAGCTTTAACTTGTATCACTGGTTTTATTGCCAAAATGAATTTAATTGTTAGAGACACACGTAGCACGTTTATCACCATATTCGAAGAGAGCAAAAAAAAACTTGCCAGCACAAAAAACAATTTTAGTGTGGCCGTATGAAATCTATAATGTTTTATATTTATTATTAAACATCCTGTGATCCGGCATTGCGAAAGTTCCTTAACTTTCAAGATCGCAATCTGAATGCGAGAACTGTCCATTGAGCTCCAAACTCGAAAGAGTGATACTACTGTTTATTTATGTACCTAATCATATTTCTTTTTAAACACGTGTTTATAACGAATCAGTGTTTAAAATGTGCAAAAGGAGAGCATTAGTCACATGTTCTTTTGAACGTTACTGGCATAATATTTGGTATTACGAGTACAAAAGAGAAACGTTTTCCATTAAACAAGAAGCCAGTCGAGAAACCAATATAACAGTTTTATAGCAAAGGGGTATTTCACAAAGGCTGTCGTGTGAATGTCTCGAGAACAATTTCCATTAGATGCTGTGAAACTATTTTGATAGCTTTCGCTGGATATTATTTGCTGCCCAGTGCACGAGTATTAGCAGCATATTGAACAGCGTATCTTTGTTTATAACTATGTTAATAATAGATTTTGTGTGATCGGTCTAATAAGATTGCAAATGAACTCTAGGTACCATTTTTTAACGAGCAGAACTCGCATTTGAACCTTCTTGATTGGGTTGTTGCCAGGACACACCTCGTATAAAGTTGATTTCAGAATGGGATGTGACTGACCCACTAAACTGCTCGGCACCCGTTAACCGCTGAACGGGACCCCGAGCACTTAGAGAGTATTCGACTGCCCGTGACAGTGGTCCTTGAGGACACTTCTCATCAGAGCACTAAACCCCCTGGATGTGGAAGGGTAGCCTGAGGGAAGGAGGGAAAGTGAGGACCTTTGCCCCTACGTTGGCTTGAATGGGGTGCAACTGCCCAAACAACCGTCTCCGTCATAAGCACTTCGCCTAATTATTCGTTATTCGTTTGATGCGTTCAATCGATTTGTCCACTGTTATTTGCTAGCTTACGATAATGTTGTGTTGCAACGCAATGCAGTTCTTGAGTTTGTCAACTCAAAAAAGTATTCCATTACGATTAAAAAAAATTTGGGGCTATAATGAACGGCACTTCCATTTTCTAACTCACCTCGCCCATTCCTTCCAAGACTCTGATAATGAAGAGCCCCACAGCTCCTCCTAATTTCACTGCCAATGGAGTAAGAACAGTTGCTATAGAAGTGCTGAGCAGACCAATTCCCACAGTCCACTTGCCTCCAAACTTCTCAGCCAGAAGACCTCCTGGGAGGTGAGTGAGGACATAGCCGTAGTAAAATGCGCTGAGGAGAAGGCCTTGTGTCGCTTCATTCCAATCGTAACGATGTCTACCCTGTAACAATAACATTTCACAATTATTATTACACTTTGCCGGCAAATAGACGTACGAACGACCGGGCCTGATGGTAAGATAACGGCGCTAATTTAACATATTATTACAATCTATAACTTATATATTTTTCTTCTGTGATAGTGTATAATTAGAAGTCCTAACAGACTGAAGAAGTACCTAGGACGCCGAAATTTTGCAGTAACTTTACATAAAGTCAGCTTGAAATGAGAGTAGATTATTCTAAATTCATTCGGGATCACTGGTGTTTATTACGGATTCGGTTGCTACGAGTATTACATATATAGCTTCAAAGTATTTGTGGTGCGATCAACTAAGCTAGACGTAAAAAAAAAGTAACTCTAAACTTATTTCTTTTTAACTTCTTTCCTTCATTTTCCATCAGGTTACATCTACATGATGCAGAATGTTGTTTATCTCGATAAGAACAGATTTAAAAAGAGATGTAAGTGGTACACTGCAGATAAATTTAAGATTGGCCGAATTTTAGGTCATGTTTTTTTACTATTGAAGTAGATGGCGTACTGTAAATATTATTATTTTAAAATTTTTTTTTTGAGAGAGTTTGCTGATTGCCTCGGACGGCGTTTTCAGCTTCACATGGCTTTTTTGGGGGAGGCGAGAAACTTAAAGGGTTTCTCAAGCCGTGTGAAACGAATCACTTTCGGAGGTTTTCTAAAGGGAACGGCATCGCGCATTGTGCGTGTCCCCGTGCCCTACTAGATTCTCCGAAGGGTTCGGATCGAATCGTGTGTAAATGTTATGTACAATACGAGTAACTTGTCTGTACATTGCTTTGAAAGAGGACACGGCAGTGTTCAATGAACTTTTTCATGTCTGGCATAATAAATAAATAAATAAATAAATAAACTTTCCTACACTCACACCAATTATCTAGCCCAAGAGAAGTATCGTTATGAAACTCAATAAAATGGTTACTAGACAACGGATAAACATACTTAAAATACAATACATACTTATTATACATAGAAAACACCCAGACCCGAGACAATTTAGAAAAACAATAATTTCTAAATTGTCCCGACCGGGGATCGAACCCGGGACCTCAGAGATGGCGACACCATGAAAACCGGTGTACAAACCACTCGACTAAGGAGGTCGTAATAATGTAGCAGGTAATATTATAAATAATCAATATAACCATAACTCGAGGCTGCTAGTATGAAATTTACGCTTTTTTTACACCTGATAACCGCTTGGTCTTTATCTCATTAGATTGTAAGTGACGATAA
The DNA here is from genome assembly GCA_963082485.1 of Eudonia mercurella. Taxonomy (NCBI): domain Eukaryota; kingdom Metazoa; phylum Arthropoda; class Insecta; order Lepidoptera; family Crambidae; genus Eudonia; species Eudonia mercurella. The sequence goes on along the minus strand of OY720029.1, from coordinate 12,533,716 downwards.
TGCCGAAGGTAAAAGCGCCCTTCGCCTAGAATCTTAAACTTCTGAGAAACATCTGGCATTCTTGTTTTGTATTTATTGGAACACAAAAACTTTTTTAACATTGTTTTTGTAACGATAGACATAGTTAAGGTCGTGGAAGCTACTTGACGTTGCACATCAATCAAACCGAGTAACATTTCCGGCTGGAAGTCGAACTGACAGGTGATTAAAATAGTGCCCAGATAAAAGAAATACAGCACTTACAAGTTTTCACAAAGTTACAAACACTACGAAACAAACCAGAACATTTTAAACCCAGTCCCAAGTCTAGTCATTTCTTGTCACTCAATTTGTTTATTTGTGAGTAAATCATCGTAATATAAACATACATAATTGTTCTTACCTCAAACTGTTTCGTCAAAGTATCACTAATAGTATCATTTATCACTACGTTGGGGTCTGGACAAGTTTCACCAACGATGTGTTCAGCTGCCTCGGGGTGTAGTACCATCTGTGTTATCGTCATGGAGAGGCATACTCTCATTGTGAAGGAGTTGGCGAGTGCAAATAGACCCATAAGGCCCAAGACATATCGCTGGGGTATGAATATCACTGAAAGAGGAGATCAATAGTCTAGGCTTTTTACTTTTCTAGATTCAGAAAAAAATTAAAATAACACCAATTGTTTTTAACACATTTTTTTATAAATTAGGAAAGATTAGGACCTGATCGTTGAAGCTATCATTATATTACGTAAAGCATTAAGCTGACCAAGCAAACTTCAAGTGACTCTCGAACTAAACGCCAACCTGGGGGTCGACCGCCTAACTCTCTCGCTTTCGATCGCTTTGAAGACGAGGCGAGGAGGAGGCGTCATCTTGTCATTTCGAAAGCAATATGAAAGCAATATCGAAAGCTATAGGCTATAGCTTTCGATATTATTTGATATTTTTATATATTTTTCTTGGGGCTAGATAATTGGTGTGAGTGTGGGAAACATTTATTTATTTATTTATTTATATTATATTTCGATATTATATTAGAAAGCGACGCGAGGGCCTTGCTTTTAGAGCGATTGAAAGCGAGAGCGTTAGGCGGTTGGGGGGCTGGGGAGGGTACAAAGCGAGTGAGTAAAGGAGGGGTCCTTTATTTACTCGCTTTGTAATCGTCCTTACGAGCTCTACGTCCTCATTATCCCTGTCATGGTCTTGCGAAAGGAGGCCAAAATACCCGAACCTACACCCCGTTGATTTCTTAGACGGTATTGGCGCTACCTCAAAATCCTAGACCCAAATCTACCGCACCATCAGTGCGGCATTGGCAACACCACTACCCAACCAAAGTGAGCGCCAGGTTTTTCATCTGCTGCACCGTCAGTGTCAGTAAGCCTCCCCAAAATTGTACCATCGACAACGACAACAACTTTTCATAACTGCGATAATAATATGTTTTTTGACCTCTAACAGTTAGCTACCAGAATAATGGTTGCTTTGTAAGTGGCGGTAGTTGGCTAAATAATTTGATAATGGAAATAGACTCTACCGCGCAGACGGAGACATAGCATTATAACTATCATATCATATCACTCGGAATCTATGTATAACCCGTTGTAATATATACCTAGGCGGTTTTGCGGGACATATTATTAATTTATTGTCACAATTGTGTGTCTTTAATAAAGAAATATATAAATAATAGTGACAACGGTTAGCCCGTGACCAAAATCGGTACAACTCGATCGAAACATCATGTATAAAAATGTATACTTGATACCCGTTGTTCCCATATCTTACTAGATTCTCCAGAGAGATTAAGCCCGGTACCATCAGTGCAGATCACGAAGGCGCCTCTTAAGGCTAGAATCTAGGTTCTGGTTCTTGTACTGTCCAATTAATATATTTAACATGTTTTGAGAAACATCTGACAAGCTAAAACGTAATGCAGATAGTATGCAAACTGTTCAGTTACCTTTGTTCAAGATCCAGTGCCATCCTGTTAAAACCATGTCTGTCTCAAAATATTTAACAAATATTTAAAAAATTATAACAACAGTGGTATTTCATTGAGAGATTAGTACAAAACACAGAATCTTAAATAACTTGATAGTGTACGTTATTGCACACCGGAACACATACTTGTATTGACAGTTACTAAACATATCAACACAACACGAGCTATCAAACCTAATGGGTTCGCTAACATTTCCCAAATAAGATTTGCACGAAGGACCGACATGTTAGTCTTACCCACCACGAGGCTGATATAATCGGGTGTGCTCCCGGGAATCTAGTAAATATGATTAAATATATGTATAAATGATGCCGATACACTTAGAAAACCTCCATGGTTTATAAAAACTATAGGCGGAGGCGGGTATTACCTTGTGTAACAGCTCGTTCATATACTATGTGATAAACGTAATATCTAATGTATTGTGGTAAAGCAGCGGTCCATTTTGTAATTACTTCAAGACAGTTTGGAAATATTTGTCAGTAAGTATTCGACTGTTTGAGATAAATGACCAAAACTTAACTTGACCAAAATTATCATAAAACTGTATGCTTTTACAAGCTTATCTTGTCGCAGCGAATAAGTATACAACTTACATACAATTAAATAATTTAAAATAATTATTTTAAATACTTACTTAAAGTTATTTGAAAGTTGTAATAGATAGATGTAAATTTTTGAAGCATTGTTTTAATTCGTTGAAATCTTTTTCGAAGAATCATCAAGGTTACCTTTACTAGGTAGTGAGATATGAGATAAGAGTTACCTCTTGAGGAGTCTGGATTAAGATAAAAGATAATGGGGAAGAATGTCAAACTTTTCTTAAAACTGAAACTGGCAAGTGGTCTGTGATTGAAACAAAAAGATAAGAGTTACGTCATTGAATAGGGGATAAAAATCAATGTCAAAATTAAAAATCTAGATTTAATTTCTATAGTTAAGTTTATTTTAAATTTTATTGAATTAAAATAAGTTGTGAAATTTCGATACCTTACCAGGCGAATATTTTACGTCTTAACTCAAGTCATTAAATTGTTTTAACTCAAGGCAACATAATTTTTGGAATTAAAAGAAAATTGGGTCTACCTACTTTTTTGAGAACTGTGGAAAATTAAGGTTGGTTAATATATTTTGTTTATATATATTTTTGGATGCGAGCAGCACAAAACCGGTCGTTGTGGAGATCCTTGGGGGAGGCCTTTGTCCAGCAGTGGACGTCTTTTGGCTGAGATGATGATGATGATGATGAATATATTTTGTTAAGTACAAGATAAAATTTTACAAAAAAAAATCAGGGAGTGGAACCCGCGACTAGTAAAAATTTATCTTGTAACAATATATAACATTGTGAATGCAAAATTCAAAATAACATATGATATATTTTGTTATATTACTTTTAATTATATTTGGTTAGAGACGAAATAAAATAAATAGATATACATACATACAGGTCTTCTAAAAATCAACGCCGAGACGATAACGTATAGTATAAAGATTAGAAAATCAAATCCTGTTTTATTAGGCCACGCTTTTTTTAATTATTAAAAAAAAACATTTTTATTCAAGTATGTCATTATTCAATTATCATTTCTTGGACTTTTATTCAGGGTCTCATCGCCAGCTCATTATGACCTCACTGCTGGGGCACGAGCCTTCCCTATAGATGGTTAAGGAGAACGGGCCATAAATCACCACGCGGGCCCAGTGCGGATTGGTGGTTGTTAACGATTGCTAATGCAGCCGAGACCAACGGCTTTACGTGCCTTCCGAAGAACGGAGGAGCTAAAGATAATAAATTTTTGGTCACCCATCCGATGACCGGCCTTTGCGAAAGTTGATTTACGTCAGCAATCGCAGACCGGGCGCGTTAACCACTGCGCTATCGAGCTCCTCCCATCGAACTCCTCGATTCAAGGTCTAAGAATATATAAAAATAAAATTTTAAATTAAAGATATTAATTACAGTACTTGAAATAACGATACCGAGCAATATGTACAAATATCTTCTTCTTCCTGCACTGATCCAATGTTACTTGGGGTCGAAGCAAATGTCCGTTTCTTCCATTCTCCTCTATCAGTCTTCACTTGTACAGGCACTCCCTTTACATTCATATCATCCGTCATACGATCCATCCATATTTTATTAGGGCTCCCTCTCTCCTTCTATCCATCAACACCTACACTCGGCGTCAAAGAAATTGCACCTCTACGAAAATAACTTTCAAGCCTTATCAAGCCATAACCCACGTATGTAACCTCACCAATATTGGTGTCATTTCAAAGCCTAATAAAAAAACTTTAAAAAAAACACATATCAGTTTATTACAAACATAAACTTATCATTACAAATGCGTCTTCAAAAAAATAGCAATTTTGCTTTTCAAAAGGGTCACTAGTTGCGCTACCTTTTGTGGGTATAAAAGAGTTAATACAGGGTCAATGGGGGTCATCGCTATCCAACCTTTAAAGAGGACATACGAGAAGGTCTTTCAGAAGTAAAACGACCTTGAAGATTGATACCACTGCTGATGAAGCCGCCCAAGTGATTGCAGTACTGCAATCAGGAATGCAGCAGTGTTATGTCGCTCGGAATCAGAACTTAAGCCGTTTTTCAGTTCGAAAAGTTTACCAGCGGTTCCTCGAGACCGGTGGCTACGTCCGGAGGCATGGCTTTGGTAGACGTCGCTGCACCTCGGAGAGAGACGACCGATTCATTGTGTCGACGTTTTTGAGAAATCGGTTCTCGAATGCTGTTGAGTTGCAAAACCAGCTCCAGGCAACTCGCCGAACAACCGTGAGCATGTCTACGGTTAAACAAAGACTGAGGGAGAAGGTAGCGGATCGTAGAGCTGCTACGGGTCCAAAATTGACCGCAGCGCTTCGGCGAGTCCGCTTGCAGTTTGCTCGTGATCAGGTTCCCTTGACCAATGGAGAGATGTTCTCTTCTCAGACGAGATAAGAGTCTGCCTTTTCTGCAACGATAGACGCAAAAAAGTGTACAGAAGGGTGAAACGTTCACTCACGTTTCACCCAAGCTTGCATCCAGGAGACGGTAGAATACGGGGGCGGTTCTTTGTTCTGGTGCGGCATGTCGGCCGACCGCAAAACCGACCTTGTTTGCAATTCTCGGGCTCAAGGTGCTCGCGGGCAAGGGTCACTGACTGCTCACCAGTACATCACAGAGATCCTGGAAGAGCATGTGGTCTCGGTGTATGCCGGTTTTGTTGGCGAGAGGTTCACATTAATGCACGATTACGCTCTCACTCACGCTGCAGTAATTGTGCGCGACTACCTTCAATAGGTTGGGATCTTTATTATGCAGTGGCCAGCGAGAAGTTTAGAACTGAACCCGATAGAGCACCTCTGAGACCATTTGAAACGCAAAGTTCGGTCTCGTGATCCCGCTCCCACGACTCTCCAAAAACTCAACAACAAGGCAGTTATTGAAAAATAGGCCAGTATCCCACAAGAAGAGCTTCTGAAATTGGTAAGGTTCATGAGGGAGCGTATGGAAGCCGTGATCAGGGCAAGGGAGCCCCCCTAACACTAAGTTTTAGATTAGCTTTAAGCAAAGTTTTGTATATATTTTTGTAATTATTCTGTTTTTAACAAAATCTTTTAATTAAGAATTTTTATTGTTTTGTAAATTTAGTTTTCTTTCTGTGCGTTTTTAATAAAAATAAAAGAATACTGAATTATTTTTGTGTACCTCTTTTCGGTACCTTTCAAATGATACCCAACATTACCCTCCACGTTGATTTTAAATAAGGTTTAGAGACGCTGAAACAACGTTTTTTAAAAGTTGCGATTTTTTTGACGCAGAGTGTATATTCATCACTCTCTTAGTTACATGCGTTTTATTCCTTCTCATCACATGTCCATACCAAAACAAACAATTTCACTTAACTTTTCTGTCACTGGCGCCACTTTCAAATTTCCTCCAATATACCTATTCATTTCGTATTTTATCCGTTTTTTTCTTGTAAAATTTTATCTTGTAATTAAATATAGCATTGTAAATGCTAAAAATTAACAATACTCAAGAGAAAAAATATCACTTCTTGTCCCAAATATCTATAACTTTTATTTTATGAGAAATTTGTTGTATACATTTCCACAAGCGGGATTTGAACCCGCACCCCATGATATACCGGGTCAGGTGCACTACCAACTATGCTATCGTGACCCTTTCCCACCCGCCAAAATTTATTACTATGTGCTCTTACTTTGTAAGCCAAAGGAGCCTTAAACTTCTAATACCTTTTTTAGTACGCCTAGTAGATACTAAAGTAGTAGATAGTAGTAGGCGTACTAAAAATCAACGTCAAATCGGAAACGAATGGCAGGTCGGCTTGTGACAGATATTTGAAAAAATAAAAAAGGTATTAGAAGTTTAAGGCTCCTTTGGCTTACAAAGTAAGCCAAATTAAGCTATATATAACTACTTAATTTGTATTCCTTACGGATAAGCACTTGGCCCTCCAACTCACCTGATGTTATGTGTGATGTTATGTTTTTAATAAAACAAATAATGTTTCTACCTAATAATAGAAAGAAGACAAATTAGCATTGAATTATTTCCTACAGGTCATAATAAAACAACATCCTTTAAACAGATATCAGTATTTACTTCATTCATATTAACATTACAATAACTTAATTTACAGCTAACACTTAACTAATGGCAGTCGTTTATTTATAGTTAACTCTTTTCTTTAACCTCTTCTTTTTGGGTCTCTTCGTCGAGCGATCTCGTGGGGAGGGGTCCGTGCTTCCAGCTGTCGGGGTAGCCATGCTTCTTGACGTCGTCCCACCACTCTTGCTCCCCTTTAGCGAACAGCACGTATACAATGTTGGTGAACATCAACACTCCGAGACACACCCAGAAGGCCACCCGCCATTGCGTTAATGTTGACTGTGGAAAGAGAGAGGAATTATTATCTTATAAAGAAATATTTTATCATCATCGTCAGCTTATTTTGTGTCCCCACTGCTGGGGCAGCCTATCCATCCGGATAGGGAGAAACGGCCACGCGGGCCCAGTGCGGATTGGTGGTTATTAACGATTGCTAATGCAGCCGGTGTCAACGTCTTAACGTGCCTTCCGAAGCACGGAGGAGCTCGAGATGAAAAATTTTTAATCACCCATCCGATGATCGGCCTTTGCGAATGTTGCTTAAACTTGGCACTCGTAGACCGGGCGCGTTAAACAGTGAACCGTGGAGCTCCTCCTTATTTTATTTTCAATAAAGATTAATATCAATACGTGAAGAAAAACTTTGTTAGCCTGTTAAGCAATTTAGGCGCACAAAGGAGTCTGGGGTTTGACTTAGTTAAAGTTCATATCGTCAAAGAGTATAGAAAGATAACATGAAAACAAGAGGACAGCAATGGAAAACAATGCTATATATATATATCTTTCTTGTATGTATTCTTTTTGTTGTAGTAAAAAATCTACTAAGCTGCATTGGACCAAAGTGGTGAGTTGTGCTTATTGCTATTGTTCGTGCCGAAAAGCTGGAGACCAGAAGTGAATTTTTCATAGGCTCATAGGATAATTAACAAATCATTAAAATCAGCGCAATATTAGACTGTTGCAATAGCTTTAGTTATTGCTCTGAATCATTGTCGTCTTACGTCAGAGACGCTTACTCATTATTATAGTAAAGGAAAATCGTTAACCTTAGGAAAACAGTAACAATAAACTTCAAATACGTCGATTATCAGTTAATGTAATTGTTTAAGCCGCAATACTAATATTTGTTTGTAAAGACAGAAAACCGATCGTGTAGCCAATGAGGTACCAAGTGCCTGATATGTTTAATAGCAAAGTCTTATTTGTCAACGTTGTTTTTGAATTTCAGTAGGTATATCTAAATTCCAAGAAAATCTTATGGTCCATATTTTATGTCCCATGCAAAACATTTATCATTAAAAGTAGGCAAATTTTATTTAGATATCGATGTAGGATCTAAATAGTTTATTTTTATATTCATCACTTAGTGCCATCTTCATACTGAAGTTTTGAGATCAGCATTCAAAAGTCCTGTGTGCTCCCATGTAGCATGTTTAAACTGACAATATGATAAGTCCAGGCCACTGCTTAATGTCATCTAGCAATCTGCACCTAATTTGTATACAAAAAGGTATTTACGGAAGGGTCATGATTATTTTTGGGCAAGATGAGGTCTACAGCTTTCGGGTTGGTGTACATAAGTTACCAAATAAGTTTAGCTAAAATATCCGCCCAGCCACGAAAGGCGGGAGGGCAGTCTTGCCCACTAACCCTTCCTTCTCCTAAATTTCTGTCGAGGCCCTCGGGCCTGGACAGGAAGGCGGGGAGCTGGAAGGGAGAACCACACATAATACTCGGGTGATGAGCTTTCCACTGTCAAAAAAAGCCTCCCCACTAAAACCTAGTTCTATCCTTTCTCTGCTACAGCTCAGAACCACGAACGGCAAGCACCGATTTCAAGTTTTAAGTTTTTAATTCCTGACGACATAGGATCGATAGCATTTGCATTGTAAACTTACATCTGGCGTAAGCAGACCAATCAGGTAAGGAGATATAATGGCAGCTATAGCTGCGATGCCGTTGACCATGGCGGTGGTGGTACCAGCGTAGTTGGGGCTGATGTCAAGGGGGTTGATCTTCATGCCGCTGTAGTACGAGCCCATAAGGGTCATGGCAATGATGAACCACATAACGGCGAGGGTGGTGTCGCAGCCGGAGTACGAAGCTAGGATGATGCAGATACCGGGGCCAGTGGCAGCTGTAAAGAAAATTTTAAGTAAGTGATGATATTGGCATTTATATATATATTGTTATTGAAAGTGTATGCGAACACTGCAAATGAAATGAAACTTTTTATACGGATCAGTTCACTGTAAGACCAGGAATTTGCAAAAGATTCGAAACGTCTGGGGAAAAATGTGAAAGAAACGTGATGAGCAAGTAATTTATCATAAGGTACAAAGTTTTAATATAAAGTAAATACTCACAATATAAATAAATTTGACTGATCTCCAATATTTTGTTACCGTTCCAATGAACTACGTCCGAGTATAGCTAATAAATAGTAATTACTACATGGCTAATCTTAAGCTGGCCTCATGAACCTTTTTTTACTACATTCTCCCATTTACAGATTGTCTGATTTCCACTTACCAATAGTTGTGTAAATTTTCCTTGCATTTGTGATGTTATGGTAGCCTCTCTTGATACAGAAATCGCATATGATACCAAAGATGAAGGAGGCGATCCACATGGCCACGTACGGGAGAGCGGACAGGATACCCGTGGACTTGATGTCGAATCTTAGAACATCTGTCATGTATTTAGGGAGATCGGTGACCATTGTGAAATATCCCCAATCGTGGCCGATCTGCAAGAAAACATTCATTTTATTACATTTAGTTACTTTCGTGGCTTTTTATGCGTATGTCTTTTGTAGGTTGTTTTTGTATTTTTTTTAAGATGTTTAAATATTTTTTTTATTTTCAGTGCTAATTGCTGCACTAAAGCTGAATTAAATAATCAGAAAATATAACAAAAAAATTAAATGTCTACCCGACCAAAAGCAGTCAAAATCAAAGTAGTGAAAAAAATTCAGTGCTTACGTCAGCCTTCCCGCTAGCATAATGGTCAGCGCAGGCACCCAGATTGCATTGGCATTGCATTGACGCATTGATTGAAGACTAAGGTTTGATTCCTGGCTGGGTCGGGTAAGCATTGAATTTTTTCACTATATTTTATAATTCTTTAATGTTTTTAGTATGTTTGATAATTTTTTTATGATAATATTCTGACTTAAATCATCATTACCATTATAAGCCTACGGCGTTCCTTTGTATTAGGACCTCTGATTAGGACCACGAAAGTAAATAGTATTTTCTATTAAAAAGATGCCTCTGTGGTCTTGGTTAAAGCCACAGGTTTTGGGCCCAGTTTTCCCAGGTTTGATTCCCAGTGGAGGTTTCATGCTTGTACTCTGTTTGGTTGGTGGTAGGGTTTACCACCGTTAACTTCCGTTAGCCAGGCGGACTTAAAACAAAATGGTTCACCATCTTATCTAAATATGTCGACGTAACATCAATGTTAGTAGCATTGTTGTGTTTAAAGTGTTTTGTTTAGAACAATAGTTCTACAAAACACTTTATAGATTAAAGGATTATTGATACGTCATTATGGGTACTGCTAAACATTTTATTGATGTTATAATTAGATAATAAAGCTTTCCGTATCGCGTTTTACTGTTTAAGATATTAACGAGTGAAAAAGATAACACAAATCAAAACACATAATCTATTTTGTAATAATATCTTTGTCTGATTTGCCCATTGATATTTATTTAATAGTCCCCCTATGTTTACGTGCTACAGCCTGAGCAACGTAAAGGTTGATAATTAAATATTAGTAATTAGACATTACATATGAATTGGTAATGTGTTATTTCCAAAGTTTTACAAACGGAACTCTATCCTAACATTTATTTCAATACTTTTACACAAAGTATTAATAAGACCTCTAGTTTTATTTTAGCCATTTAGTAAACAAAAGAAACATCAAAAACAGTAAATATTTAAATAAATCTATTTTTAATATATATTATTAAGTTAATGTGTTTTATAACTTATTATTCCCTACAGTGACATAAATAAAAATAAAAATAAATTATACGTACGGCAGCTATGATTAAAGCCCAAAGTGGGGCAGAGCGAAGCAAAGCCTTCCATGGGGTGGGGTCAATCACTTTCTTTTTGTTGCCCCTCAGAGAGTCCACGTTCTCATTCAAGAATTTCTTTTCGCTGTCTGTGATGTAAGGATGGGTGTTCGGCGTGCTATAGCAAAGCACAGTCTAGAAAAAAAAATTGCACGTCTAAGTTGCATAGTAATCCAATTAATTTTATTAACATCAGCATCATCAGCAGTCTCAGTCCAGCTGGACATAGATCTCTCCCGATCTATGACACTGAACCTGATCTTCGGTCATTCTCATCCAACTTAAACTTAAAGGCTCTTAGATATTAAAAGAAGAATAAGATGATGATGAAGACAAAGATAAACAAAAAGGAGTTATTAGTGACATTGGCTCCCAATCTATGTTTCTGCAAATTACTTTTGATTGATTTGTAAAATTAGTTGGCTTTCGGCTTGGTAGATTGTCAATGATGATAAAGAAAAAGAAAGAAATAACACTGCCACTTACCCATAAAACGAACCAAATGAGACCGAATAGTCCAAACATGTAGAACACATCTTCCCAGCTGCCTTCGTGCATGATGAGGCCAGAGAAATAGGAGCCGGCTATGTTCCCAATCTGAGCACCTCCGAACACAATGGCACCGAACCTCGCACGTTCGACCTTGGGCGCCCAGCGAGATAGCATCGCCATAAGGCCTGGCATCGTTGGACCCTGAAACAGTTATGATATATATAGTAGTAGGTAGTAGTAATAATTAGCTTTTAGTACATAGGTATTGGGACAGCCAATAGTAGGCAAAGGCCTTCAGTATTGAAATCAAGTTATCGATATGACTGATGAGTGTTGGCAATCACAAAATCGGGGTATGTTACTAAAAGTAAAAATCTGAAAGTGCGTAACGGAGTGTAAAGTGTAATCTCATCAAAATTCTTACCTCGCCCAAACCTTCAATAACTCTTAGTACAAACAAGGCTGGTGCACCACCAACTTTGACAGTGACTGGTGTGATGATGGTGCATATAGAAGTGGATAACAGACCAATTCCGAGCACCCATTTCCCTCCATATCTCTCGGCCAACATTCCGCCAGGTATGTGGGTCAATACGTAGCCATAGTAAAAGGAACCTAGGATCAGGCCTTGGGTTGCTTCACTCCATTCGAATAGCACTGTCTGTAAAGAAACAGTTGAAGATGTTATTGATAGAGTGCATGTTTTTATTTATTGTTATTAGGATTGATTTGTCTATTCACGGGAACAACTCTTGCATTAGTTAATGTAGAATATTATAATGAATCAGTTAATGTATAATATGACATCAGTGTTTTAAATTTAGCTTTAGATATCAAGAAAAAAGAAAATTACATAATAGAGAGACAATAGTCAAAATAGTTAAATTTAAAACGCTAGTTAAACATGTTTTAATTAAGAAAGCTTATTATAAGGTAAATGACTATATTGCAGACAAATGCGTGTGGAAATAAGTCGCCTGCACTGGCTTGAATATTATTATTAATGTGTGCAAAATTGTACAAAATCTGTACATGATTACATGATTGTAATTTGGTTGAAAGATTGGAGAAAAAGAAATAAGCCTCCTGAGTTCCTTGCCAGCTCTTCTCCGTCGAGGAATCCGAGCTGGTGGTAGATTCAATAGTTAAGTCTAAACAATTTTTTTAGTTTTTTGATTTATAGTTTTGGCGTCAATCAGTGCCTGTGAAGGCATATGTTGAATAAAATGATTTGACTTTGAGTGCTATAAATAATTAAAATTACTAAATACCTAATAGGTACTAAAAATGTATGTGTAATAATATAAATTCTTCAATGTGCTAATTCAAATTCAATTAAAATAATTTGTTCCGGACTGCAGTAATTGCAGTAATGATAACCAACATACTCCTACTGAAAGCGCGTTTCCTCGCTGAATATGAAATTTCAGATGTCAGATGAAAGACTAGGACCTCGGCTCGGGTTGAGCGGGTCGTGAGGGTGGGGAGAAGCGACTAGGTATATATATGTACCTAGGCGGACTATAGGAATATAACGTGAATCTTTTATGAAATGTTAAAATACATTTATTTATTAGTATAGCATTATAATAACATTTTACGGAATAACCTACAAGCAACAGCGTACAATATCCGCCTACAACGTTTTCTTTATCAACTCATAAATGTTTATCACCCATAAACTCTGAAGAAAAGGTATCTAGTTGTGGTTTACTTAATTAACAATAAAAATAATTGTAATATTTACTTCCGTACTTCTTAATACATAAAAGATTGTTTGTCCCTGTTTCTGTCGTAACACGGCAGTCGTTGAAACCCACCAACATTGGCCGGGCGTTGTGGATTATGGTCCTAGTCAGCACATCTGCTATTTATGTGGAAAAGTTTAAGCCCAAAAGAAAGACGTTTTTGGGGCAATAGTGGTGATAATAGTTTACGTTAAGTTCGTACTTTCGTTCTTTCAAACCCAAAACAATCGGTCGGTCTTCATTACTTTGTGTTTATTTATTTATTTATTTCGAGTTTTCTTCTTTTGACGGCGTGAGCGGAACACAATCATAGACGTGTTTAAGTGTGCTAAGGTCTTTTATCCAGCCCATTATCATTCTGTCAAAATTATTGATTCGTCAAGAGATGATATTGACATATCGTTAGGTTATCTTGAGTTTGGAAAAACCTATGCGTACCTTGGTAGTTTCAGTAGTAGTAGTAGTAGTAGTATAGCATTATAATAACATTTTACGGAATAACCTACAAGCAACAGCGTACAATCTCATTCATATCTTAATAACGTAATGATATCAGAAAAGCCATATAAAACAATAACAGTGGCTCAGCTAAAAAATTTTAAGTCTTTTTACATAATACAAATATTTGTTTCCTCGATAGTGTCATATCTTAAAGCAATTAGTTACGTATTAGGTACATTGTCAAAAAGTTTGCTACCCGAAATTAATTCTCGAAACACCGAAATTTACATAATATCTACAACTTTTTCCAAACTTTAATAGTATTGGAATAACTAAATTCTGAATAATTGGAAGTACTCGAGCATACTATTTAAAGGTGAACATACGCTTGTGACAACAGATGTTTAATTAACATAATTTAAATGAATACCTCGAGGAGCTCGATGGCGCTTTGGTTGTAAAATTTCAACATATTTATTTTGAGATGACTTATCGATTGTTATCGTAATTTCTGGTATTCTGATTGTAATTTGGTTTAAAAGACGGAGAAAATAAAAAGCCTCCTGAGATTTTTGTCAGCTCTGCTGACATGCTAATATCCGAAATGGTAAATCTAGTCAGTAGTTTAGGTAAAACTAAATAATTGTTTTTTATTATTTTTAGGAGTTTTGACGTCAACAAGTTATTTTAAATAAATGATTTGGCTTTGACTTTGACTTCAACTTTAACGATAGTATCGTATTTCGGTAACAAATCAAACTAAGGATTGCCAGAAAAAACTATCGACACAAATTAGGAGACCACTTCTTATTTTGAGATAAGTATTGATAAGTGACGTGCAATCGAATGCCACCTAGGTCTCAAAAATGCTTATTTAATTAAGTCTCAATAGTGTTTCGATAGCTTGGCTTGACATTTACGATTGGGCAAATTCTCAAAATCAAGCCACTAGCACACGATTGTGGACATTTAAAAAATAGCTGAGGTCTTGTATACAGTGTTAGACAACTAATCATCAACTATACAATTACAATGTTGTTATGCATAAATGCAATAATATTAATGCAATAATTATTTCACTACAAATTTTTATCGATGTTATATTATTTTCCTATTACTAACTGAAAACAATTTCACAACGCAAAACAACAGTCCGCTTACAACGTTTTCTTTATCAACTCATAAATGTTTATCACCCGTAAACTCTGAAGAAAAGGTATCTAGTTGTGGTTTACTTAATTAACAATAAAAATAATTGTAATATTTACTTCCGTACTTCTTAATACATAAAAGATTGTTTGTCCCTGTTTCTGTCGTAACACGGCAGTCGTTGAAACCCACCAACATTGGCCGGGCGTTGTGGATTATGGTCCTAGTCAGCACATCTGCTATTTATGTGGAAAAGTTTAAGCCCAAAAGAAAGACGTTTTTGGGGCAATAGTGGTGATAATAGTTTACGTTAAGTTCGTACTTTCGTTCTTTCAAACCCAAAACAATCGGTCGGTCTTCATTACTTTGTGTTTATTTATTTATTTATTTCGAGTTTTCTTCTTTTGACGGCGTGAGCGGAACACAATCATAGACGTGTTTAAGTGTGCTAAGGTCTTTTATCCAGCCCATTATCATTCTGTCAAAATTATTGATTCGTCAAGAGATGATATTGACATATCGTTAGGTTATCTTGAGTTTGGAAAAACCTATGCGTACCTTGGTAGTTTTCAACAAGTTTACAAGAAAAAAGTGGAAAGGATGTTTTAAATATAATACTGCCGATATGTAATTAAGCTCATTCAAACAAATAAAGCAGATCATTATGTTACTTGGAAAAACAATCTTTGTAGTTTCGCGGTGTTTGATAAACATGAAATATTTACTTTGGCTAACATGTGATTGGAATTAGTTTTATTTCTACGAATTCGAGACACAGGTACACCTATATGTTTTATATTCTTGGAATACCATTCTGAATTGTTGTTTCTTCGTCATCCTGTACTTTTCGTCATTGATAAACGATTCCTTGACGTAGCGTAACACAGAAACACAACATTAAAATTATGATTGACAGAAACAATTTTTAATAGAAAAATGGGTGATTCCCAAAGTATTTTATTCTTTTGTTTTAGTAAGAATCCCATACATTAAAAACCTTTTTATTTTTTTTCGTTGAGTTCCTTTTAAAAAAATTCTTGGAGTAATTAAAACGAGAATAACCCAAAAAATGAACGTACCTCATCCCTATCCAAATAGACGCTACTATTGGCCGGAGTTACTGGCGCGTTCATGTCAGCACACGCGAATGGGTCACTTATAGCGATTTCTTCAGATGTCTTCCGTCTCACCATTTGAGTTATGGCCAGGTTGAGGCACACACGCATGGTGTACGCGTTGGCCACCGCCAGCAACGCCATAATAGCCATGACATACCGCTGCGGTAATATAAATACTGAAAAGAAAAAAATTGGGGGCAAAATCTTTTTTTAGTTCCCTTCTTATCTAGGCAATAATGTGTCGGTAGCCTGGGAACTAACCATGAGTTCTTAAAGCAGGATTATTGCAATGTACTAGCGATCCGATTCGAACCCCACGAGGAACTAGTAGGGAAAAGGTTTCACACCTTTTTTGTCTCAACTGCAATAAAATTGCAATCTTTTTTCTTAGGGCCTCATTTATACGACATTTTCAGCGTCACTAATTTTTTTTGTCAAGAAACTTCAAGGGTTCCTCAAGCCGTGCGATAGAAACACCGTCAGAGGGTTTCTAGAGGGAATGGTTCCTCGTGGGGTTCGAATCGGATCGATAGTACATTGCGGTGTTTTGTCACGAGATGCTTGAAGCGGCGTAGGTGTATACACGCATCATCATTAGTCGTTTTGACATTTGGAAGAAGAGGTAATACTAATCTGAAGAGCAGTTTCATGTGTTACTGCTTTCAGTGTCACAATGAATTACTAACAATAAACGCAGTAACTCCCAATTACTAGTTAAGAGCGCAGCAAGTCCGTCCTTACTGCATTTAAAGTTTGTATAGTTCGCTTTAGTCACCAAAACCATGCTAAGAATTTTTTTTTTAATTAAAAAGTTAGTTAGTTAAGAGATATTGCAGATATTTTTTATGAAAACATGCTTATCAAGCTATACAAAAACAGTAAAACATTTTTTTTAACTTTAAAATTACGCCATAGTATTTAAAAATATTAAAAATATTTAACCGCCATTTACTCAAAAGTTGTCTACCCTTTCTTACTGCGTTTTAAATTAGCACGGCGGTTTTCTTATCCTTAATGTTTGTAAACATTTCAGAATACAGAATTTTTTTTAAATCTGAGATCGATGACGTAGGTAGTTATTAACATTGAGTAGGGCTCACTTTGGATTACAGAGTAATTTGATAGTGTTGATTAAATTTACTCGTAGTCATATTTTCTTAAAATTAATGTAAAGAAATCATTAGAAATTTTTTATCTGACTGTACAAAGCAGCTATTTTTATTGGTGTCCGAATCGTCAGTGAAAAAAATAATAAAATTAAAAAGTTTCAATTCGGACACTGTGTCCGAATATAATATGTCCGAAACGTCAGCGAGTCGTGTTGAATACAACCGCTAGCCTATTAGTGCACACGTCTGCACACCATACTACCACAAACTGTCAAATTTCCTCAATAGACTTTGAGCTTTATGTTTTAGGTATATGGTTGAACATTTATTGAACTCTAGCGACCCGCCCCGGCTTCGCACGGGCGCAATGCTAATATTATCAGTGTTTCTCTACTATATTATGCATGTATTTATATATATATATAAACCATCTTCTTGAATCACTCTATATTATTAAAAAAAATCACAGATTTCGCAATCCCCGCAAGAATCGGAGCATTGAAAATGAATACAACAATTTACGAAAAAAATAAACTTTTTTTTTTAAATAACACTATTCCAACTTGAATGCACTTCTCGCCTGCATCCGCATCTTTTAACAACATTACCATGACGATCGGTCAATAATCAAAGAAGCTACACCCGTTTTTCTACAATACCAAATCTAAAGGGACCACCTACACAGGTCACAATTAATAACCGATTTTCAAAATTTCAAAATTGTGAAAAAATTTAGGATCCTAGGACCCTTTTTTTTCATTTTTTCTTAAGTCGGTTTTCTTTTTAAAATATTTACAATTTAGTATACAAACACGCGTAGGATACGCTTATAAACCAGTTTGGATTTATCTACTCGAATAACTATACATTGAATATTTAAAGTAACAATTTGTGCTTTAACATTTTTAAATCAAAATTTAAAGTATTGTGAATGCCTAGTTAAAACGGGGGTCACCTGTGAACACAATGTGTATGTAGTGTTCGCGTAAAATTAAGAAAAATATATACATTTTAATGTTTAATAGATTTTTTAAACTGATATGTTTATGTATAGGCAGACATTTAGACCTAAACTTAATGACGTCGACCATGCGAAGGATTTATAACATCTGACTTCACTTATCATAAAGTAAGCTGAATTATGGTGAAAATTATTGTAAGTAAATCCATCCGTTAACTCCGTGTGTTGTCTGAGAAATCTTTTAAAAAGCAATATAGGTTTAAATATGCGTTGAAAATCAATTATTATTGAAACTCCATTTCAAACCTTTATACATCTTTCATGTAACCTTTTTTTATGGTGTGTGAAAACACTATTAGGAACACTACGTTATTTTAACAAAAATAAACATTGGTTTTAATTTATATTTTACTTTTTCTTTCTTTAGTTTATTTAAATATTGTTATTTAAAAAAACCGTAAATATCATTTATAGTTTTTCTTGTAAACAATTAACAAAAATAATTTTATAACCTAATTGTAGTACCATAATATTTACATGATTAAAGAAAAGAAAGCACTTTTCAAATTATCACAAAGTTTATATTAAAAATAAAAAATATACAATTAAAAAAAATACTTACATTTGGACAACGTGAGCCTCCATCCTGTTAACATATTCAAGTTTTACCTAAAAACGAAAAAAAATAATGAAAAATTTTTTTTTCAATTGCTTATCATTATTACTAGAGCACTTAACAATGATCAAACTCCACGAGTTGTAAAGCACATTTCCAAGAGGCTACTGATAATAGCACCAAGTACACAATTGTATACAGACAACCGCAGGCAGCTGAAATCTTTAAGGAAAGAGCCCAGACACTTGCTACACTGTGTTTTAGCTAACTACTACCGCGTAAGGCGAGGTCACGAATCACATCATCAACTCCGAATTTCCTCGTACTTTTATTAATTAAGATACTGTTTTAAACAACTTTGTTTGCTTAGTACTAAGTAGATGGATGATGATGACCTGCGAAAGACTGCAGGCAGATGCTGGATGCGTCAAGCTGAGGACAGGGCGCTATGGCGCTCATTAGGGGAGGCCTATGTCCAGCAGTGGACTAAGATAGGCCGATGATGATGATGATGATGATGATGATGATGATGATGATGATGATGATGATGATGAAGTAGAATAGCCTGCAGAAAGCTGCTAACATCTTAATTGAAGTCTTATTCATCAGATAATCTTAAATGGACCACTCAACGACAACTGGTCTATCTCACGAGTTAAACAAAACATTAATGTTTGTAGCATTGTTGTGTTCCGGCAGCTAGAGATAAGATAGCCAGTACCTCACTAGTTGAGGATCCCGGGTGAAGTGTGTTTCCACCAAATAGCTTTATCATCACTTAACATCAGGTGAGATCAAGGCACTGTGCTTTCCCGTAAATATTTTTAAGAAAAATTTTTGATCAATCTTTCAAGCTAAGCAACGGCGTGGTGACCGAATAGAACCATCTAAAGCGCCTCCCTGCTTTTAATTGCTCCTTATGCTATTGATCCCGGTTATTGTCGTTAGAACCCATCAGTTGGCATTAGACCAGATCTGATCTCTACATTTCATCATCATCATCATCTCAGCCAAAAGACGTCCACTGCTGGACAAAGGCCTCCCCCTAGGATCTCCACAACGACCGGTTTTGTGCTGCTCGCATCCAGCGGCTTCCCGCGACCTTCACCAGATCGTCGGTCCACCTTGTTGGAGGTCTGCCCATACTGCATTAAATTAATTAATTAATTACTCTACATTTAATAATAAATAAATGTATTTGCTTCTAACAAAAAACAGTTATAGAGAAGGGTTAACATTCAAGCAAAGAACGGATTAGAGACAAAACAGTATATGGCTTAGTGATTGCAAGAGACCCACAAACCCCGTTATTCTGCCATTTGATATTGTTGGGAAGGCCTAAGCCCAGCAGTGAGACGTCTTATGACGTAATTTTAAGAACAAAAGTAAGGGAAAATATTTTTATCAAGTGTTGAATGAAGTGTCTATTATATTCCTAGTTTCGTGTTGTATTCTCTTTTCAACATTTTATCATGTTCACGTTTCTCGCGTAAAAACGTTTTTTATGGTTTTTTTCCTTTTGAAAAGTATATTTAATTCACCATTACAATAAATATTGATACATTGTTACAGTGACTATTGTTGTGAATGTAGCATTTTATATACTACAAGCAGTTTGCCTAAGACTTCGTCCACGTCGATTTCGATTTTTTTTACAAAAACCTATTTAAAAATGTTTTTTTTTAATAAACTTAAAATATAGCCTATGTTACCCACAAAGTGTCATCCTATCAGTGAAAGCATTTTTGGAATTGGACCAGTAGTTCTAGACATTAGCCTCGACAAACAAACAAACATAGTCACAAACGTTATATAACCTCTTTATTAACAGTATAGATGGATAACAAATGACATGCGCGGTGGAAGGATTCTGTCTAGAATGGCTGGTTTCTCTTTTTGCCACCAAGCTTTACATTCCTGTGTTTCGGATGGTTTCGGTATGAAGGGTACTATGTCCAGTGAAATAACAAGTATAAGAAGAAGTATAAGCACTAAGACTTCGGGGTCGGCAACGTATGCATGACCTTTGGTGTCGAAAGCGTCCATGGGCTATAGTAATTGCCGCTTTTCATCAGGCGAGCCGTACATGCTCGTTTGACGGATAAGTAAAGTATAGTAAATAGCCTATAACTCCCACTGCTGGGCAAAGGCCTCCGTCACTAAAATCAAGTTATACTTAACTGCAATTCATAAATTGCAGTTAAGCCATAACCCATAGGTTATGGCTTAATCACCACGCTCGCCAAATGCGGGTTGGTGATAACAAACCAGGGTTATGCATCAAAAAATCCGAAACACACTTTACCCGACCTGGGAATTAAACCTGGGACCTTCGGTATAGGGCCGAGCGAATTAGCCCAACGGCCACTGAGGCGGTCGCGCAATTTATGAACTCAGTAAAGAACATGTGAACAGTTTCGAGAAAATAGATCGTAATGTCAGCACCTCAAATATCATTATCACAAACACAGTAACTTTTACTTAATGCGTTCATAAATTGTGCGCCAGTTTCACACTGTTACAATCAAATTTCTACGAAATCACTCCCACAAATATTGCTACCTACAACAGACCTTGGGCTTAAAGTGTCGATCACTGGTTGATGTTACGGATTAGACTGTTACGCACTTCCGTCCCTTTTCTAGAAGGCGAGCGGAATGATGTTACACATCAAAAACAATGACGTAACTGATCGTTCACGTAGTTAAAACTAAATGTTTTCGTAATTATTATTGAGCTGATAAACGAATAATCGGTTTTTCACGGACAGTTGAATCAATAAAGATTGATTGAAGATGTTCTTGATATGTTACCTACTTTTAGTTTATTCTATAACCACTGAAATTAATATTCAAATTATAATAATGATAATACAAATTATAATCTAATTACACATACAAATTGATATTATTGTTTGAGTTTCTATTCGCATATTCATTATATATTTACTGAATTAATGTCATCAAAGTAAAATAAAATAAAAATAAATAATTTTTACAGTTGAAATAAAAGATGTATATGATAACTATTTGTTGTCTATCAAGTTACCATATTTAATAACTTAGGTTGCCAATGGCTGTCATTATTGTTAACATTAAAAATATGACCAACGACATACCTACGATTGTGGACGTTTTACATACTCTTATATTGAACTAGCGGCCGCCCGCAGTTTCACCCGCGTGGTTCCCGTTCCCGTGGGAATATCGAGATAAAAAGTATTCTATGTGTTAATCTAGGTTATTAACTATCTGTATGCCGAATTTCATCCAAATCCATCCATCCGTTGCAGCGTGAAGAAGCAACAAATATGCACACACACATACACACAAACTTTCGCATTTATAATATTAGTGTGATAGCAGTCGCGTCCGCGGCCCAGATTTAGTATAGCTAACTATTAGTGAGAAATTTCTTATGATCGCCAGCTCATCTTATGTCCCCAATCTTCCTTCGAGACTTCTCTATTGATGGATCGGAAGGGCCTTAAACCACCACGCGGGCCCAGTGCGGTTAACGACTGCTAATGCAGCTGGGATGTGGCTTTACGTGCCTTCCGAAGCACAGAGGCGGTAAAAATGATAAACTTTTGGTCACCTACCCGATAACCAGCCTTTGCGAAAGTTGCTTTTTTAACGAAAACCGAGCTGACCACTGTGACATCGGACGCCTGTTATTGTAAATATTACAAAAATATACCTACTTATTCAACGTGACCTTAAGCTCGGGACAAATATTGAAGACCCGTGTAACGCTACTCGTACTTCTCAGAAATGCTGTTAAGTTATTTTTTTTAAATTAGAAAAAAAAAATTAAAAAAAAATCTAACTCTAAACTTATCTAAACGACAACAAATAGTAACATACTGTACCTATCAATCATTGACAATGATAACATGAGTGGAACGACTCATTAAGTTACGTGAAACACACATGTCAATGCCAAATAAGGTGTACATGTAAATTGCAGCTACAGGATTAGAATTAAACACGAAACAAGATGCTATGTGCATGTAATTGTACATGTACATACAGGCTGCTCCAAAGCTCCAATTTTCGAATAATATTGATGATGGTAAATACAACTCATATTGGTCAGATATACCCTAATGAACGTGTAGAGTTAATATTTTCCAGGAGGCTGGGACTGGGCTTTTTTTTACTTCAATAATTAGGTGGTTCACTGCATTTTGCGATAACACTGAAGACAATCCTTTGGTAAATTTAATTTGTTTATCGATCGTCAAACAATGACCACTAGGTACTACTTGGTCATGCGATAAATATAAAGGAAGGGCGTTATTGTCAAGAAAGAGATACACCTTTAACATACTTGTTTACATTGTTAAGTGACATGATTGTTAAACTCACACTATAATAAATATTTTACTTCTATAAATAAACCCACTTTTTTGATAAAATGCTGCTTTAAAAGCAATAAGACCACTCAATTGTAATCATAAGATTTATTAAATAAAAACATAAAATTATTTTATGTTTTTACTTAATAAAATATTTTAAATTACAACATAAATTAAAAAAGGAAATAGAAATAAAAATATACACATAATTTTGTAAAAAATGGGACTCCAAATCGTTGCCAAGCGGGAAAGTGCCCAGGACGCCTGGCGGCGTTGCCTCTTTGGATGACCAAACTTAGGCGTTGGCCAAAACACGCGCCAGCTCTAGGATCACCAGTGGTTCCTATATGGCGAGTGGATATTTCTTGAAATAGTTTTCGAGCTGCCGGGCTCCATGGTCCCAAAGTTTCAACCCCAAACGGTGCAAATATGTGCCCATGGCTTAGATAAGTATATTTGCGCCGTTTAAAGTCCTTTTTATTTTTATAGTGTTACCTACATTTCTAGGAATCAATACAACTCGACTGAAACGTTTAAAATGGCTTGCTAGGTTTGCTATATCAAGTTATGCGTTAAAACAAACAGCATAATTATTTAAAACAGAGACCAAGGGTGTATTTGAAAGGAGGAAGGAGAAAAGTATTTTGAAAAGAGCTAGTGAAGATTCACAATAATAAGTTTAAGTCGATTAATTTATTTTAGGCGTAGGACTACATTAGTTCAAAGTATTCATATATTGTGAAAAAATATAATAAAAACTTAGTTGTATGTGAATCGTTTCCTGAACTCCACATTTTATGCGAACAATAATAATGCATCCATTCTTATCGTTCAAACGGTGCAATTGTCACAATGTTTGTAAACGTGCTAAGCAAATAAACCACGTGTTACGAACAAAATATGCGCATTTAGATGGAACATATACCTACGTAATTTATGTACCGTGAGAGAACCGCAAAATTGTATGCTGTTATATACTTATCAACTTATTTCATTTTGTGGTATAGGTGGAATGTGGAAGTGATGTAATCCGGAGTTTTGATTAGGAGTAGGTAACTAATAAAAGATTTTATGAGCATTAAAATGTAAGTGAACAGGAAAAGCGAAACAATATTAATCATCATCATCATCAGCCTGTAAACGTTTTACGGCAAAGCTACAAATTAAAGAGACCCCAGGACTTCTTGGCGGGAAAGTGAAGAGTCTCGAGTCATGTCTGCGGTTGTGTTTTATTCTCTAAAATTTGTGTTATATCGAATATTAATGTGAAATAATGGTGGATTATTAACCGTTATGTGTTCGTGAGTGTGCATGAGTGTTGGCAAATGAAACAAAACAGTGCAACGAGCCCTACATTTTTACTGAGATACTCGAGGGGTTGGGGGGTATATCATTTCTCACTTCTCATTTCTAAACCATTCATCATCACCACACAGGAAGGATTTTTTTCTATTTATGTATTACTTGTAAGAAAAATTACTTTGACACTGGCTAAATGTGCTAATCGCACGAAGCCCGAAAGGAAAAAAAGGAGACCCCAGTAGGTAAGCATAATACCATCGTACAATCTAGAGAGAAGATCTTATATAAAAAAAAGCAAAACATAGGGACACAGCCAAAGCTTTCCTTTAATTTTTAATGAAAAAAGTAATTAAATCGGTTCAGTTTTGGAGTAGGAAACAGGGGACTACGAAACGTTGATTTTTTCTACTTTTCATATAATAAGTCGACCTTAGTGTTTCTTCTTAAGTACCCACCCATCTTAACAGGGGCGTGCCCGCGTGCCTGTATATACCAGTGCAAAGCATACACACCCGCCCGCTAGTACTCAAATAAATAAATATTATTACTTACACATAATTTGTATTGGCAGTTAGCAAACATATTAAATAGTTCTGCTATTCTACACTACCGAGAATCGTCATTGTTGTTATCTTATCAAATGTTACCTTTAGCGGTTTTAACTCTTGCAAGCGTTCAAATGGTACTTTAAAATATTTAAGAATACTTCACGCCACCACAATGCATGGGATCAATTTCAAGCTAAGTATCTTAAGTTTGTACTCGTTTTATCTAGTGATAATGTTTGGTCAGAGTCCTCCTGGTTATAGTTACTAAAGTATTATTATTCCTGCCACCATAAAAGCACACAGTTATTATGCCGTGTGTTCCGTGAGATAAGTTTAAGAAGTACTTACTCAATAGTTTTAAAGACTTGCGTATCCGTGAACAGACATCAAGGAAGTTACTGAGCAGTTTTCCTCATTGTTGATAAAAATTTGTACCAGTGACCATATTGGTAAATAGAGATAGTTTACATAAGGGTAAGTCCCGTTTTTATCGAGGCATCTAATTATTTTCCGCTTTGCAGTGTGCGTACGCATCAATATGAACTCTTTTATCTTCTCCACAAGATGCAATATAAGAAACAAAGGGAAATGACTATCTGTTGCAAGGACTGTGGATACATTGGCTGGACTTGACGGTACAGAAACGGAATGTCGACTTAAATTAAAGCTCTGAACTACTATCTTACAAGAAAAATTTCATTTCTTCGCTGGTTTCTTTGTAAAAAGCTAAGATAAGAAACTTTCGCAAAGGCCGCTCATCGGATGGGTGACCAATAACTTATCATGTCGAGCTCCTCCGTGCTTCGGAAGGCACGTTAAAATCACTGATCCTGGCTGCTTTAACAACCACCAACCACCACGTTCTCCCTATCCATCCCTAGGGACGGCTCGTGCCCCAGTAGTGGGGAAATAAAATGAGCTGATGATGATGATAATTTGAAATGTTTGGTTGGTAAACCATCTATAAAAGATGTTTCAAAAAACATTTTCAACAAAATAATATACCAGTGAATCAAGATGAAAACTACTGAGTAGTATAACGTACGTGTCATACTAGAACTTAAGAATAACTAACGTTTTGCTTAACGTTAGGTTAGCGACGGGCATTATCAACAATGTATAATTTTTATTTGAAGATATTTTACGATTTGCATAATATATACTAAACAAAGAGACACATGTGCTAAATGTAACGGCTGTGGTTTTCGCATGTACTTAATATTTTCCTTTATGTGTTACTTTTATATATATGTAAATAAACAATATTATCAGTATCACCACGGTATCATCAGCACGAAATAACCAAAGAAAAAGCATAAACCCTAATTGCAAAAATCTATAATTTTGTACTATTATGTGAAAACAGTGTGAAAACTTATATCTATTCTACTCACAATTTTAATATTGTTTGTTGATTTCTTATTTAATTTAACTTTAATTATAAATTTTTCACCAGTTGTGTCAACGCCGTTTGCGGCATTACTGACTATTACCAATTTTGCATTTTAAAACAGAAGTATAGAACATTTTTGCTACATTGTTTTATTCTTATATCTATATGATTGACGTTATCGTCTCCTTGGGGACATCTCTAAATACAACGTAATATACCAAGTATCTAAGGATCTTAGATATAACAGCACGTGTCAAATGAGATCAATAATCTCGAGTGTTGATATATAGGTACCTAGGTATATGGAGTTCATCAATAACATTATAGTGTCTTAAAGAGTTGATGACGTCTTGACATTTAAGTGTACATACACTATACCTAAAGAGCTACCTGAGGAGCTCGATGGCGCAGTGGTTAACGCGCCCGGTCTGCGATCGCTGAGGTTAAGCAACTTTCGCAATGGCCGGTCATCGGATGGGTGACCAAAAATTTATCATCTCGAGCTCCTCCGTGCTTCGGAAGGCACGTTAAGCCGTTGGTCCCGGCTGCATTAGCAGTCGTTAACAACCACCAATCCGCACTGGGCCCGCGTGGTGGTTCATGGCCCGTTCTCCCTATCCATCCATAGGGAAGGCTCGTGCCCCTGCAGTGGGGACATAAATGAGCTGATGATGATGATGATGATGACACTATACCTATACAAAAAGGTAAATTTGTGTCTTTTGTTACGTTTTTGTTTATACGAATTTCACTTATTCACTTATACGAAAACTCGTGGTAGCGTATCCTATCTTGTATCATATTGTTTTTAGTGTATAGCATATCTCTTCATCTCAACAGTTACATTTTAGATTAGATACCTAGATAGATTTGGATCTGGTTTCGATGAAAATTTTGTATTTTCTTATCATAACAGATTTTTTGCTTTTAAAACTTTTGGTTGTTTATATCTTAATGGAAACTGTTAAGTTTCTTCCGCTTTCAGCCTTCAGCGGGGTGTGTTATAGGTATGCGGAAGTCTACATGCTTTTTGCATACCTACTCTAAGTAGACTCTAGTCATAAAATAATCATGGTATACTTTTCATCAACTCTTCTTAAATATTTACAAACAAACGAATGCAACTATTTAAAAAAAAGGCAAATGAAAACATAACTAAGTATCATATAATAATATATAATAAATAATAATATAATATAATAATAATATATAATGAAGTGCGGTTTAATAAGTAGATAATTGTTCATATTAAAAATAAAAAAATATCATGGAACTAACATAGAATAAGTTAATACTAACACAATATGAGTCTTGGTCACTTTAATAAATAAATAATAAATAAATAATAATCAGTCATTGTTTGTTTAATTATAAGACAGTGTTTGTTTTATTAAAACGCAGTGCAATTGTTTGTTTAATTATAAGTGGTAGAGCCACGCTGCGTTGCAGCACGAAATGGGCCGGCTCTCCCGGCGTAATACCACCCTCTCACAGAATATCGGCGTGAAACAATGGCATGCGTTGCTGTTGTGTTTCGTCCGGTGAGTGAAAGTAACGGAAACCCATCTCTCACTCCTCCCCCCTTCCAATTCCTACTCCCTCCTCAAGATCCAACTCCTTCCTCAAGGCCGGCAACGCATCTGCGATTACTTTGGTTTTTGGTGTCCATGGTGATTACTTTCCATCAGGTGACCCGCCTGCTCGTTACCTCCTTTTAATAAAAAAAAAATAGGCATAGCGAGTATGTAAACCGTTCACATTTTAAGGAAATAAACATTCTGACCAGAGTAGACATTTGCATAAGTGGTACTTACGTACATCATCATCATCATCATCTCAGCCAAAAGACGTCCACTGCTGGACAAAGGCCTCCCCCAAGGAACATCACGTACATAAGAAAGATAAATAAACCCATATGTTTCTTAATCAATTTATAAGTGACTGAACGTAAAAAAAAATATTTTGCAACATTTTTAAACTGAGCCTTACATATAAACAATGAACAAGCTTGGAATAAACGTTCCCTTTTTTGTTCCCGTCATGTACACTTCATTTCAGATTACAGTTAAATAGACAAAACATGAAATAGCTATATTCGAAACTCTTTTCATTTGTAAGGCCCCAACGGTACATATTTTCTATCCTGATAAAACCTGAGCCTAAGATAACAGTCGATACATTCACCACACTTTAGTACGATTGACATAAGGCGTGGCTTGGTCAATACAGGCCGGTGACTTTCGATTACGTTTACGAAAACGAAAATTAGTATGGCATTGAAGCGCCTCATACGAAATACGAAAGGAGTTAATATGTATTTTGCCATAAAAATTCTCGTTTTCGTTAACCTGGTCGAATGGCGCACTTCGCACAAATCGCACTTGGCACCCAGAAGACGATGCGCAGACATGACGTGAAGGTGCCGCATCAGTAGCCTCTTTAACAATGTATAACAATTATGGAGGAGACAAGTGCTCGCGCCATAGATACGCTTTACGTAAATTTTATACGCTCAAAGAAAGTTGTAAGTAGAGTGTGTTTGCAAGATATGCTTCGGACCTTGAAGAAAGTCATAATATTTAGAATGAAATGTGTATACATAGTAACTGTTGCAATTAAAATGTTTTAGTCAGAACTGCATTTGGTATTGAGGCGTTTCCGTGGATTACTGCCTTCCCCTGCCACCAGTACGACTAGGGTTGCCACTCGTACTCTAAAATAGAGTATTGTCCTCTTTTTCATGTAGGCGTACTTTATAATATACGAAACCAATAAAGTACGCTAAAATACTCTATTTATGTAAAACTGATTGTTACTGGCTCGTTACTGGTTATGAGTACTTATGAGACTTTATAAACTGGTATCCACAACCACAAAATATTTGTAAATAAATATTCTTTTTTTTAGAAGCTCGATGGCGCAGTGGTTAACGCGCCCGGTCTGCGAGTGCTGAGGTTAAGCAACTTTCGCAAAGGCCGGTCATCGGATGGGTGACCAAAAACATATCATCTCGAGCTCCTCCGTGCTTCGGAAGGCTCGTAAAGCCGTTGGTCCCGGCTGCATTAGCAGTCGTTAACAACCACCAATCCGCACTGGACTCGCGTGGTGGTTTATGGCCCGTTCTATTGGCATATCTTCTATATATAGGCATATATTCTATATCTTATGGCAGCAGTGGGGACATGAAATGAGCTGATGATGATGATGATGATGATTCTTTTTTATGATATGTACTTTATTTTTGTTCTGACAAAATGAAAAAATACTTTATTCGTCCTGAAAAAAGGGGTGGCAATCCTAAGTACCTACGACACTTACTCACATAATTAATTTTCAAAAAAAATGTGTTGTAGGTATAATTTCTATGTTAGTATATAAGGTATATATTGTATAGGCCATAGTTTCCTGAAATAAAGGTATTCTATTCTATTTTATTCTATTCTATTGGACTACATGAAGGACACAAATGTACGCGCCAAATATCCGCCTTATGTAACTTTATGTTCCAAGAAAGTTGGTGAGTGCTTTTATAAAATATTTTGAATCTAAAGAATCTAAAGAAAGTCGTTAAAATATCCAAATTTTCCAATTAAAACCCAATTTCAGTTATCAAAGCTTTGACTTAGCAAATCAAGGAATCAGTAGAGTATGGCATCAAAAGTTGGTTTAATGCTCTAAGGTCTAAGCCGATGGTTTCAAACTGCCATGATTTTACGATGCAAACTCCACCAATCTTCTTCAATTATTAGGCTGAATAAAGCAGCCTTAAACGCTTTACCTAGTCAAAACAATTTTTTTTACTAAAATGGGTTTTAAAAGAAATTTGCTTCACCAGCAGCACAGTAATAAAAAGGGAAATAAAACACAATTATATTATGATAATAAGGTTTCTTGTTCGATTATTACTAGTTTACAATAATATTACTTTACCATTACCTTACAAGTTAGATGTAATAATTAGGTGTATGTTCACAATGTACAATACCTTAGTTTGTCTTAAAGTTAAATTCTGACAGTCCGCCGGGCTGCCCGGGCGAAGGGCACTTTATGTAACAAGTTGGCTAGAGA